>JAODJX010000119.1:26223817-26257977 GCA_026776945.1 Isichthys henryi | reverse complement strand
CTGGGCCTCCCTGCTGAGACTGCTGCCCCCGCGACCCGACCTCGGATTAAGCGGGAGATGATGGATGGATGGATGGAAGAATGTGATTCATACTAACCCATTAGCTTGCTATATGCACCCTTGCTAATCACTTAGGAGTTTGAAAGTAGTACTGTTTTAATGGATTAATGCTGTGAAATTTTATCTTGGAGGTTTTGAATAGTTAAACGTGGTTTAATGCTCTCTTTTTCACAAACACACACACACAGTTGAGAGCAAAGCAGAGGCGGGTGAGAGTGAAAATGGAGCCCGCAGTTAATTGGAGTTATGAAATTGCCCATAGGTGTGCATGCATGTGTGAATGGTGTGAGTGTGCCCTGCGATGTGTTGGTGCCCCATCCTGGGTTATGTGTATATAGAATATTCCCTTTGTGTCTTCCTGGAAAGGTGTCAACAGGTTGAATTTGACACATCTAGTTGTCTTCATTTATTTATGCAACAAGACTTGCAGCTGAGTTTTTCTTAGTTTATTCACATGCCATCTCTTCTCTTTCTAAGGTCATTTGTTATAGTTGTTTCTTGTGCAGATTGCCAGTTGACGCAAGTCCTTTAAGCTTTGTTTTATTGCTATTGACTCATACGTTGATTATTCATTCGAATTGTGGAGGCCGTCACATGTTTCTTTGAATAAAGATCAACACATAGCAAATAAACCAACAAGGATTAGTCTTTCAATGTAATGTTGGGCTTTGAGATCTTTTAGAAATGCCCTTTTAAAGCAACATTAATAAATCCTCCGATTTATTCTGTCAGAGTGTATATAATAGGTGCCTTTTACAAGAATTCCTAATGTCTGTGCCATGAACAGCAAACAACTTTTTTTGTTATTTGTTAATGTCTTATGTTGTGCTCTGAGGATTTGAAGATAACAATCTGATGTTTATGTAATAATGAAATCTGGAAACCTCACTTGTATTTCATGATCACTGGTACTTACGCACCTGATGTTCTAAAAATCGAGATTTTTTTTTACTAAATGGGTTGATAAGACATTTTTAAAAACATATGAATTCTTAGTAACCATTCCACACACCCCTAATGCTCGCATTTAGGGGTCAGTTTACATGCACACTGTTGTGTTAGTCCGACTAAAACCGGACTTTTAAAGTACATGTAAACGTGTTAGTCTGACTGAAATTGTACTAAATTGAATTTTGTAGTACAAGTTGGACTGACACACCCAGATAATATGAGTGGGAATAAACGGACTGAAACTGAGCGCCTAGGCCAGTTTAATTTATATTAATGGTGGATGGGTGTTGGATGGCTCAATATAAATGTTTATTCTTATATTTTACAATTATTATTATTTAAATATGGTCCAGCCTTACTGCATACACGCTACAGATGTACACTGTGGACCTGAGAAAGCTTTTTAGAGTCACCTGAGTGCCTGACAAGACCAAGTCCATTACAGTATATGTGGACTCCAGACTGGACCGGAGTACCACAACTCTGGCATTTGGGATTTTTCCATTTTTTGGAAGGGACAACACCAAAGGCATATTTAATATCCCTTTATATTCTTCAGACTGTCATCTGAATAGATTCATAACTGACAATCTGAAATATAGTTTAAATATAGTCTCCTAAGCCCTGACCAGCCAAATGGATTAGAGTGGCTTGTGCTCTAGAATTGCAGTGGCATGCATAACTATTACGGTTAGATGTATTCTGGAGATGAACAGATTAGTTTGGGCCTGCTCAGATTCAGTATTCACTGTTCCAGGCAGCATTCAGCATATATTTTTGTGTTGCACCACTAAAGAGCTGTTGGGTTTGCGTCTGTTGCTGATCAAATAATGGTGTGGGGGGATGGAGAAATGATGTACACATCTGTTTGTTTATATTAGAGTGGATGTGTTGAAGACTGGTACATGTGAGAGAAGGTGGTGTTCAGGTAAAATAAGGATCTTCTGTACCTCAGACGTTGTTAGCGAAGTCTCACCTGCTGCTCAGAGTAGGTCAGTGTAAGGATCAGACTGATTCTAAGGAAGATGAAATGTTATCCTGGCAATTAAAGCAATATCTCGACTTGGCATAGCACATGTCTCGGCACTTTCCAAAAGGCTTAAAAATAAAGGAAGGTAGTGTTCTGTAGTAATTTATGATTCCCTGAACAAGGTGATTAGCAGAAGAAGGTGTGCCGTGGCACCCGATGTCAAGAGCTGTTTGTGAGAAATGACTTCACCCAGGTTTTGGGTGACATAAAGAATTTTCAGGCATTCTCACAACATTTTAGTTGATTATGTATGAATGATGTTTCAGATTGAATTGGTTTTGCTTTGTGAGAAGTCTGAGAGACTGGTCTGAAGATAATTATTATGGTTATTTTTGCTAATTTGCCATAGACTGTGTGGTATGAAGGCAACTGACTTTTTAAGCGCACTTCTTATTCTAAACTATTTTTAAATGCACTTATTATACACCTTATGTAAAGTAAAAAAAAAAAAATGTTTTATGTCTTTTCTGAGTAAATTAATTCTTTCTATTGGTGTGTATAAAAGCCAGAGATTCTGAGTGGAAAGAACCTAACAATTCATATGTTATAGAAAAGGTAATCTATATATATATGGTAACACATTAATTAATGAGTTCTCAAATAATAAACAAATAAAATTTCCTTGGAGGAAAATATATCTCTGCAAATGGAACTTGTGTTCTTGTTTTCAAAAGCAGATCAAAGCTCCTCTTGGGATGGATATTTTTTTCTGTTTCTCCTGATATGACAATCATGGCTCATTAATAACAGATTTAAGAATTTTATGTTCTTTATAGTTTATTGGCAGTTCAGTCCAGTTCAGATGATAATTTTAAACACACTGAACCTTATTAGTGCAATCAAAGGTGTTGCACTTAGTCCACCTCTAAAATGTCGTTTTTGCCGTTGGATGATATGAATTATTAAAAATCTTTATAGTTTTAGTATAAAGCATGAAAGTATTTAACCAGTTAATTGATACTTTGAGATAATTCAGCACTTGAAATTTTAACATGAATAATAATATAAACACGTTTTTCGTATTTAGTTGAATCCTTTGTGTGTGACAGGCAATTGCATGTTTGGATCTTGTGTTTTCTTTTTAACCTGTTTACTAAAATGAAAAATCTCCCCAAGTCCCTCAAACAGCTTGTATTTTGTATATCCATCTGCTTGAGCCAACTCATCTTGTGTTGCTTCTGGATACCTGACAGAACTCGGAAGTGTTTGTTAAATTCCAGCCACCTTTAGTTGTAGTTTTGTTGTTAGTCATTTATTCCTCTTTTGTGCACCCAGGGAAGCTTCGTATTCCTCGATGCCCAAACATGAATATGTAAATGCTGCAGAATCTCCATCAATACCTGTCACGTGGTAATGCATGCAGAATGCACCCCTTTATGCTGTAGGCTGATATACCCTAGATGCAGGAGCACCACAGGTTTCCCAGCTGGACTGTGGACCGTACTTCTGCATGTTAAATTCAATAATACATGCATGTTTCTTTTACAGAAGCTGTTGTTTTTGTATGATACTGGACAAAACTTGTGTGTGGTACAAGTTGGGCATTTGAACCTCTGGCCCAAGATTCCTGGCTCACATTTCATATTAGTTGGGGGAAAGAGTAAAAATAGTGAATGAAATATTAATCATCCTGTTATTTGTGTTATCCTGCATCCAGTTATATAGTAAGAATATAATGCCATGAATGTTGGTTATAATTACTGATATCGTCTAATCTGTCACTGCACTCTAGTGAGATTAATCGCCTAGACCTTGGCTTGATTGTGGAAGTATGGAACAAGGGACTTTTCTGGGACACCATGGTGGGTACATCTTGGATCCCCCTGAAGAGCATCCCTCAGTCAGACGAGGTAAGGGGCCATTAGTACCTGTGACTATAGTTTTTTACATCCCGTCAACTATAGTATTAGGCACCTCGCAGACAAATTAGTGAAAGATGTTTGCAAATTATTTGGAAAATATGCTTTGGGAGTATGGCTGTGGTCTGTGAGTGATGCTGGGGTGGTCTAGCCCTTATTATACAGATATGGAATGACACATCACTGAGATTTGCATGAAACCTTTAATATTACTCTTAATATGTAACTGCTCCCTTCTGTTCTTTACTGTTATTTCTCCTTTTGTCACATCTGATATGTGTTTCTCTTTTTGCACTTACGGTTGTGCCTTTTGCCAGGTTTTCTATGAAGTATTGAAAAGTATGGAATTTGATTTTGGTATTTTCCAAGTCTGGATAACTGGAACAAAGAAAGGAAAGGATGGAAATGTTTTGGTCCGTCCAGGTTATTGCAACAAATTGACCTGCTGTGTGTTCTTTAAAACAAAACAAAAAAAAAAAAAATCGTAATCTACTTTTTCTTTTTGATGATAGAATTTTAAAATGGAAAGTATGTGGGAGCCCTGATCTGCTTCATCTCTCACCTCTTATCACATCTCTAGCTCCTCCCCTTTCCCTTCCTCAGTTTGACTCTCCATCTCTGTCACAGACGTTCACATTCTGCCTTCTCATTTTTGTGGGTTTTTCTTTTTTCGTTCGTTCTTTTAGGAGGGACCCGGTGAATGGACCTTTCTCGATTCCGAGGTCCTAATGAAGGCAGATGAGATCTGTGGCACCAAGAACCCCACGGCCCATCGCGTTCTGCTGGACTCGCACTTTGAGCTACCTTTCGGTATATGTACTGTACTTCCCTTGCACTGAATCAAATGAGCCCCCACAATATATAGCAATGAGTTATGGAATTGTATGTTTTTTTGATCCCAATAAATTCATGAGTCTTGCTGTGGTTTTAATATAATGCTTACTTCTCTGTTTTGTAGTGGTCGGTAATATTGTTCGGAATCCAGTTTCCCATTACATTCTGAGTGAACAGACATCTGCTGTCAGATTATAGACAATAACTGTGTCTTTGACTCATGCTTGTTACACCAGCATGATTTGGCCTGATTTTATTGTAAGTCAGTTGAATGCCCCCTGGTCAAGCAGGTTGGACCCCTCGCCAGGGGCAAGGATAGAAATTCTGACAAAATATCATCCACTAGGGTTGCCACTTGTAATCTGAAGGAATATGTGTCCCCCATTATGGATGGAATTTGCCAAGCGGAGGTATTTCCCCAAACATAAATTATAATTTTTGTATACAAGGGTCCCTATAAATTACAATGCCCCCAGAATCTGCCTGGGTATCCCTGCCCCTCCAACACCCCAACACCTGCTCTTTAATATATAGAGTGGTGACGTAAGATGCAATGATGAGTCGGGGCCCAGCCTGTCATCTATTACAGACACATTGTATTGTTTTGATATGCCCATTGGCAGATCCCTGTGAACGTGCGTGCAGATTCTGGTGCTTTCCATTGAAAGGTTACACTTCCTGGAAAGGCCTTTTGGTTCAATGACTCTGGCTGCTTTGACTCCATGTTATTGAAGTCGTTCATTCAGCCTAATATTTCATCTTTACCCCTTTGAAGTTCCTGGCCCCTCGTTCTGTTCTGTTTTCCTTTGGAGAACAGAGTAGTGTATAGTAGCAAGCGTTTGTAAGCAAATGATTGGATAGCTTATAAATAGAAACACAATTGTATTCTAGTCTAATATTTACTAGGTGATGTTCTTTTGCTTCAGCTGGGTTGACTTGTCTTGCATGGTTTCATTCTGTTTCCTTGAGGAGATCCTGTAATTCTTATGCTAATGGTTGTCCAATGATGCAAGTGAATTGAATAGAAAAAGGATGGATATGTTTATTATGGGTGAAAAGACACATCGATGCATTGTGATGAATTGATTATTAAGTGTGCAATTCAGCTGCATCGATCTACAACGTCAGAATTGATTTTTGGGGGCAAAATCTTCCTTAATCTTCCTTAAAGGTAAAGATACACCTATTCCTGGTTGTGCGCTTTTGTATTCACATGCAAAATATAGACAAACAAGGTAGCAGTGGCAGTATGCAAAATTCCCAAACATAAGATGACAGGGGGAGGTTTATTAAAATTTATAAAGGAATATTAATTATATACTTCCTGTACAGCTGGATCAGCTGACTGCATTATGTTCTTTGGGCTATAATGCTTTAAGGGAAACTCACCCCTGTTTTGTAGTGCAGAACCCTCTCTAGTGGTTAATATAATCTTTGCAGTGATGCTTTTGTAGCGTAAAAAAGTTAATTTTTCGCTAACTGCAGTAGCAATGATCAAGACTCTGAGGAAGCTAAATAGCTAGCTAATTAAACAGTAGTGTTAACCTTAGAGATGCACGACATATTGATTAACATATAGTATCGACCAAGATTTGTTAAAACTCGCGATACCGACATTGGTCCATTGGCTGATATTGCAGGCAGATATTAATTTGAACTTAATGTTCAAAGTTAGCAGTACCAGATCTAAAAACAAACTACTAAACTACTAATCAAAAATAATCAATTAATTGAATCGAGTCATGATAGAAAAAGATTTATGATGCATTGAATCATTCCCTCAATCGTAATGGAATTGGTTTGTGGCCAGCGATTTACAACCCTAATGTTCATACAAATCCTTCTAGTTGCAAACTCTCGTGCCTTTTTACTAAATGAAAACATGACTGTGACTTGGAACAGAAAAAATGTTTCTTTTTTTTTTTTTTTTAAAGATTTTACAGGAATGTTAAGTAAGATACATTTTTATGGAAGTGAATATATAATCCTTTCAGCCATCCTCCAACCACTTGTCTAGTATAGATGGGAGAATATGTATTGAAGGTGCCAATTTGGGATGGAAAAATACCAGTCTTTATTTTCTCTGGTCTGTAGATATACCGGAAGATGAGGCTCGGTACTGGACTTGCAAATTGGAACAAATCAACACCATGCAGATACATGATGAGGTATGCTGTTTTGTGATAGACATTTTCTTTTTCTTTCTTTCTTCCTTTCTTTCTTTGTCGTCTGAAAAGAACACTGCTGACATCTTATGATTTTATCTGTTTCGAAGGATATTATATACTGAATAAACAGATTTTATAAAATGTAATTCAGTTTAAATTGACTTGTTTGTTAACTAATGTTTGACCCTTTTTTAAAACCAAAATACGATGCTTTAATTGCTCAGGATGTTATTGGCTCTATGATGACATGGCGGCCTTGACAAAGATGAAAATATCCGATTATTGTGTTTGTCAGCTTGCTTTGTTGCTCGTGTCGGGAGTTGCCGAATGAGCCCAGTTTTGTAGGTATGGTACACTTGTATGTGCATGGTTTCGATGAAATGCCTTTGCGGTGGACAGCTGAGATCAACAAGTGCTTCTGACTGCATGATAAATGAAGCTGATAATTTGAAGTGAACTTGAAGTGGATACAGATATTGAGGGCGGGTTGACAATGGTGTCATTTATAACATTGCTTCATTCCTTCCACCATGTTTCATTAAGGACCCCCTGCAAGATGAAGTTCAAAGAAGACCTCTACCATCGGCTGCCTCGCAGTGCTGTGAGTTTCAGTAATGGCCTCTTGTAGACAGGTTCTGATGAACGATGGCTTTTGTACACTAAAAACCACACAGACGTCATAGAAATAGTCCTGATGGATTTTTTTTGGATTTCATATGGAATAGCTTGCAATAATCAAGTGCTGATAATTGAAAGAGCAGCAGAATAATGATTTTGAACCCCTGAACTTTCTTAGTGAATCATTTATCTGTGAAAATGTCACATATATTATGTATTTTGTATCTTTCTCCAAAATCTACTCCATTTTTTAATGTTCATGTTTTTATAGCATCTGCTTGCCTATTTTATTTCTTTATTTTATTTAACCTTTATTTTCCCAGGCATATCACTAACAACAATTTCTTATTTACATTGACAGCCTGGCAAAATGCAAAATAGCCTTTTGTTTTTCAGTCTTGAAAGAGTAATTATATGTTGTGTGCCGTGTATCTCTGAAGAATTCCAACAACCATTTCTCACTAATGCTATAAAGAAACAAGAAAAGCTTGTAACTGCTGCTAGAACCTGTCGCCAGTTTGATCGTTTCTTTCGATATGTGAACTTCTGTTGCAAAAATGTTGCATTTTGCTTGGTGAAAAAGTTTTTGATTCATTGAATATTTAGCAAAATTTGTTTTCTTTGTGTCACATTTTGTATGAAACGGCCTTAAGCTGGGAGAGGTGTGGCTCAGTCGGTTAGGATGCTGTGCCCGTGATGGGAAGGTTGCTGGTTCAAATCCCATGGTTCGCAGAGTGATGTCACCATTGGGCTTCTGAGCAAGACCCATAAATCCCAGTTACTCCAGGGACTGGCAGACCCTGCATCTCAAAGTTGTATGTCAATTTGGATAAAAGCATCTGATAAATAAATACAATATGTACATATGAGGTATGAAAATGTAAACTGTCAGCTCATGGAAGTGCACAGACACAAGCTTCCTTTACTATTGTTTACAATTAGACTCAAACTCTGCTTAGAAAAATATCCCCATTCTAGTTTCTAGCATGATCCCGAGACAAGAGCCGGAGCATCAAGGCTGTTCATACCCACAAATCGGGTCGGGTTATACTTGGATCCTCTGGCTACTTCAATCAAGTGTAAGAGTGTGTAATAAACAGGAAGTGGGACTTAATAGGTGCCGCTTTAAAATCAGGAATATTGTGTTATGGTGTCTTATGGTGATTTTGCCAGTAGATGGGGATATTTATCTAGTCTGTGCTTTACACTGAACGTACACAGAAGTTCTCATACTCATTTTCACCAGAATTTTCACTATGTATTACCTAGATTTAACAGTGTCTTTACATTTTGTATTTTTATTTAAAATAATTAAAACGTCAAGAATAGTAGTTCAGTTAAAAAAAAAAATGTAGTTCAACATGCATTTTTGTAAATTTGCCAGCAGGCTATTGTCCAGTGTTTTGGACTTGATTTTCGTCTAAATGACTCGCCTGAGTAGGGATGGTAAGCTTAACTTCCTGCCCTGCTTATCTTAGCTGTGAAGTCAACGGTATGCATTTGGCCTCTCTTAGACTTCCTCAGACAGGTCCTGTGATGATTCCCCTTTTTGTTAAAGTAATTTTGGTTGCACTTCACCCTCTTAGGTGTTTTCATGATTACTACCTCCTATGAGGAGGAACATAACAGAACGTGCCCAAGCAAACTCACATCTTTATAAATAGGAATGATATTGTTTGCAACAGCTGCCTAGCAGGAGCTCAGAGTTTTAAAAATTTATCTTGTACCATATATGTGTTTTTATATATTGTCTGTGGTTATTGTGTTCAATTGTTGCATTTATTAGGTTTGTTATTTTCTCTGAAAATAGAATGCTGACAGTTACTTAGGATGTTTCCATTTGCTGCGCGTTACCTTATAAATCGATTACAAACAACTGTTTGTATTTTGCACTCTTTTTCAAAACTGCATATCTTTCAAACATACTTGTTTAGCTTTCCTGTACTGAGATCTTCCCTAAGCCTGTTTTTCATCCCTACTCCGTTTATTTTCTTCTGCTATCATTTGCATCCTTAGGCCACTTTTTTGGATGGGGCGATTCTCAGAGTATGTAGCTATTTTTGATTAACGCCTGTTTCGTCATAAGCCCCCTCTGCCAATTCCTTGGTGCTCAATGCATGCCTTCTGCCTTATGCAGGTATGTCCTGCATCCAGGGAGGATATTCATGCACTGGATGAGTCCTTTCTATCCATTTTCCCATAGTCCTCTGCCATTTTTCTTTGCTTTGCCCTTTTCACACAAACTGGTATCATCTGCGCCATTCTTTCCCTGTATCCTGCCTAGAAACCTGTCTTCCTCTGAAGGGGAGGAGCTCAGCACTCATTCGTTTCATCCTTGCCTCGTTTCATAGGTGGTTCTATACCCCATTTATGGGATCTTATGTTCTTTGTTTCAGTCCCGGAAAGATTATTTTACTAAATCCATTTACACGATGAATACCTTGGTAAATTACTGTATGTCAGAAATTTAGATCAAAATGTAGTTTTGTGCCGCGGACATGGTGTTTAAAAATGTAGGCTGACACTTTTTTTTTTTTTTAATGGAAGCCTTTTGTCATAGACACATTTGTCTGTGTATGGACAGATTAATGATTACTCGTTTAGGGATTTGTCCCATACTTTCATTCACATTTCATAGCCCCTTCCCCCAGCTTGGCTCATCGTACTTCTTTGAAAGTAACAGCCTCACTAGGGGTTGATCCTGCCCTTATGGTCAAATCTTACAATTTTTCCTGGGTTCAGGTGTGCTGGTACCTGGCAGGGAGCAAAAAATGTGGACTATCTGTGGGTTCTCGAGGACTGGGTTGACAAACACGGCTGTGCATATACACGGGCTGCCTCAGGCAGCAGGGATAGAAGTCAAGTTGGCTTAATTAGGAATTTATATATTTTAATGAGAGGTACTAACTTCAAGACCATGATGTGTTTTTATTCGTTTCAGTTTTCCATTGTAATTACTTGTGTGCTCAGTAGTATAGACGCTCCTCTACTTACGAACAAGTTCATAACTTGAAATGTTCGTAAGTCGTTATTCAACATCATTTTAAGGGTACTCAAATCTACATGCATAAGTAAGTATGATATAGAGTCAATACATGTTTTCTTATCCTAAAACGCATTACTAATGATTCATAAATCAAAAATGGATGATGGATGCGCAGAATATTTAGCAATAAAAACGAAGTAAGCTTTGATCTCAAGAGAGCACGTCTTACCGATACGCAAGTACAAAGAAGTAGGATGCTGGGAGTACGCACGCTACGCATTTCCTGCTCAGTTAATCCGATGAAATATTGAAAGGTTGCTGGCACATTAAAGAATCTGTGACCTGGTGCATGCTATGGTGTAGTGAGTTAATGTTTTAGAGGAAATTTGTTTTAGTAACTAACATTTTTACAATTTTTCAAGGAAAAGAAGATAAAAATTAAATTAAAACTGTGTATATTGTATGTTTTATATTATATTGAATGCCCCCCATACAGTGTAGGGTTATTTCCATATCCATTTCCACTGCCAAAACCATGTGTTTTTATGGGGCAAGAATCCTCACATATCTGTGCATGAATATTTGAACTACTGGCCGAACTGAGCATGCATACCCAACCTGCACTTTCTCCTAGCCTATACCTCATGGTACACTGACCCTAAAGTTGTAGGGATTTGTAAAATAATGATCGAGAATGATGTTTTACATGCACAACTTGAATGTTTGCTCATGTGTCTCTGTACGTATGTTGTACTGTACTGTGTGTGCTGTTTGAGTAGTGTGTGTATTTGAAGTATTTTTGTATCTTATGAGTTGTGTTAAGGGGAGATGCTTTTCTGTATTTTCTGTTTCATCCACACCAAAGTATCCTCCTAAAACTGATGGTTTCAATGAATATAAGGGCTTATTACTTACCTGAAATTATATCCCAGTTTTAAAGTGTGGTATGAGATATGAATGTGTGTGTGTTGTGGTTGTTATTGTTAACAATATGTCCTTTTGTCTGCATTTGTTTTGGTGACATTTCTATTGTACATGTGTTACCTTGTGCACGATGTGCGTTGTTAAGTGTAAATCATACCTGGGCTTGTCCCTGAGGATAAAGACTGAAAACGCATTGGGTCAGGTATATTTTTAGGCAGTTTTTTTTTCTACTCTCACTGACTGCTTATGGAAATAATGCATCAGAATTTCTGATTTACTTCGCTTGTGTCTGAAGAAAGCATGAATTAAGCATGTGCTACAGTGCTTATGAATACACTGTTCTGTAGATTTCTTTTACATCCATTTGCAGAGTGCAGTTTTATTGTGTCCTTTATCTTATAGACTCTGGCCTTCAGCTGTAACCTTCTTGTCAATGTCCAGTTATGCTGGTAGCTGTTCAGTGGAGTTCTTGTGGTTTTAATCCATGATAAGTGCTTACAGTATTTACACATTAATAGCGGTACCGCTCTCCCTCCTGTCTCCAGTTCTGTGTTCTGGAGCCTGTCTTGTTGTCCCACAGCCCTTGATGACCATGACAGTGCAGTGGATGACAGGGACAGTGACTACCGCAGTGAGACCAGCAGCAGCCTGCCCCCTCGATACCACAACACAGCACAGCCCAATTCCTCCATGCACCAGTATCCCATGGGGTCTCTGCTGGCTCGGCAGGCTGAATCCCGGGAGTCATGCACAGAATCCATGCAAAGCTATGATATGGATTGCAGGGAACACCACGGCACCAGGTATGCACCAGAAGGATATGTGTGCACTCGTCGACACAGTGCTGCCCTCTCTGGAAGCTCACTGAAAGTGCATGAGACTTACATAATTGTTTTCATTATTATGTTTCATTTTAATTGCAAATACTTCCTTTGATATTAATAACTGAAGTTTATGTATTGGACTGGATTGCAAATAAAGGATGTCACCTTTATTTGCAGCTTGGTATGAAATTCAATTCTACATAGATAGAAAAAAGGATTATAGTTTGTGTTTCTGTTTTTAGGAATATTGTAATAAGTGGGAGTATTTGTCCATGTGGCAGGCTGTGAAGAGGCAAGAATGCAACTTTTCCCCCCCTCTACATCACTTTAGCATTTTCTACTTTAATTATGCTAGAAAATTAGCTGGTAGAAAAATGTCATTGTTTACCCAGTAAAACATCCACTTGGTCAAAAAAAATTAAGTTTAGTTTTTCGTTTTGAATCACTAATCTTTTTATTACAAAGATTAAGAAATGTGCTTTGGAGTTTCCTTTGTTTCCTGCACTGTAGAGATCTTCATTTATACATCAGTGTTTTTAAAGTCTGTTACTGTAATACATACAGTGTAAGGGGCTTACTTGCGTTATGGTTTTATGTGCTTAGGTGGATTGGAAATAAATTCACAGCTCATAGTGAAAAAATGAAATAGGCCGACCTACTAATGCATTCAGTGGCTTATCTGTCTTCTGCTAGTATAACAGTGAGTTGGGCAAGTGAAAATGCCATAAGTAAAATATAAATAAATAAAATAGATGCAAACATTATAAATTTAACATTTAAATGTCATTACTGGTTTGTATTTCTGTCATGTAGAATCATAAAGATGTTTTCTGCATATTACCAGTTTTATACAACCATTTGCATGTTGCTGATTTGCAAAATATCTCATTTTGCTGTGAATCTACTGTTTGCTTCTTTCTTCATTCGTTTTTTTTTCTTTTTTCACCTTCTTTACTTCCTTCTCACACCCGTAGAACTCCAAACAGTAGAGGTAGGGTCGGGATTATCCCTGTGGATACTGGGATGAGTGTAGAAGATTGGGAGAGTAAATACCAAGTACAAAGGAGGAATGAGCCACTGAAAAAAGAGGAGCGACAATGTGCTGATTGGTGCAGTAGCAGCACTGTCAACATGACGGGAGCTATAGGGGGAAACTCCCACAATAGCACAGAGCATTTTTCCTACCTTGAGGATTATAGCACCTTGAATAAACGCCATAAAAAGAGACTGCAAGATCGTAATTTGAAAGCCCACAGGGATGCAGGAAGATATGACTCTTTTCTCAGTGACTTCTCTGTTCCTGACTCTGCTCAGAGCCTGCAACAAAAAAGAGTCGAGCAAGTGCTATGGCAAGTGGCCGAAATTGAGGAGGAGCAGTTGATGCGGCCATATAAAAAGAATCTCTGTGAGAGCAAAATGAGGGAGAGAAATAAGTTGGAAGACACTTTGGAAGGTTTTGAGGCATCTCAAAAAGCAAAAGTGATGGTGACCGAATATGACTCTGGGGACTTGGATGAGCTGCAGAATTCTTGGAGATCTGAAGAGGATCTTGAAGAGATTGCTTCATTAGCAGAAGCAATCTGTTCCGAAAATGGAAAATACTATAGCTTGAACCAGTACACCGTTCTCCATAGAAATTGTGCTGAGAAGCTTCAGGTTTGCCATGAAAAGAAAGTTAATGGGAAAATCAGGGGATGGCCCCCTGAGACCATACTGTCTCCTGTAGAAGAGCCAGGTCATGAGTATGTTGACCCCATGGATGAGCTGCAGTGTCTAGTGGACACTGTGTCTGAGTACCTAGCAGAGAAAGAGGAAGAGATCAGCAGATATGGATCTCTGCCAAAGTCTACAAAATCGAGGCAGTCATCAGAAGCGAACACAAAAAGTGACTCTGAAGACCAGAGTGAGGCATCTGAAAAGGCTAACGATGTCATTCCTACTGTAATGAAACCAAAAAAATCTGATACGTCAAATGAGGAAGGTCTAGCCGGGATAAAGAACGCTGTGAGCTCCTTGTTTAATTCCATCTCTGAAAAGGTTAGCTCTGGTTCTAAACCTGTTTCTGTGGGAAAGGTGGCAGCCGATGAAGCACCTGAGGCTGGAGTCCCGATTTCTACTGAATCTGGTATGTCCAAGTTTTTTTCTTTTATTCCTAAGCCCACCACAGCAACGCCAGTTGCTGTTGTGTCCCCTGCCCAAGAACCTGCACCCAGTCAGAGGTTTTCCTTACAGTCCTTGTTGCCTTTTCAGTCATTGGATACAAAAGAAACTGCACATGATGGCAACCAAAACACAAGACCAGATAGTGAAACTTCTCAGGAAGATCACACTGATAAAGGCCTGCAGTTCACTACAAACCAGTCATTGTCTGCCGTCAGCTCCATACTTGAGAAGATAAGTTCCTTAAAGCTCTTCTCAGATGATGATATATCAAAATCCTCTGAAGAAAACAAACTTCATGGACTGAGTGACTCTAAAGAAAATTCTGTCGATGCTATTACCATAAAAGTTAGTTCTCCAGATATGCAGCATCTGGATTCATGTGAGGTACTAGACAATGGAAGAAGATATCAGAAAAGAAGCAGTGGTTCTGATCTCCTGCATAGAAAAGAAATGGACCAAAGGGCAGAGGTTAAGAAAGTCACCCAAGAATGTCAATCTCAAGTGAATGGACAACCCATCACCCAAGAGGAAAATGGATTCTTTAGCTCTTTGAAGAAACCATTCAGCTCATTTATTGCAAGTTCTTCTGAAATCTCCCAAAGTCAAATTTCAACAGCATCCACACTATTTTCAACAGATGACGTTAGAGTACTCTCACAAAAATTAGATGAAATAACGTGTTCAAGTCAGCTGAAATTTCCTTGTAGCAATGATGTAAGCAGCTCCAAAAATGTCTTTCAGGATCAGGAACACACAGAAGGTAATATTCCTGAAACTATGGAAATTATTAGGGAAACGCACTTAATGGATTCTGCTGCTCCTAAAGCACACTCTGCTTTTCCGCAAAGACAGTCTAAGGGTAATCCCGAGACCTCTTGGCTTTCTACCCCCTTTAAGATAAACTCTAATGAGAATAAGAATGTTCCGCAAGGACGACAGAAAAGTCAGTCACAGGATACTCACACTATTTGCAATTCAACCCTTCAAACGCAAAACATTCTTTGTGATCAGCAGCAGCATTTACCCTCAACCAGAGATCCACACAGTGTGAAAGCTGGTGACAAAATGATATCAAAAGGTAATGAACCAACGCCTCAAGCTCAGCCACAGGGTTTAATATCTGGCCTTTTAAATATCACTTCATCAAACAGTCCGTCTCGGCCGAGGGGGCTATTATCAGGGCTTTTCAAATTAGCATCCTCTGATAAAAACGAAAAACAACAAATACAAACGAACAGCGGGCCGGTTGAGAGCATAAATCGACACGCTACAAACAGCCAAAATCAAAATTCATCCCAGGAAGGTGCAACGCATTCTGAGAATGTATCGAGGAAAAACCACACAGAACCACCGCAATGCAAAGTCCCACCAAGTTGTAGCAGATCATCTCAATCAAGACATCAAACACAACAAACTAAGATTTCGGATTTATCCGACCGTAACAAACTTCCCTCACACCAAACTGTGGCACATCCTTTTCAACCAGGTGGTGTTCTCTCTGGGCGTTTCAGATTTGCTTCTTCAAATAACGTGTCTTCAAATCACCAGACACCCATAATGCAGCAGCAATCAGGACCACTAAGTTCCCATATTTCTTTAGAGCAGAGCAACAGTAATAATCTCCAAACAGCATCTCAGCACTCCACAATACAGGGACAACAAATTCACACTGTTGATCAGTTAATTCAGTTGCAAGCTAATGGACAGAATATGTCAGTGCAACAACTAAATGCTCAGACTGAAGGCGCAACACAACAAGCCAGTCAGTCAAGGGGTCTATTTTCTAGTCTTTTAAAAATAAGCTCGGTGGACAATGTATCCCCACAACAAGTGACGCCATCAAAAAACCTGACAAGTCAACCACAAGCAAAATCACCAAATGTGATAAGGGAAAATCTGAATTCCCCTCTTCTATCGGCTCCATCAAACCAATCAAATAGCTTGTCTGGAATGTTAAGCAAGTTAACCAGATCTTCTGAGGAAGTGTTGGCGAATAATGAAATATCAAGGGAATATCAAGGGAATCTAGACAGTCTTATAAGACGAAGCATTCAAGGATCCCAAACTTGTGTGCAGCAATATCTGGCTGAGACAGTGAAAAAAGCTTCTGTAAAACAAGGGTTTTTCTCTGGGCTTTTCAGTCAAACTTCACATGAAAATAACAGCCCCAGTGAAACAGAAAAATTATGGTCAAATGCAGAAGATAGGTTTGGTAATGGAAGTCCTTCAGAATGTGAACACAAGAGAAAAGACTTTGATTACATAATACTTGAGCAAAATATGGAGAATGTACACAACATGTCAGTGTTCTCTAATACAGAATGTTTGGATTTAAGGACCTCTGCCTGTGGTGCCCCATCCCAAAATAGTCTGGCATTTTACTCAACAAATCGTCCTGGCTGTTTAACACAGCATCATTACAGTCAGAATCCTTATCAAAGTCATCATGTGGAGGCATCTTGTAGTTCAGAAAATCTCGATGTTTTTAGATACGGGTCTCCTTTGTCTGCTGTGTTTTTCACACCTCAGCATTGTCTTCAAGAAGGTCACCCTTCAGGATATGGCTCACCTCTTCTGTGTAGTCCCTACAATGAATTTTTATCCTCTGAAAATCAAGAATTAAATCCTTCTACTGATTACGAACAGCAATGGAACCAGGAACGTATCCAGTGGCAGATGCTTAAAGAGTATGATAGTTCAGATACTCTTGCTAGCAAAGCTTATTGTATTTCTCAAGACAATATGAAATATATTCAGGCATCAGATAAGGCATCAATGGGAAAATATTCTCAGAGCTGTATTACTGCAGAACCTAATCACTACTTTACCCACACAAAAGTAAGGGAAGGCGCAAGAAATGATCGAGATCAGGGTTGGTGCTACCGATCAGAAAATAGTATTTCATCTCAAAATGACAATAATAACTCATGGAATAGCTTTGGCAATATCGAGGACCTATATTACTTGAGATGGGGCAAGATTGGGTATCACTATTCTGATTTTGAGACTGCACTTAACTTAAGCACAAGCAATACAAATGCCATGCTTGCTGATCTGATTATCAACTGGAATTCCTTCAGTGATAGTACTTACAACTTAAATGGTGTCTCATGTCACCAGAGTGACTTTGAAAGGTGGCAGGCTAGGAATTCTGAGCTAACAGGAGGATCTTTACATTTCAGCAGATGTCAAGAAGTAAGCAAATTTAATGGCAACTTCAAAGATACCACAGACTACGCAATTGATTTGAGTTCTTCTGGTGGTTATAAAGATATTGATAATGATGTACATCTTGATGAGTCAGAATTGTACCAGCAATGGCTCAGCCTATTAGAGCAGGGGATGTGGGGACTGCTTGAAGATGGTAATTATGGATATTTTGTATTTAAGGATGAGACATACATTTATGCTTTACTGACTGACGTTTCTGGCCAGTATGTATATATATTTACTCCTGGAGATGAATATTTGGAATGTGGACAGTTGTCCGAACCGCCCAGTGCATGGTTGCAGAATGAAATGGTTATAGTTTGTGGTTTCAAAATTCCACTTTACAATGAGGCTGAGCCTTTGTGGTTACCTAGGCAAAGTCAAGGAGATGCTCTGCTAAATAATGCTCCTCTTGACCTTTCTGAAGTCTTCAACCCAGGGAATCAAATTATGGCCCCGAATCTGGAACAGTTCTCCAGTTTATTTGAGGATTGTCTTTTTGCACAGAAAGAGGAGCCTTTGGACTTCACTATGTATAGAATAAATAAAGTCAGAATGGACACTAGCCTACAATATGAGCAGGAAGACACTTTACAGAATCCATATTTTGAAGCTTTTGATCCGGCAGTGCATGATATGAGTCCTTACTGGAATAGTGAAATGGCAAAGGAGCTCCTTTCTCAAAAGGTATCTGTTTCACACTCATCAATGCCAATCTCTGAATCCTCTTCACATGACATTTGTAATTACAGCTCCCTTTCTCGACAGAGGTATTGTTCAGATGAAATAAAAGTAAGACATATTGATGATGTATCAGAAGATGAATGGAGAAGAAAAATGCCTCCTGTAAGGGAGAGACAAAGTAAGCCAGCGAAGAGAATTTTTTCCTTTGTCTCAGATTTTAAAGATCTAATTGATACATCTTCAGAATCAGAATTGAGAAAAAGTGCTACTCCCTTCAAGTCAACTACAATGGCAAGTCCATCTAGCGCTTCCACAAAGCTTGTTAGACCTTGTGAAGATGTTGCACACTTTGAGAAACCTGAACAGGTTTGGGAGGTTACATGTGAGGATCAGCAGGCAGAAAATGTTTTGTCATCTGACTGGCAGTGTTTTAAGGCAGAGATTAGCAAGGATCTAGAACATTCATCATTAAAACTAGCTTCAAAAAATGTTACAGTTTTACCTTCTTCCACCACAACCAGATTAATGACTTTGGTTAATGATGGTTCAGTAAAGGATAAGTCAACAATGTCCTCTGTGCTATCTAAGCAACCTAAGTTGACACGACAATGTGCACAGTTTTCCACTGGAAATTTGCAAACAACTGTCAAGTCCAGCCTGGCGGTTATGCAACCGAGTGAACAAGACACTCTTCATAAAAGCCCGGATAATAGTTTCTGCAAGCATGATGCTTCTATAAAGCTTACCCCAAAGTCAAATGTATCACAGGAAAGATCTTCAGCTAAATCCCAGGTCGGTTTCATAAGTTTTTTAAAATCAGCAGTAGGGATGGAAGAGCCCAAGCTAAATCCTCCAAACTCTCCAGAAACCACAGAAAAGTCTGCTGAGAGTGCAAAATTTAATAAGGAGAGGACAGGTTTTCCAAACATTTCTGGATCTATTGGCAATATGTTCAATGCAGGGCATCCACCATGTCAGCAGCAACCTTCGCAATCACCACAGTCACGGCTAAAGAAAACTGCAGAACAACAGGAGGAGGGATTCACTGGAAAAAGTGGTACAAATAAAACCCTAGAGTGTGCTCAAGAAGAAGCCCTACAAAATTTACATCATAAAGGTCTTCATCAGCAGACTTTATACAAGTTTGGGGAAGATGCTGTTGAGGGCATTGCTGCACACCAACCTAACCAAACTCAGGGACCAGGAAAGAGGTCTGAGGTATTTCCACCAGACTCCAATGTTAGTTCTCTTTTAAGCCAGCCAAAGACAATAAGACAGGTCAAACCAGAGCCTCATCCTAAACAGTCTGGTGCTTTGTTTGGATTGTCTATGAGTAATATGCTTTCTGGGTCTGCACCTAATAAAGATGAACCTCAAGGTAAAAGGTTATCATCAATGTTTGGCGTATCTGACTCTCAGCAGAATCAGACAGAGGCTAGATCTCTTCTTAGTGGATTTTTTTCTGGGGCGTCTTCAAATAGCGGTTCTACAAGTAAAAGCATATTTTCATTGTTTGCTGGATCTGCTTCACAACCTGCCCCAACTTCATCCACACCTGACACATCTTTCTCAGGTTCTGCTGCACCTAAAGACCCACCAGGCAAGGGCATGTTTTCAATGTTTTCTGGACCTAGTACCCAGCAGGCTTCACCTCAAACTGGATCAATTCCTGAAGCAACTTCTCTTGGAACAGGAGACTTGACAATGTTCTCGGAACATGTTACTCAATCTGTCTCCACACAGGATGTATTGGCTCCTAAATCTATTCCATCAGAAACAGTTGTATGCAAAGAAAAATCCATAAATGAAAACATGTTACTAGATGCCAGCACATTCAGCACCCAGCCTTCTATAAGCCAGAAAGAGTTCATCACAGAAGAGGCCTCCCTAAAAGGTGCTTTTCTGGATGAGACACCCCATCTAACTTCAGTATCCACATTTAAAGAATCAAGTGTTCAACCACCTCCTTCCCAGACTGGGTCACATTTTGCTGGAATTCTTCCTGGATCAACTCTACCTAAGGATATACCTGGCAAAGGGTTACTTTCCATGTTCAGTGGACCCATGTCACAGGATATTCATAACCAAAACAACTCTACAGCTAAAGACACACAAGGCAAAGGACTTTTTTCTTTATTCAATAGACCTAGTGTACAAGCTTCTGCCCAAAGTGGATTACTTCTGCAAAATATTCTCCCTAGAGCTTCTGAGACCAAGGAGCCAGTAGGAAAGAGTTTGTTTTCTATGTTAACTGGCCCTGATTATAGTCAGACAGAAAGATTATCTAAACCACCTGAACCAGAAGGACTTTTTAGGCTTCCTTCACTCTTCTCTCTTCTTGGTGCCCCAGAGGACAAAAAGCCTAAAACTGGCGATGTCCTTAACACGTCTGTTATTAATGAAAAACAGGATGCAAGTGATAAGCTCCAGGAGGAACTGGGCACACAAAACAATAGCCTGCAAAGTGGCAGAGTCTCCAGTGCATCTGATGTGTACTCATTTGCTACTGCCAAGATAGAAGCAGAACAGGGGGATGAAGTGGTTGCTTTGTCACAAGCTCCATTTCAACATGACAGTTTGTCTCCACTTATGGAGTCATGTTCTGATGTTTCCAGTGACAAAGCTGAAATTGATGAAGAAACAGCATTAAGCACTGAAGCTGACATTTTTGCTTCATCCGAAAATGGATGTTCCACAGTAATGGACCAACATATCGTAGAAGAGACAAAGTCATCAGAAAAACAAAAACCAGATAAGTCAGATAACTTCGAGGAACCAGTTGTCATTATAGAGGATTCAGTGGGAAAGGGGATGGAAGTTGAATCAGTTGAGAAAAGCCAGAAGCTTCCTCTAGCAGACACAGAGAAGACAAATACAGATCCACCACCTGCAAAGTCCATGTTTGATATGCCCAACTTATCTACAAAATTTGGCTTCATGTCTGGCAGCAATGATTCTGGGAAATCTATTGGTTCTTTCTTTTCATCTCCGCCTTCTATTCCCAAAGGCCTGCCTCAGATACCGCAGGTTGAAGTTGGTGGCCTTCTTTCTGGGTTCAGAACTTTTTCTGCTGGGCTTTTTCAGGAAGAAAAACCTGAGGGATTTTCAGTTAGCTTAAAAAGATTTGGTTTCTCGGGACAGAAAGAGACACCTGACCCTTCTAAGCCACAGTCTGTCTCAGTCGTCACGACTCAACCCAACGCACGCAATGAGAAACTTGCTGTAGCAGACACCCTAAACAAAACTGATTCTAATGACCTCGTCATGGAGGTACGACAACCTGCCAGCGATAGAAGTATGAATATTAATCTGCGTGATGGAACCCAAGAAGAAGCTAAAACCTTAGACAATGGTACAGACATCCAGCAGACACGCATTTCCTCACCTGTGCTAGAAGAGTTTTTGTCTGACAACATAAATGAAGTGGAGACCCTCTTTGAACTCATACCCTCCACAGAACTCAAATCAGGAGTCTTTCAGGATACCCACTTGAAGATGGATCACTTGAGTATAAAAAGGCTAGTACTTGCATAATAAATGGTCATCAAAGCACCATTTATGATGCACTCATGTTAACTTTTAGAAGTTATCCTTTTTGAAACAGTGCAGCCCTAACCCCATAGATGTTGTCCTTGTCTGTCTGTGTGTGTTCGTGTTTCTTCACTATTATTTATTGTGTGGCTTATTTACTGTAATTATCTCTCTGTATTTTTTTTTTAATAATTCTTAAAATGAGTCTAAATTACTGTTTCAATCATTTACAAATGACATTGTTCAGACATAAATTTTCTGTAATATTTGAAGCTTTTTCACTTCAAGTGGCTTATAATAAACACATGTACCCAAAATAAGTCCTTTAAGATATTTGAGCCCAAACAGTATATATAAAGAATTACTAAAATAAAGTATGGTTTCATCTAAAGGAGACAAGCACTTCAAATTATTTGTCACATAAATAGGGCATGTGGAATCTCTGTATAAGTCAGTTAAGTACAATTAACCAGATACAGGTAATCTGCGTTGTAATAGAACCGGTGGGTTATAAGTTATGGTCTTTGATGGGATCCCACATTCACTGCGGTGTCAAGCTCTGCACATTATCAATGTGGGCTTCCCTCTTGTCTCTGCAAAAGTAATCAACCAATCAGCTATATAAATTTTAAATGCCCTTTTAAATTAACAAATGATAGTCCTCTATGTA
The DNA here is from genome assembly GCA_026776945.1 of Isichthys henryi. NCBI lineage: Eukaryota > Metazoa > Chordata > Actinopteri > Osteoglossiformes > Mormyridae > Isichthys > Isichthys henryi. Next base: position 26,235,465 of record JAODJX010000119.1, on the reverse strand, counting down.
CTAGATCTTAAGACATAATACAATTAAGACATAATACAATTGCTGTTATACTAGCAATGCATTTTAATTACTATATACATTATACATTATAATTAGTAGATTTTAATTGTACTGAAGCTCAGTTAGCGACCCACGACCTTTTTTTCCGCAATCTGGGAGACTGCTGTTATTGATATTACCCTAGAAGATGCCATCTTGCTAAATTTGCTGTCTGGTTCTTTAATGTGTTCCAGTTTCTTGTCTTCTGACCTGGTGTATGGAGTTGGTGTTGTTGTGTTACAGTGTGTCAGTCCTGGGGCTGCCTATGATCTTACTCTCAAATGTGCCATGTCTCCTTGTCACAAAAGCCCTTTGGACAGCAGCCATGCTGGCTCCTCAGGAGATCTCAGCCAGGCCAGTTCCCAGCTCAGCGAGATGGGTCAGGACAGCGTGCCGCTTTCGGAAACCGAGGAGCGCCGGGAACTGGGCTCTCGTCACTGCTACCACAGCACAGCTAGCTACCGGCCTACCAATGGCCACACTGCCTGGGAGGACACGGGGGAGATCAGAACCAGGGAAAGCGAGAATGGCATTCTGCCAAAAGACAGAGCTTCCCCAGAGCAGATGCCAACAACCTTTGAGAAGAAGCCTGAGGATCCAGTTGCAAGGTGTGGAGATCTGGGTTAGAAATCAAAGTTCCTTGATTAAAATCAATCTCTAAACTTGTGTTCTGAATATATATTTCACATCTCAGGTTTTAAAAACAGAAAAACTCACCTCATGAGTCCAGTGCCCATTTCAGTTCTGCACTGTAACTTATTTTTTCTCCGATTCAGTTTTCTGGCCGGTGAGCCCCTACCGTTTTCTCCATCAAGGCTACGCTGGCTGAGGGCCATCAACAAAGTCCGTCTCCAGCTTCAGGAGGTAAGGGCTTCATCTTCATCTTTTTTTTTTCTTTTCTTTCTGGGTTGGTTGAGATTCATGTAAATTTTGCCTGATCTTCTAGAGCTTAATTCATAAACCGGGATAACACTAAGAAAAGCACCGATTGAATTGTAACAATTACCTGTATTCAGATTGTTGTTTGGAACCTGGCTGTCTTGCTTACTGGATTTGGCAAAAAAAAAATAAAGTGTTTGAATAAATTTAGCATTTATTTGATTTATTCGTTCTTGGAAAAAAGCTGTCGCATGTTTATGTTCCTCCGTTTTTAACATGAGGAGTGTGTATATATACCCAGAAGACGTGGGCAGGGATAAAGATCTGCATTACTGAAACAATGTCCCAATAATTATTGTCAGAAGACTTGGTCAAGGAATCTCCGAAACGGCAAGGCTTGTGGGATGCTTGCAGTCAGCTGTACTGAGTACCTACTGTGAGTGGTCTGAACCTAATCCACTAGCAGTGTGTTGGGTGGCCAGGACTCGATGATGCGGGGTGTGAACGAAGGCTCTCCTATCTGGTAAAAAGCAATAGAAGGAAAGTTCTGTTTGGATTGCATTTTTGGAAAATGGTGGCACTTAATAGTGAAGGGTTCCTGGAAGACTCCTGTTTAATTTATCGTAAGTCTTTAGCTGTTAATTTGTGTGTCTTTGGCTGTTGTATGATTGTATGGTGATCATGTTATTGGCTTTAACATTACCAGGTGATCCATCCAGTAATTCTAGAAATGTTATTAATTTGAGGAGTGTGGGAGGAGTAAGGAATAGATGGGGAGAGGGGTGACAGGGCTGTCCGGGGAATACATTGTTGGTTTTCCAACAGCATCTTTTCTAGATCTGTTTTTGCTATTCCAGATTTGCAGCAGAAATCCCGTTATAAAGATGAACTTACCCCTTCAACATTTGCCCAACTCCAGTTGCACTTCCAAGTTAAAGAACAAGACATGAACACACATTACTTTCATTTGGCTGACTACAGCTTTTCATCTGGTTTTTCTGTTCTAGTTAAGTGTAATTTTGATGTCTTAATTGTTTGTGACCTAACTGAATGGAAAATCGGCAAACATCCAATGTGAAAGTGTTAATTGTTTAATATTTAAGGTGACCATGGTTGGCAGTGCTGGTACTAATTTCATAGTTTTTCCCTCTTTTTCCTGTAAATTGCTCTTTGCCCTTAGCTGTTCGTGTCCTGATGTGTCTGCAAGAATGCTATGATACCTGCCGATCCATCTTACCCTTGGGTGGTAGTAGACTTTGATGTTGGTAATAAGCTTGTAGAAATGATTTGTGTATTAGCATGTGTTTGGCTGTTGGAAGTTCCTGGGGGCGTCTGGTTTCTCATGGTACATTGGGGGTAATATCCTGGTAGCTCACAGAAGTGTAAATTCCTCACAACACCAAACAGCAGCAGCGAAGTATAAAAAGTCATTCAGAAGTTTAAACTGACCAGCCATTTTGAAGCGTCCATGTTTTCTTGTATGGCATTTATCATACTTAAATCTTCATTGTTTCCAAAGCACAATACATACCCATGCAGTACATGGCATTAATGCATTCCAGGTGTAAGATACTGTAAGATGAGAAGAAGCTGGCTGAGCAGCTGATCGCACTTGGTTATTATGGGAATTTTTGGTATCATATAGCAACATCCCTCACTAACAATTTTTCGTCCCAGAAACGTTTACTGAATGTTACAATTAAGGTATGGAAACATTCAAAGTGTCCAGTTTTCCTGATGTTCCCAGAACGTTATCCTACTACTACAACAGCAGCTCCTACTATAACTAAGGCTAATAATATAGTGAAGGACATGGTAGGGCGGAGGGTAACACTATCACTTTACACCTCAAAGGTCGTGGGTTAAGGGCTGGTCAGCATGTTCACAGTATTCTCCAGTAACACTTTTATAAAATAATATTTTATTATAAAACAATACTTTTCAACATTAATTGCATTAAAAAGATGCTGAAGTAATAATGTAATCGTCCTGACATTGACGGAACCTTTGGTAACTTGGGAATTAACAATGCAGTAGGAACGTTCTCTGCCGGCTTTGAGAGGACCTTCACATAACATTGGCTAAAGTTCTGGGAACATTTCCTGTTAGATGGGTTATAGCCGAACTTGTTGAAAGCTGTCTGTTTCAAGCTAACATTTACTTAAATGCCGTTTCGTCATAAAGACTATCTAAACGTTTAAGCATATTCTTAGGTATTTCTTGAGGTTACGTGATATTAAATGTTCTGAAATACCCTTTAATTAAATGAGTTTTGTACATATACTGTAAATGTTAATATTATTTTTCATGCATTTATCCATGAACTTTAGTAATATAAGTAACATTTAGTAACATGACGTCATGATAAAGGACAATGAGAAGGCATTGAAATTAAGCCAATTAAATACCTTTCTGACTGAAGTCCTGTCAAAGTAACAGGAGGGGAAGTGGGATTTCTGGTGCAGGAAAATAGAGTAGAAACCATGGAGAACAAAGGTGGCATAACCTAAAGCTTCATAAGGAATGACATTCCTTCTTTGCACTTCCTATGGCATAATATTCATGTATTATTAGATCAGGTCAGCAAGCATATTGTGGTGCAAGCGGGAGCTATGTCAGATTACCTTTAAACTCATCAATTAAGCCAGTTCAGTGGTCATGCACTGATCATGTTGACTAAAGGGCACTTAATATTCCTTAATTAACATGGAAGTAAATTGTAGCTTGTTGCTATTCTGCCCTTATGTCCTGTGTGTCTTGCATAATTCTTGAAAACAGCAAAGGAAAAGATCAGCAGACTTAGTCGCTTAAAAATTCACAAAACAAGTAACAGGAAAGGGCATCGCTAATTATTTTTGTCATGCTAAGAGCAGCTCGTGGAGTTTATGGTTTTAAGTCGACCTTTAGTTTGGCTAAGAGCCGTCAGGATTACTAGAGACTCCACCATCAACTGTTGAGACTGCTGAGGTCAGGGGGACACTTTTGGAGCCTCAAGGCCCAAACCGAATGCTTCAGAAGTTTCTATCCACAACCGATAAGACTTCTCAACAACAGCACATATAATGGGCAGGCAGCACTGCGCACACACACACACACACACACACACACACACACACACACACACACACACACACTCTCTCCTCTAATCTCTCCTCTCCCCTTGCAAATTTGCTCACAGCATATTAATCGCAGCATATTAAAGGTATGTTTGGTGGAATGAATCTATGGTGCACACAGAACACCCAAACAAGGGACACCCCCCTCCAAATTCTCCATACTGAACTGGGAGGCACATTTATTTCTCTATTATCATACTTAAAACATTTGTTTTCCAAATATGTAGGATTATGTGTTTTGTGCTGACGCCCAAGTCAGTATTTCTTTTAAAGAGCAGCATGGTCATAATGGGTCAGATGCTGAGCACTTTATAAGTGATTTCACACGCTGTGAGGATTGTTGATAGGATGGCCCTCTTGCGAACCCTTTCAGCCTTTCTGGATGTTTTTTTTTCTTCCCGGCAGGCTTCAGCTGTACTTGGGGGGTGTAATAATACTGCTGTTTGTAATGCTGCCTGCCATCGCGGGGAGTGAGATTAGAGGAAGCCTCTGACAGCGTAATAGCATCCTGCCCTTGGGTGTTTGTGGCCTCTCTCATAACCACACACTTCTTTCCTTCGCTGTGTACTGCCCCCCCTTAAATGCGGTCGTGCCACTTGTTGCCATTTGCAATATTTAAGTACTTGCATTATTTTTTCCTAAAAGTGTTACCTCCAACACACCATTAGGTTTCTCTTTGTGCTTCAAAATTTATGTTTTATATGTGAATATCTCCATTTCCTTTCCATCAGTGAAGAAAGGGTTCATTGCAGCTCTTCTTCCTCCTTTCGCTCCATAATTTGGATGTTTGAACATGTCTTTTGTGGCTGGTCAGTTGCCCAAGAACTGCCTAATTAATATCAATGTTTTCTGATGACACACACACACAGAGACAAATCCATGTTGCATCAAGGTGTCTTAACAGAATTTGAATGTTTATTGAATGTGGATCATTTTAAATTACATCAGTTGAAAATACATTTTAACCTATAATGTTTGCAAGTCCTATGTTTTCGCAAATTACAAAGAAAGAACATATTACAAAATATTTGGGCTGCACGATATATTATTGCAGCATCATTATTGCGATGTGTGCATAGAGAATATGAATAATTGTAGGATTCCTGTAATGTTTAGTGGTGATCTGTAGTGAAAGGAAGATGGAGATCTATAAGGAGACAGGATGACATATGGCCTTAGAGAACAGATTACATGTTAGGGTCAAAGGTCAGGATCAATGATGTCAGAGTGCTGTTGGACAGGCAATGTGGACATAAGGTTTGCAGCAATTGGGTGCACGGAAAATGACAGGGGGGCCTGATCAGGGTAGATTCACTTATTGAGTCTCCGATGTTTAATTCACGACTGCTCCCAAGTCAGAGGTTGATCATGTGATCAGTGTGGGAAGATGAACACAAGTTTAGAAATGAATTTGGATAGAGCTTGTTTCTTTAAGTTTTGTGCTTTTATAGTACAGTATGCAAGTAGAGTTGTAAGGATTTTTTTCTTTCTGTCACAGTCGGTTTGCACTTTTAATTGAGCCTTTGCTCAATTAAACTCATCTCACCTGGTTTTTAAAAAGCACTTTAGGTAGTTGCTTCATATGTAACAGTAATGTGGTGTAAAACAATATGATGCAGTTCAATATGATACAGAAAATAGCTTGGAGAGGTGAAATAAACCTAAATATAAAATTATTGGTCAAAAATTATTGGTCACATTTCTAAATAATAAAAGTGTAGGGCCTCCACTAATAATTCTATATTAATAAATTGGATTTTACTCATGCAAAGATGCTGTAATGATGCATCTTCAGTTCATCTCCAATTGTATCTGGTGCATAGTTTTTTGTGTGGGGGCAGTCACATTTTGAACTTTTATGCCATTGCAGTGATGCAAATCGGTGACTCTTGCCATCCATAATTTCATGGCATTTGGAATATCTAACAATAAATGCAATATAAAGCTGCTGCCCTCTGCTGACCCTGATGGAAAATAAAGGAAGGTACTTTGTGACATATTAGATAAGCTTATCAGAAGGAACTTCAATGCAAACATACACTGCACAAGTTCTCACTGATACCTCTTTAGCTTTAAATCATGTGTTAGTGCTATGGCCATGCGTGTGGTGATGTGAAACAGGCTCTTTCCTCAGATTCCGCATGGGAACATGCGTCCTGACACAAGCAAATCTCTAGATCTGTTTTCAGAAGGTGTTTGTGTGAATGTGTCATGGGAAGGACTGGGTCTCGGTTCATAACTACAGCACTTATCACAGCGGTGTGAGCGTCCCTCACTGTGAGCTCACTGCCACTTCCACTCAGGATAGCCAGCTAAATGTGTTCTGTTTGAATCAGAGAACTGAAGAGAGTCTAAGGTTAGGGCTCATGTAATAAAGTAATATACTGTAAAGTCATTTTAATTCTGGAGTTTGAGACTGACGTGTTGTTAAAGGAACTTAAGGAATGACTATACTGTAAGTCAAGTTAGCTTATCCGGACTTGGTGGTCCTAGATCTCTAATTCACTAGTTGTGGAGTACCAGGTTAGGTATCTAGGCAGTGGATGTTTCAGATTTTATGTATGTCAGCAGAACATGATGAAATCTTTGATTAGTGTGTCTTTGTGTAGTTGTGTGTATTTCTTCACCTGTTTGAGTAATTGTGGATTTTGTTGGTGAGTGTGTGTGGGTGAGGGGTCAGATATACATTACATTGTTGGGACCAAATGTCCCCGCGGTGTGATACAAACCTGTTATTTTGACTTTGTGGGGACTGCAAACAAAAAATTTTCTTTGGTTACTTATGATTAAGGTTAGGGCTGGGTAGGAGTTAAGGTTGCCATTGTTGGGATTAGGGTTTTGCCCATAGAAGAGAATGGACAGTCCCCATAAAGATATGAGTACAGGTCTCTGTGTGTGTTTGCTGGTTGTAGTAGTGAGCAGAAAAAGGGAGGGAAGAGAGAGTGAGGGGGGAGAGAGTCAGTGTGTAATTGAGTGAGAGCCAGCTTCACTACTGCCTTGTGCAACAAGCTGTACCCAGTGAGCCCCCAGCCAGAGGACAGGGTGCATGTTTGGTGGGCAGAGCAGGGGACAGCTGGAGGGAGGGATGGAGGCACGCGTGTGCTGGGATGCTGAGGTCACGCATGCGCTGCTCCAGTCTGCTGGAGGAAAAGCACGTCTCCACACGGTGCTGATCTGACGACACAGACCTGCTGGATTGCTCTTTTTGTTCCGTGGTGGCTGTGGAATTGGTGCTAAATGATATCTGAGGATATTTCTGCTTGTCTTATTTAACTGTACTGTCTACAGTGAGTAGAGCTTCACACTTCTGTTGGTTCTTTTCAGTGGATCTGTCACTTTTTCTGGGTGGATCCTGCAGTTTCTTGCTCAATTCCATGCCTCTTCTGAGCCCTTTAGGGTAAGTGAACATTCCACAAGCAGGCAGTTTGTTTCTTCAATTCGCAGAAATGTATTTTTACGCTTTATGAATGAAGTGGGCTTTAATTCATACAAAAGTGTGCACAGATTAGTGATGAAGTGGCCTCTTTGTTTGGCTGTTCCTTGTCCATGTGCAGTGGAGGATTGAAAGATGAACAATGCATTGAAGAGCGTGGTGGTCTTTGCCAGTGTGGTGTTTGATTTCAGGATATATATGTTGCTACTATCTTCTTTGAGGACTTGTGACTGAAACAGCTGTGCACGTTTAGCTACATTCCACCAACTGATAAATAAGATCATGGACTTCCTGCTATAATTTTTTATCTTATAGGAAGTTTGCTCAGTCTATAGGAAAAGTAATTTTATACAATATAGATTTTTTTTTTTCTTATATGGAAATTTGATTTTTCATGGTACAGCTTAATTGTAATTATTTGTGGTGTTCCTTTCCTGAAAACTGTTAATAGACGCAGATTAAACTAAAGACTCAAACCAATACGTTAACATAGTTGACTGAAAAATAACTTGACATGTCCCTGTTTATGTCATAGCCAGGGGGCTAAGCTGGGCTTTGCTGGGCAGTGAACTGTGAAATTTAAAGGGAAAAGGGGAATTTGGCGTTTCTGTTCATTCACTCCTATGGCTTGGTGAAAATTAAGATTGGCTGCTACCAGCTGTTTTTTTTGCTCTTGTGATCTTGACAAATCATGCAGCTTCCTGCAGGCACATAGATTAAATGAGACACCTGCTTGGGAAATCATGCTAAGGTTTTATTAAGAGAATTTATATGCCAGTGTATTCTGACCTAGCAGGGTAATAATTATCTTACACTTGCGCTTCTATGAGTTAATGTTAAATTATGGATTCATCTGTATTGGGCACTTCGTGCGGTTGCTACAGGTCAGCTTAAAGCCAGTCAAAACATTCTTTTTGGATTTGATTTGTGGACATTAATATACTGGAGGTGTTATAGAATTTTATAACTGAAATGACCAGAGTGGATTTTGGCAAATCTGTGTGTGTGTGTTTGTGTGTGTGTGTGTGTGTTTGTACGCCACAGCTGCTAACACTGTCTTCCCAGCCTACATTAGCCTTTCTGAGAGGGGAGACCTGATAGAATCAAGAAATGCAAGAAACATGCAGTCAGAAATAGTGCCTTGTGCTAATCAGGATAATGTATGATTACACATTAAGATTTTCTAAGAAGTGATGGTAGCTTTCAAATAGCTCAGTGAAGCACTTGAAGATTATTCAGATTACTGGGGAAACCGTGAAAGACTGTGCCCAGTAGTGTACAATGCAAACTGGAGTCACTGTAGAAAACAGTGGTCCTACATGCAGTGCTATATTTGTTAACTCTTTAGCAGCTGTTAAATTCTGCATGGCTTTTTCATTTTTAGTTTATCTGAATAGGGAAAAAGCAGAATGTACATTTTACTTATGCTGTAAATTTTATTTGCAGCTGAATGATGGAATAAAGACGGAAAGCCTAATTTTGTTGACCAGGTTTTGGTCCTCACCAGTGTCTACTGAATGCATGCACTTAACATTAAAAAGGTGTGATTCTTGCAGTGACCAGTGTATGTTTTACTGGTCCCTGATTGTTCAGGCCTCCTGTATAGATTAGCCTCATTTTCCCTCCTAATGGAAGTGCACTTTTTCTGCTCAAAGTGACAGAGAGGGGCTGAAAACTCATACACTTAGGAAAAGAAAGGACGATCAATCCACTTAGCTTATGACTGCTTCAAGTCCCGGGCGGCCTGCCAGACACAGCTGTGGTAAATACCGTGCCATCCTAACCAGATCTTGTTTAGAGTTGCAGTAGACATCAGATTTATTTATGTGTATAATCACTGTTGTTGCCTTTGTGATTTAATGGTGACCCGCCTGCTGTGGGAGAATTTTTTCATTATTTCGAAGCACAGCAAAGGTGAAAGCCTTTAATTGCTTTTGTAGCCCGAACAATGGCTGGTGATATCCAACAAGGTACCTTTTCTCAATAATTCTCCAGCAGCATCTATGAAGTAAAAGGTGCTACAGAAGCAACGAAATCTTTGAGAAATATGTAGGAAGTAAAGAATGTATTAGTATAGTTAGAAAAAATGTCACCTATTATTTATGAATTTGGCGTTACCATTGAAGCATCATCAAAGTTCCAATTTTTGTGCTTTTAACTGCCTGTTACCAAAAAGTTACCACTTCAGGATTGAGGTCCGTTATAGCCTGTTCTTTCCATTGGCCATTTAGCAATTTGGGAACCTAACACCTAACAGGATTTAGGAAGAGCCCTGTGGGAGTATGATGAACTGAAAGAAGCTGGGTGGCTGGGGGGGGGGCTTTAGGGGAGGAAATGACCCCACAATTTGATGATAACCTGTTATTCTGTTATTTAGATTTTTTTTGGTTCACACAAGGGGAAATTCAGTTCTATATAAATCTATGAATGCAATGAAAACTAAAAATGCCAAAAATCTTGCATTTGGTTTGTTTACTTATGATTAAGGTTAGGGATGGGTAGCGTTTAACGTCATAGACTTTAATGGAGTATCCTCTAAATTTGTGTGCGTGTGTGTGGCGCTTGAGCATGTCCTGTAATTACCATTCCATCCTGGGTTTCTTCTGCGATATGCCTTATGCTTCCTGGATTAGCCTCATAATCTCTCCTATAATCACTCGCTGCATGAGTGGTATAGAAGATGAATGAATGGAACTCCATGATTTCCTGTTGGTCACCTTCACAGCAAAATGGTGCCATAACATTGAACTTATTTAGTAATATGGTGTGGAGTTATGTTTTTATGATTTCACGTTGAACTTATTGAGAGTGGATTTATTCTCCTGAGAAATGTATTTGAATTTAAATGTAATTTATATTTAACTAACACATTTAACTCAACATATCCTGAAAAGACTCGTCAAAATAAAAGCACGGAATAGGGGAGCGTTAAACATGCTGATGAAGAAACAGCCACTTTCTTAGGAAACTACACCTTTCACGAACTACAGTGTCTAGAGTTTACACTAAAACCAAGATAAAAAACAAAGTTGATGGCAGTTCTATGAGTGAAAACAGCTTGTTAATGAAAGAGGTTAGAGGAGAAACCTACCAGCAAAGGGTCCTGTCTGGTAATATGTAGGGGTACCTCACAAAGCGTTTGTGAAATACTTTGTGCTACAGTAGGTTATAACTTCCTATGAGGGGTTTTGTAGCTGTAATTGTTTGGCTACAGGGTCAGCTTCCCACCAATCTCTATTGATCTTTATATTTGTAGACTTTATAGAATGATTAGACCCTACTTCGCACAAGCTGTGTTCTGGCACATGGGAGATAATCAAACACATCTGTTGGCTTGTCTGCAGGTTTAGTGAGTGATTCAACATGGTTAGGCAGGTGTTGTGGACAATTCATGACCTTTCCTTAATTCTTTTTCTTTTGTTTTCCATTTTTTCCCACTTCATCCCAGTGGAGATCCTGTATTTTACTGCCGCTCTCTGTTGCTTGTGGTGGTTTTCTCTGTACTTCGTAATGGCCAGAATTGACAGTCCTTGTTTGACAGGCTTTTTAAGGCGGTTATTTGGGTGACTGGTTAGTGTAAATGTTTCCGAAATAAATCCATGCCGGCATGTTCACAGGACAACAGCAAGGCTTGATAGGAGCCATTATGTTATGGATCACATTTTAAACAGAGCTGGACAAGAACATGATGACTGGCAGTTAGTCCCAACTATTCAGCTATCTTAGGAAACTGTCTTCTTGCCCACAACTTATGCTTTCAATCAAGAGAAAGAAACACAATGAAACAGTCGCTCTCTAAAATGTTTAAAATTACACAATAAAATTATACTTACTTACCCATGGATTGGAGGCCTGATGACTACAGGATTTCTCACATTAGAATGTAGCATGAAATATGCAGGTCAAGAGAGAATCTTAACCACAAGGGCCTTTTCGTGTCGGTATGGCTCTTTTGTGGAGTTGGCCCTTGCTGGATTCAGGGTGGTGTATTCGGTATTTGCTTCACCATTATATTAATGAGCTGGGGGGCGGCATGGTGGTGCAGTGGTTAGCACTGTTGCCTCACACCTCTGGGACCCGAGTTCGAGTCTCCGCCTGGAGACTGTTTACATGTTCTCCCCATGTCGTCGTGGGGTTTCCTCCGGGTACTCCGGTTTCCCCCCACAGTCCAAAAACATGCT
>JAODJX010000119.1:26195369-26223717 GCA_026776945.1 Isichthys henryi | reverse complement strand
ATTGCTTCCGGGATAGGCTCTGGACCCCCTGCGACCCAGTAGGATAAGCGGTTTGGAAAATGGATGGATGGATGGATGGATTAATGAGCTGTGTTACTGATTGTGGCTGAAGATTTCCCCTGTGTCCAGTGAAAGTGAGGCCCCATTCTTTTGTGAAGCTTGTAAATCAATGCCCAGATATCCAAGTGATGTACCAGCTTGTTCTGTATTATTATTATTAATGGTGCGCCGGCATCGGGATGCATGATATTTACACAGCTATTCTACTGATTGATTGCACGAAACGGAGAAAACTTAAGCAGTTGAATAACTTTAATGTAACTCTGTGTAAAGCAGAGATTGCTTCGTGTTTTTTCTTCATTTTGAGCATCTATCTGTCCAGATTATTGTTCTCTATTAGGCATGAGTGGTCGTGTGTTATGGGGGGGGGTGGGCAGACTTAGCACCCAGAAAGTTCAGCAACATTTACACAAAGGACACACAGTCATATTCAGCCAGCCTAGATATCGTACTGTAGGAAGAGGATGAGGTGATTAGTATAATGATATCCAACTGTGGTGAAGTTGAGATGGAAGTGATTTGTCTGGTCAGAGATGCTATACATTTAGAAGGTGTGAATATGTGGGGCACGACGTGCAAGGGTGGGAGGCACAGAAATAATAGGGTAGTTTGGTTTCCATAGTGACCGTCGCTGCATTTAGGGTCTCTCTGTCTTGCTCGTATAATTTATCCTCATCTATCGCTAAAAGACTTTGCTTCAAGGCTGTTTGTATAGCCCTTCTGAAATAGTCATTTTTATGGTTTGATATTTATTATGTATTTATTTATTTTGACTCTCAAGTTCTTTGGGAATGTGAAACATGAGTGACATGAAAAATAAGTCATTTTGTATATAAAGGGCTTATTTACTCTCCAGTCGGTATTACAGTCCTGAAGATTTGTGTACGGTTTGTGTTTGTCATAAATAAGAATATATGAAGAATGACTGGCACCAGCAGTTCCTAATGAACAAGCAAATGTTGTTCATTGTTTGAAGTATAAGGAATTATTAATAACAAAAATGGCAAAACCAACCTGTTACTTAAACAAGTCAACCCAACCACTGGTCATGAACTGGACTGTTTCGGTCTATTTCTCCTCTGGGAACTTTCTGTTCCCTATACTGTTAGCTAAATTGAGTAGCAGGGCTGCTTCTCCACCCTCAACCTCCCCCAAACTTTCTATGCCTAACCCATGTTTCTCAAAATGGGAAGCCCTAGCAGAAAGCACAGCAGAAAGTGTGTGAATGTGTCCCTTTATTCAGTTGGGTATTTTCCTGGAGCAATGTGAGTTAGACATTTGTATGTATGTAATTTGCTCGGCTGGTAGCAGTAAAGCTTCAAATCTGTCCTTAACTCCGCTACGGTCGCTGCTGACTTTAAAGGTTGTTCAGCATTTGTCAGAGTTTTACCGCCACATCTGCTCTGACTTCCATGTTCTTAAAACTTTTTCATCAGATTAAAGGCAGATTTTAGGTGGTTGCCTCCTCACTGGATTGTTTTATAACAACCTTATTTTACAGTAGTGCATAAAACATGTTTAACCAAAATAGCTTATTCGTCAGAATTTAAGTGCACTCATAGGATAATGCAGTAATGACGCAGAAAGGCAGTCATCTATCATTAATTTGACCAGCCCAACCAACTACCATTGTATGAAAAAAACAACATAAATTATTGTTCCAATTTCTTTGCTCATTTCTCATGGAACAATGACAGCTTTTTTTAGCAGTTCAATTATTGTTACTTCTAAGAATACGTTGTTCCGCTTGTCATTGTAATCTCAGTTTGGTTTGATTATGTATGTGAAAGCTCTGTCTGCCTGCAATCACAAAAACAATCTATCAATTGATTGTACCTTCAGTCATGTATACAATATTAATTCTCCTGTACTTTTTACAAGATGCCTCAGCGAATGGTGGATTTTAAGTCAACTCCTTTCTAACATTGTACTGTTACAATGTAAGAATACAATGCCCTATTACTCGCACTTTTCTCTGTTGCACGTACTCTGCCCAAGCATACTTTGCACTTAACTATCTGGGTCCAAGTGTGCTTCCATCACCATGCGACTGGTTTGTGCTGAAGAAAACATAGAAGGGAAACGCTATCACACAGCACGACGGAATTCATGATTAATGTCTATTTTGCGGTTCATTTGGAATCATTTTGGGCATAATGACACGCATAGATTTACCTAATATCTAGTTTTTATTTATTCATGCTGCACCTCTAAGGTATTACCAAATATCTTCGTTTGTGGAGACTAGTGTTGCATGGGTTAGCGGTAATGAAACGGTACTGTGGTACTGTACTGCATTTCTGAAAGCTGCTCAGTATTATATTTCTATAGTCATTGGCGTTGCCGCCGTTAAATGAGGGGGACGTGTCCCCCTCACATTTCATAATTATTCGTTTGGACCCCCTCACATTTAACATAAAATATTACTTTTATGCCAGTGCGGCCCCCCACATTCAAAATGCTTCTGACGCCCCTGTCTTTAGTTCCGGTACTACATACACTATTACAGACATCGCTAATGTTATACTCGCTAACACTAACCATTGACTCTATGTCCAAACCGCTGCTGAAACGGAATTTTACCCCACGCAGTTTTGCAGAAAAAAATATTGTTGCGGTCTGTACAGCCTACCAAATCTGTTCCTTCCCAGTCCGGTCCATGTATGGAGTACAGATGCACATTCGTGTGTCAGCCGCATCATTGATGTCAGTGTGTGTTGTAACCAGGTACAGTTAGCGACACCCACAGAAGTCTCGCTGACACTGATAAGAAATGAAGCCAGACCTGAATTTGCACTCTGGAAGAAGCTTGGGACATTTTTCAGTTTTTGTCATTCAGAAAATGCTTATTTCTGACGCTACTGCTGTTGTGAGCAAACAGCCGACTCTGATTTCTAGACCGATTGGGTTATTTGTATTTAAGAAAGCTGTTGGTTTTGGAATTGACAGATGGAGGTGTTTGTGATGAGAATGAGCTGCGAAAATGAAAGTGTGGTGGTTCAGTTTGAAGAGATTAGGGTAGATAAGATGTTTTACTTGCCATTCACTCCTTAGCCATTTAATCAGGTGAAACTGACCCTTGTTCTTTTTCCTTTCTCTGTGGCTGTTACAGCAGATGACAGAGAAGAACAGGTGCTAAAAATTCAAAATTAAAGTTAAAGATTGTGAATGGTCAGTGTGAGATATGTCTTTTTTTTATTACTTTTCATTTACATGGGAAATTTTCTTCATAAATTAGTTTTTTAAAGTGGTTACCCTCAAACAAACTGCAAAATTAAGATTGAAATAAAGATTTGTTTAGGTATGGTGTGTTGGAGCATAAACAGCGACTTGTGAAGGGTAGAAAATGGTTGCATGCAGTCACAAGCAAACTGAATGGAAGAAAATCAACAGGGATAAGTAATGGGGGTAGCAGTTGTCTTTC
The DNA here is from genome assembly GCA_026776945.1 of Isichthys henryi. NCBI lineage: Eukaryota > Metazoa > Chordata > Actinopteri > Osteoglossiformes > Mormyridae > Isichthys > Isichthys henryi. The sequence goes on along the minus strand of JAODJX010000119.1, from coordinate 26,220,233 downwards.
TGTGCCACTTTTGGCCATAAAGGTTGTGTTCCGCTGCATGGTGGGGATTGGTGTCATTCACACTGATTGCCACGCAATACACTTCTGTCATCAAAACATATTAAAGCAGATAGGAATGTGAAGCGTGGTTCAAGGGCTCCGTGTTCCATGAAATTAACTTTGGGCTTATTGTTTCCCCTTTAGTGGTGAGGGTTAGACATTCATGCCTTTTATTGAATTTCAGGATGAAACTCTCATAATTTCATTTGTAACAGGAGATGTTACATATTTTGTTTTGCATTCTAGAAGAGGTTTGTTTTCTTCCTTTGTAAGGTGGATACATAATTCTCCTTTTACAGCAGGGGGTAATATGGCTAGACAAGTGATGATTAATGACTGGATAACCTTAGACGTTCTTTATTTTATGCATGAACGATCGAGAGATGCAGTACATGTGTATTTTGTATATTTGGAAGGATGTAGTCTGCTATTGAACCTTTCTATTTAATCAGACAGTTTTGATGGCAGCATGATTATAATGAACTGAAATGCAAGAGAATCAATCTACAGAAGCAAACCATACTTGCTTTTTCAGGCTGTGCTTTCTTTGTCTTGTTAGTCATGGACAAGGCTGCTGGGTAGGGTGGAACAGTCGCCATATGCATGCATTATGAAATGGCAGTTCTACATACAGACATGAAACTGGGGCCAAATGCTGTGGTCTACATCTGAGGAATATACTGATGCTTAAGTGAGCAAGGATGCTCTCCAGAAATCGCTTCAATGAGCAAGATGGGACAGGCATCATTCAGCACAAGAGGGCTAAGAAGAAGGACTTGGCCAAAAAAAGGATGCAGAGCCCCAAGGTGGCTCAGGGTCTTAGGAGCAAGATCCAAAAGTTCCTTCAGGGGACTGGGGAACACTCATCCCATGACTCCTGTCACTCCACTGTGGAGATTGAGAAGGACATGTTTGTCTGTGGCATAAAGAGAGTTTCCTCAAGCGGTGAATTTTCACGCCAACATGTTCCAAATGATCAGGGTCACATGGGCACCCCCAGCACATCCTCAGTGAGGAAGGTAGGGCAGAACAAAAAGGGCAGCATTAAGGTCGCCTGCAATGGACCCCAACAAGATGACATGATTGTGGATAAGATTCGCTCTATTCTGAATGAGAAGGACAAACGAGGAGCCCTTGGACAGGGGAAAGACCTTGATGGAGGATCATCCTTCACCTCAAACAGCACCAGTGAGGCAGAACTTGACAGGAAGCAGGAAGAGCCTGGATCCAGTGACATTGTTGAGCATATTCTGAAGGAGCTGCGGGGCATAAACAAGATTCAGGCTGAAATTTCGGACTTGAGGCAGTATCTCACCTCTGTGCGGGGCTCTGTGGATGAGGTTTCCTGCTGTGTGGATGCAGTGCTGACTGAGATTGAGTCTCTTCGCTTCGGGGCCACGGCTGGGCCTTTTCACCCCGAGAGGCCCAAAAGCCACTGTGGGAGCTTCAGCAAGGACTATACTGCACCGGCGCCCGCCTGGGGAATGCCTAGTAGTCCACGCTCAGAGTATTACACGTATCGCAAAAATGACACGTTGTCATCAACTCAGAAAAGTCCCATGAGACGAACTGGCCCCACATTCCAAGCATCATCCATGTACTCCCCCTGTCGTCAGTTGTCTGTTTCCAGTTCTTACGGTCAAGGGCATGAGGACACATTAGTGCAGAGCTCTCATGTATCTTGCTCAGTAGAAAATAAGGATACCCTTGGATACTTGGAACAGCAGCATGGCCAGGAATGCCCCAGTACAAGCTCACTGTCTTCAGGTAACAGCTCAAAGTCGAACAGTTCTGAAGCTGTAGGGCAAGGTGGAGTGTGTTCCCATCATCGTCTGGAATATAAAAGCTGGGCGGCCTCAGGAATGCCGCACAGTGTGAGCGGTGAGGCAGTTTGGAGTGAGGAGGGTGTCTATTCTCAGCAGAATAGCGTGGATGAAGGGGAACGTTCTGAAGAGAAAGATCTCTGGGACCAGTATGGCGGAGGAGACACCAGCAGCACCCCAGGACAGTCCTCGCTGAGTAGCTCAGAGCACCTCTCCCTGCTTTTTGGCCACCATTACAACTCCCCATCGACGTCACCCAGCCTGACTGATTGGAGGGCACCAGAGCATCGCCTGAAGGACCCAGAGGCAGCTGTTCATGATCCCAACCTGGAATGCAAAGGCCCAGCCAGTTATCTGTACTCACAAAGCTCTGGGTACCACACCATGGAAGCCTATGCAGATGAGACAGTTAGTGGACCGTCTAGGAGCCTGAGCCACAATTCCACCATTATCCTCACCGATTGTGATGACTACTGCCAGCACTGTGAGCTCTGCCCTCTAGCAGACACTCAAGATACAGGATCAACAGAAAGTGTGGAGAGAGACTGGACTGACCAGGTATACCCTGAAGCACCTGGTGAAGAAGGCTATTTCTATTTGAATTCTGCTCACTCCGGTCTTGGGTCAGAAACCTCTGAGCTCCCTAATGTGGTATTCAACGTGAAAACGATTGGCAAAGCTGTGCTAACCTTTCAATCTGCTCTAAAAGGGGCTTTAAGAAAACTCGAGGGAACTAGCTCCCCATGCCTGGATGATGTAAGTGCAGCAGACTTTCTTTCGAGTTTTGACGGACAGCCATCTTCTGAAGTACAATGGGCATGCAGCCCATCAGATAAGGAGGAGGGTGACACTATAATGTCAGGTTACCTCTCTTTTGAACCTCCATTAGAACAGCATAGAGATGGTTCTCTTATTTCAGAAGGTGATATGTCTCAAATGGAGAACCAGGAAGGCCCTGAAATTTTTACTGGGCAGTCAGAGCTCCAGTGTTCGCAACATATATCCCACTCTCTCTGCACTTTTGGTGAGCTACTTCCAGCAGAGATCCAGGCTGTTACTGATGAGCCTCAGCTGGTCAAGGAGCTCCCCAGTCTGGATGGTTGTGTGCAGTTCAGTGCCCAAGCAGATGACCTTAGCCAGCAAGAAGCACGTCATCTTCGTTGCCTAAACAACTTCCAGCAAGTCCTCAAGGAGAAGAGACAGGTCCGTCAGAACTTATCCAGGATTGCAGAGCGACCAAAGTCTGCTTTGTCTGAGGAGTTCAACCCAGGTACTTTAAATCTTTATAATGAATCTTCTTGGACAAGGACACAAACACTCAAATATTATTATTATTATTATTATTATTATTATTAATCTTATTAATCTTATTGTTATAATATTTTTGTTATATAAAGAATACAACAAAAATAATGGTAAAAATATGTGTGGTTGGGTAATATTATTTTCTTTGCGTTTTACCTAAGCTTTTTAAAATTACTTTTTTAAAGGTGGTTTCATTCACTGCTGTTTAAGTAAGGCTTATCTCTTCCTTCAGATTTTGTGTTTTATACCCTTTTAATAAATTTACTTTATACACTTGCCAAAATTCTTTCAAATTTTCTTACAGAACAGGAATACAGTGTCATTACGTATCTGTGTTGTTCAGAGATGGTGCATTATTGTTGCTGTAATATTAATGTCAAGGATATGATTTTTTGTTGTGGCTTTCGTTTCCTCATGAAGCAAACCTGACCAAGTGTACGGTGTTGAGCAGTTTCTCTATTGTATCTCTTCTTTCTTTCTTCCAGAGAGCAGTAGAGAAGATGATCAGGTTATTCTTGAAACTTAAAAAATGAAATCTGTTTATTTTATTTTAACATTACCTTTTCCATGTATGGTTCTTGCATGAGACTTGAGTTGTACGGCCAGCCCTGCACATGTATCACATTTCATTCTAAACGAAAAAGAAGAAAAGCTGCATGAAATCATCCTATCGTTAGTCATAATTAAAGTGAGTGTGGCATGTTGTCTCTCTTTTTTTTCTTCTGGATTATTCATTGTAATCCAGTGTTGGAAGCTTTATGTTTATAACATCTATGTTTGTGTGTGTGTTGTTTTTTTGTGTCAAACCTTATTTTTTTTACAGCCAGTATCTGCGTTGTATGATAGATGTCTTTGGCTAGAGCAGGGGTGTCCAAATTCAGTCCTGGAGGCCCAGGGCCCTGCACATTTTTGGGGTTTCTCTTGTTTAACACACCTGACTCAACTGCTTTGCTACAGTAACTACCACACAGTTCTTGAGCTGAGTCTGGTAAGGTGGGACAGGGAAAGAATTCAGCTGGACACAGGTTTGGTTCCAATGGAGCGGATTGACCACCCCTGCTCTAGAGAGAGCACTACCTTTCTTATCCTGTTAAATTCAATTTTTGTTAGTATTTTTTTATTTGCTTGAAGATTATACATGACCATTGAATTTATTTTATATGGGTTCTAGTACTTTGTTTATTCTTTACATTCATCTGAACAATGACTGACTGTTTGCCAAGGCTGATTGTTTTCAGATGGTCCCTTGAATAGGCCAACATTTTCAGCTGGTTTATTGATTTGTTTTATGAGCTTGAGACATGAAACTCAGCCAACCTGACATCTCACACTATTTCGAAAGATGTCTGATTTTTTTGTTAGATGTGTTTGTAGAATGATATGTCTGGTATCTGGTTTGTATTTACCTGCTCAGGAAAGAGAAGATGGCGACAATGGGAAACTGCCATGGATCAAAGTGGGGTGAGTTTGGGAATAGGTTCCTTCTGGATCATGGAATACTGCTTCTTCGTCAGACTTAATTATTTGGAGCAATTACTAATATATTCCATGAAATGATCACGTACCCCATTAATCTATAGTTTAGTTTGTATTGTGCCAGAGATGATCTTATTATGAGGAAAAATGAAATTGAAAGAACATTAACATCCCATAGAAGTAGAAAGGGGTGATGACCCATGTGTGAGATAAATGGGGATGTGTGGGATGCTGATTGAATATGGTTTTGTGCACATAGAGGTGGTTGTGGCCTCTTTGGGATCGACAGCATGCCAGACCTCCGCAAAAAGAAGCCAGTCCCTTTGGTCAGTGACCTGGTGAGTTACCCTTTATCTCCACTACCTCTGATCACAGTGAACAGGCAAAGCAGGAACGAACTGTCTGCTGAATTCCATAATTATAACTTTGAATACTAAGGTAGTGGATTAAACATGTCGTTACTTTTGGAGTCCAGTGGAACTAGACAGTTTACCACATTAGAGATATGAGAATCTATAGTTACCTGCTAATAATCCAATAGTGTAAAATATGGTAATGTTGCTGGTGATTGAGGAGGAAAGCTTTTATATCCATATATTGCAATACTTTACCATATTATGACTTGAAAATGGCTCCAATGAGCTGTGGGGGAGTAAACAATCATAAATCGTTTGTTTTTGCTGATAAATACGAAAAAAAAAAGTAATCCTTTGCCCACTTTCTTGGATGCCATCACTCTCCATGATCAGGCTATGGTAAGTGCGAAATGGCACCATCCGCAATAGTAACCATTTAAAACTCATTTTACTTCCAAATGAATGTTCATATTTAGTTCTGCAAACTGCTTTTTCTGTTTGGACTTCCATTGCACCCCAGTAGTGCATGCAAAGCCTTGTAAAAACCATCGCGCTTAAGAAGCCAAGGTATTGATCATGATGAAGTCCATGAACTCTCATCATGCACCCTATATTTACCCTGACTGGTTGGTGATGGTTTGGCCACTCCCACTGATAGCGTTTACCCATATTACTATACATTACATGGCACAAGTTGCTACAATGTAATGGTCATATCATTTCCTTAATTAGATCTAAGCCACTAAATTGTCTTGCTCTAGATCACGTTTTTTCTCTCTTCCAAGTCCCTGCCAGACAGTCCGTGGACTTTCTGCGGGTCCCCGAGGACTGGATTGGGAAATAGTGCTCTAGATTATATGGTAAATGATGGTACAAATTATGGTAAAAGGAATAGAGATCAATGTTAAAATATCCAAGCAGCCATTGTTCGGCAGCTGCAAAGAGGGGATTCGTTGTCTTCTGGTGTCTTTCAGTGTTAATTATAGCCCTGCTGCTCTTAGCATCTGTTTTACCCTCTTTGATGTAGAGCTTGTTAGTGCTTTTAAATTCTTTAGTCGTCTAATTTAATTTAAAATAAGGGATAGGGAAAGTGCTGAAAATCTTGTCTCTTTATAATAAAATTCTGTTATGCTTCTTAATGGATAATCCAATAACTGGAGAAACACGTTGCATGATGCAGTTATTAGTTTTTTTTGTTTGTTTCCCTAAATAATAATAATAATAATAATAATAATAATAATAATTTAATTGTTGCTGTTATTTTTCTATTCCATGCATCTAGTGTCTCCTTGTCTAACTAATCTAATTTCTACTGTTTGTATTGTGTTTTGTATATTTTGTTTCAATTACATATCTGCATACTGTATTTGTGCAATTGAAGGATATTGTATATTAATGAATACAGTCAATGGTAAAGTAGTCTAAAGTGATTACATTTTTTTTTTCATGTTACACTACCAGTCAAATCACCAAATTTTTAGTAATAACAGATTTCAGTAAAGAACACTGAGAAATTAACCTAAGGTAATTTTACTATTTAAAAGATACTGGACCATCATCCATGCAAATTGCAGCAGGTAGTTCTGTCACACGATATAGTTTTAGTTTCTGCTTCAGTAGCAGACGCATAAAGGAATGACTGTAGTGGGTGGTGAGGAAAGAGGATGAGGAACTAACGCGACTGCTTGTGGTGTGTAGTCCCTGGTGCAATCCAGGAAGGCCGGGATCACATCCGCCATGGCGACTCGTTCATCCACCAAAGACGAGGAACTGGTGAGTACCTGGTTCCAGCTCTTCCTCAAGCTCCTCTCCCAGTTCTGGTCAAGTGAAAGATACTGAATCTCTATCTCATTTGTGACATACGTTTCCCGCCTGATTGTGTTCATTGATTTGCACCGTTGGATAAAAGGCTCAACACCTAGAGCAGTAGTTCTCACCTGGATTAGCCTCGGGCTGCTATCTTGTCTTGGACTTTGCGTCACGGTCCAGGTTTGAAAAGCGTTTTAAGAAGGGGGTGCTAATGCTAAAGCTTGGTGACTGGGAGGGAGGTTGTTAGCGGTGAAGTTTTCTGCTTGGAAAGGGGGGGGTGGTGCTAGTGGTAATTTATTATTATTATTATTATTATTATTATTATTATTTTTAAAACTACTTAATTCATGACACACTGAAAACAGTCCCATGACCCACCAGTTGAGAGACAGTGCTTCATAGCGTGTGGATTAAAAATCCATTTGATTCCATCATAGAATGACTGTTTCGCACTGCTTGTCCTTTTACAGATGAACCATGTGTACAAGAAGACCCTCCAGGCGCTCATTTACCCCATATCCTGCACCACACCTCACAACTTTGAGATCTGGACGGCTACCACTCCCACCTACTGCTACGAGTGTGAGGGCCTGCTGTGGGGAATCGCCAGGCAGGGAATGCGCTGCACTGAGTGTGGCGTCAAGTGTCACGAGAAGTGCCAGGACCTGCTCAACGCTGACTGTCTGCAGAGTGAGTTGGCATCGGCCTTTAAGAAAGGCGTCGGGGTTGAATAGAAGGCGCTGAGTTGCTGACATGCCCAGTATGGTTTTTCAGCAGGCTAATGTGGGATCATTTTGGCTTATGACTGTAGTCTTTCTTTGGGATTTACATGTCTCAAAGTTTTTTCATATTTCAGTCCACTATCGTGGCTAAGACAGATGGGCACCTCTGTTCAGCACAAAGACATATGAAACAAATCAGCAAAGACATTAAAAGCGGCTCTTCTGAGCATAAATGTCCTTTGGTGCTCCTGTAACTGCCAACTTGAGGATTTTTAAACTGCTTATGACATTTTGCAAGTATACTTTTGTAAAATGGATGGACGGACCACTTGGATAAGAAGGAAGGCAGCGGCTACCCACTGAATCACGCTGTCACCCAGAGCTCATTTATTCACTTGCGTTTATTGTCGAATAGCATTTGACCCCAGCGTGTTTGCTTCACAAAAGATATGAAGGATCCGTTACACCTAGTAAGGAGTGTAATGTACTCTGATGATGGTCAGTAGGTCAGCCAGTGCTGTTGCTGCATCCTTGGTGAAATTCAAGGCTGCAAGAATTGCAAAATGCTCCATTGATATTTGCCCTGGGCCGAAATGGCACTCGGGCATAGAAAACATGAAAGAGAAATAATGTGCTAGCAATGTTAAGGAGTGGTGGCTCTGAGGGTAGGGATCTGTGCCCGCAATTGGAAGGTTGCTGGTTTGAATCCTGTGAATGCTGGAAGTACTCCTACTCCATTAGACCCTGCAATAGCTTCATCCTGGGTATGACGGTAATCTACATCCAGCCCTATAAGGAGGTCCTCCAGCTTACAGGCACATCTGGGGGTTGGTGGCAGGGTTGGCACTCCATCCACTGGAAAAACCTCACACTGGTCTATTCAGGCTAGTGTGGTGCTGAGGTATCACCTGCTGCATGACTGCACTCAGGTTCTCATCCCCGAGGTGGTTTGTCATGTGGTGGGAGCGTCAATGCGCTGCAATCAGCGTGCGCCCCTTACTGTTATGGAGGTATGACAGACCTGCATAAGGACACATTGCAGCACGTCGAGACGCGTCACTGGCAGTATGTAAAGTTAGACAAAAACAAGCTTTGGTCAGATCCACAAAAAACAGTAGATCTTCCATTTAGATTCAAATAAGGGGGTATTTCCTTGCATTGGCTGGCAGGCTCTTCCTGGTGGCAGGAGTCCAATAGGCCAACACTGTGATTGGTTTATTTATTATAAGTCCTGCTTAAAGCAATCTGGCTTTTCACATTAATCGGCTTCTCTAAGATACTTTGTGGTCTGCGTCCTGAAGAAAAGTCCATTCAGAACATAAATGAAAGCCAGAGAAATGCTACTTCTGCTTGTGGGTCTTGATGTATTTTTAAATTCACTTTAAAGCAGTTAGTGGGATTTGTAGTCCTGGGTATTTAGGCATCGTTCTAGTTTAAACTAGATATAAACCCATATGTCTACAATGTGGAGAGAAAACCTTGGATAATATGCATTGAGACATGTGTGTATTCAAATATCAAGTTTATTTTTAAATGTATAGGGCTTGATTTGCTTACTTGCCAATTCATGCAAATTTACACCGAGTTGAGTTACTTATTGTTCAAAAAAGTATGTGTGTGGATTATGTTTATATTACATTGTGAGGACCATATATTTACACAACATAAATCCTAAATTCTCCCAGGAGCAGCGGAGAAGAGCTCCAAACATGGGGCAGAGGACCGTACGCAGAACATCATCATGGCAATGAAGGATCGCATGAAAATCCGTGAGAGGAACAAGCCTGAGATCTTTGAGATGATCCGGGATGTGTTTACCATCAGCAAGGTCAGCCATGCTCAGCAGATGAAGACCATCAAGCAGAGTGTGCTGGATGGAACTTCAAAGTGGTCTGCAAAGATCACTATCACGGGTAAGGGTCCCTATCATACCTGTCAGGAGAAAACCGGTCCTCTCACTTCTCCACATTACAGAACATTCCTCTAATTGAGAATTAACTATGATACACGTCAGGATTTTTGTCACCCTCAGAAAAGATTTATGAACAAATTGCAAATGTATCGTCAACATCAAAATTAAAAGTTTTATCTATCTCGTATACAGTTATGTTCAGTACATTGTGCAGTAAAAGGTGTTATTGCCTAGCCTCCCGACTGTGAACAGGGATCATATGTATAAAGGTACATGAAATGAGAAATGAAACAATAAGCATAACAGTAATCATAAATATCCATAATCTATAAATGTATTCATTTCCCAGTGAAGGTGGCAGCTTGCAAGTCAGACCAGATGCATACCCCATAGCTGTAGCCTTTAGCAACTTCTGGGGGATCCTTAGATGTTGCCAAGCAAGTCCCTCCAGTGGGGGTGGGGGGGGGGGGATCCAGTGGGATGTTCATAGAACAGCTCTCTAGGGAGGTGTCGTGTTAGCATCCTTTTAAGATGCCCAATCCATAGCAGGCTCTTCTCAATATGAGATAGAAACAGCTGTGTTTCTCCAAACTTCTTGCTCTGTTATGGAGAGTGAGTCCAGCAACCCTTATGAGAAATCTCATTTTGGCCATCTGTGCTAACCACCTTGCTCTTTAGTTAAGTAACTAGTAGAACCTCCTTTCTCTCACAACACCTATGTTTGAATGCTTCGACTGGGGATGATTTTTGACTGCCTCCAGACTTTCATTTAGTTCGTCTTTTGTCTTCTTGCAGTTTTTTGTGCCCAAGGCCTCCAGGCAAAGGATAAGACAGGATCTAGTGACCCCTATGTCACGGTCCAGGTGGGCAAGACAAAGAAACGAACAAAGACCATCTATGGGAACCTTAACCCAGTATGGGAGGAGAAGTTTCATTTGTAAGTAAATATTTGAATCCCTTGATATTATCCTGGATATATCTTGTGTTTAGGGTTTTATATTGGTTTATACAGCCTGCTGCTAACTAGTGCCTCTGGAGCACTTGAGGTAAAGGGCCTAAGACTAATATGATTATTCCAAAGCCACTGCATTAAAATCCATTAGCTTCTACATACAGGCATAGATCCTTAACCCAGCTAAGTTACATGCTGCCCCACATTAAACCATGATTACGTTTCAATTTAGACACTGTCATCAGCCTGCCGCCATTTGCTCATCTTGATTCTTAGTAAAACTGCAACATACACTCTTAACCCTGCCTGTAATGCTTACGTATTGTAAATTGTGATTCTTTAGTCGGAGGATCAGGCCATTTGTGTTAATAATAGTGTCCACTAAATCCCAATGTTATCTTTCACGTTGCAATTTGCGACTTGTTCTTGTGTCTGTAAAACACAGAAACGCCTTGCACCACTTTGGGCTAGCGGTAAACCCAGAATATCTTATGAAAGACAGGATTTTGGCACCTCAGGGTGGTGATGCTTGAGCTCCCTCAGTGTTTTAAATGTCAGCGCTGCCGTCTTTGTGCTGAAAAGGTGGATATGTAGACCTCTACAGAGCTGCTTTGCCAGGTTTAAGATTAGAGTTAATTCAGCTGCTTCTTTTCATGAAAAAGTTAATCTCCTAAGAAAAAGTGACTTTATTGATATAAATTTTTTGCTTTTGTTGTATTTTATGTTATAGTATATATGTGAAAAATACTATACTATAGTATATATCTTAAAAATCCAGGTTAGGTGTAATGTTTATTTAGACAATGGAAGAATATGTAGTTGCATCCACATGTACATGTTTGTTCAATGTAATATTGCAGAAAAGTCAGTAAATGTAATGGTCAGATAAGAAATAATCGTAAGTGGTATAATATTTCTCATTATTGTGTAATAAATGCTGTTTAAGGAAAGAGTGAGAAGAGTGAGAAGAATTCATTTCATTATCTTGGCTTTTCCCATTGTAACACAGTGAGTGCCACAACTCCTCAGACCGGATAAAGGTGCGAGTGTGGGACGAGGACGATGATATCAAGTCGCGTGTCAAGCAGCGGCTGAAGCGAGAGTCTGATGACTTCTTGGGGCAGAGCATCATTGAAGTCCGCACTCTGAGTGGCGAGATGGATGTCTGGTACAACCTGGGTGAGTGGAAAGCCCTGGTGAGGAGCCAGGATTACGGTGCAACTTTACATAATTGTGGATACAGTGTCCCAAAGTGAGGGGGGGGCACACTGGTGCAGTGATTAGCATGGTCAACACATGCTATGGCTGGGTGATAGTATTTTATCATGTGTTTCAACTTTTTTTTTTATATCAGCCGATATTGGTAATTATCACAATGTAATTCAAGTCATGAATTATGTGCTTGAACTCTGGGGAGTACATGGTTTTAGCAGCAGTTCACTCCAGCCTTGTCAAGAAGATATCTCAAGGACCATTTGATGGACCTTTTTCAAAATTTGCAGAGACTTTGTATGGTTTATGCACTAGAGGTGATTACATTTTGAGATACTGAAGCAACACCACATAGTAACAGATAAAAGGTCAGTTTTGACACTTGATCTTGTTAAGATGATAATATGATAAAATGAAATATTTTTGTTTGATATTGACGACTGTTTGGGATATTATTTTATGGGGACAAAGTCCTTAAATTTTTTTCATTTTGGTGAACTGATAGGCTGAAGCAGCCTGACTCTGCTGACTTGAGTCTTAGAAAGGTTCAACAGGAAATTAAATAACTTAAATGTATTTTTACTTTAATTATCAGTTTGTGTTAAATAATGATAGCTATGTAGCAGATGTTGTCACCAATTTAAAAAGGAAACGGTAGCTGCAGCCTAACCTAGCAGTACTTGTGTTTCCTTACTTAGCTTGCCGCTAATGGGACTTATCCTGGATTTGCCTCTTTTAAGTGCCAGAACTCGGCCTCTAACCCTCTCTGTGCATGGAGAGACACGCTCTGTTTACCCTTTTCTTCAGCTGCATGAATGTCCCCCCAGACATCAGGTCCTCATACGTCTCTGCTGTCTCCCCTGCCTTCATTAATACTGCCTAAATAATGGAATCCCCTTCTGTGCTGTCACTGAAATCCTCACCTGCTGGTCTCTGCATCTTTACATTTAAACATCTGCTCCCAAAAAACACCGTGAACGTAATATTAAATGTACTTAAAAATGAGCACACTGACAGGAACAGTTAACCCTGTCCTTTCTGTCTTCTGTTTTTCCTCCCCTTATCTCGCCTACCTTACTTTCCCATAAATGCTTCCGATCAAATATTAAGTGCTGGTTTTTAATATCAAAGGTTTCCTCTTTTTAAATTATTGCTGCTTTTGAGTTTGCTACCACAAATTGGCCATCCACAAACGCAGAAACAAAAATACTTTGTAGCAAGGAGGCAGTTCGGCAGATCTTGTTTTATAGCAGATACAAATCTAAAAGTTTACAATGATATATGTGTTGAATTGTACTGTAGATATTTTATAATATTGTATAATATTTTATATCTGCCTGAAGGTTTGGTTGGGATGTTTTTTAATCAAATTGTAATTGGAAAATTTGGACTTGTCATTCTTTCAGAAAGTATGACTATAACTGTATGTAATATTTATAATTTAGTTAAACTTTGGCTAAATTGAGAAAATAACAGGTACACAGTGGAAACTGACTTTTTGATTTGTGTCTTCATCCAGTAAAGCTACTGAATATCTTTTTTCAGAGATGACATTTTTGTCAGACTAAATTTCACTTGAAAATGCACTTTCAGTGATCATTTCAATAACTCCTGGTAATGTCTGGCATGTCCGGAAGTATCCGTCATGGCTCGTTCATTATAGTGCTCTCCTCTGCTCTTATTGCCGACAGAGCGGGTCCTCCAGTGTTATTTGCCAGTAGAGCACTTCAGCATTGAATGAATGTAAAAGCAACGAACAAAAAAAAAAAATGCATTGTACCTTTCCTGAGAGAACAGGCTAAAAATTGCTACAATGCCATTGAATTGGGGAAATTAGGTCCCCTCTCCCAATCAGCACTTCTTTCAGAGGGTAGAAGTGTCGGCTCTGGACCAATTAAAGTGCAGGGCCCCTCCCGGTTAATTATGACACATTCTGATTGGAAACATTGGACTCCTGACATGTGTTCAGATAAGCATAGTAATGTAGGCGTTAGGGGAGTGGGTGGCAAATTTCCGGGAAGTGACTCAAACACTTGTGTTTTATTGGCATGGGAGTTGATGGTGATGATGATCAGTGATGGTGCCAGTGCTGTTCAAGCTTAAATGGCCACGTAAAGAGTATATATGCCTGTATGTCTGCATCTTTCCATAGAGAAACGGACGGACAAGTCTGCGGTGTCTGGGGCCATTCGGCTCCAGATTAGCGTGGAAATCAAAGGGGAGGAGAAGGTGGCACCCTACCACGTCCAGTACACCTGTCTGCATGAGGTATCTGTGCCAGTGCCTTTGGCATATACTTTATTCTGTGGCTAAGGGGTCTAAAACTCAAAGTACCTGGGGGCCGCTGGCTAGGGGGGCTTCTCCCAAGGGAACCACATGAGCCAAAAGAGGAACGAGAGAGAAGAAAATAGAACATTATATCATCTACATTCTGCTAATCTGCATGAAAAGCTGGTCTATGCAGATCACTTAAGTGAAAATTGCAAAGTGGAAAACAAAATATCGACCTGCAGGCTAAATTCAATACTGAATTAAAACCGTGTAATGGGCCACATAAAACCATAGGCTGGTAGTTTGACATCTGTGATATAGCTACTACACTATTTGGCTTTATCTACCTTGCTGTTTATCTGCCTAGTCCTGCCTCTTAAACCTGAATTATACTTTATAAACAAAACATTTAACAAAGTATCCATTTATCGAGTCTTGGTTACATTTGTGCTGCTCCACACTTCGCGTAGACAAATTTGGAAAAAATTCGAGCCTCTACAAAGTCACTTTTTATGCATTTTCTACAGCTAGTGTCTATAATACTTTTTACTTTTTTAGTCTTACAAATACAAATTAACATAATACAAATAAACTTAATGGATGTAAGAGAAATTGTTGCTGTCATCTTGAATGTTTTGTATACCTGTTAATATGATGCCTACTGTGGCTTATTTAATACTAGATATAAATAGCATTTCAGTTTCAATCAGCAATATAAGTACACCTGTGATTTATACTTTCCTCGCCCCCATTAAAAAATAAACTTATGCTACCAAGTGGGCCAATCACAAGTTCTTGCAGTCTGTGTTGCTGTGCTTTGTATTTACATTTCTGGGGAGATGCAGGTCAGGCTATGGCGTAGGTCGATTCGACCCAGAAGTATAAATCAACCTGTTACGTACGCCACCATGTCTGATACCATTCAAACCTTTTCTACCTCCCTGCCTTCCCCGCCAGAACCTGTTTCATCATTCCACGGACGTTCTGGGCCAGGGTGTTGTCAAGATCCCAGATTCTAGGGGAGATGATGGATGGAAGGTGTATTTTGATGAAGTGACTCAGGAGATTGTGGATGAGTTTGCGATGCGATATGGGATCGAGTCCATCTACCAGGCTATGACGTGAGTCCTTCTTCTTTTTTCCCTGCTAAAGCATGCTTTGTGTTTATATTCTTTGTTTTCTTAAGTCACAAATCCTCCTGCCTACAGGTTATTTTTAGTATTCATTTTTCTACTTATAATTCTATTTGGCCTTGATGTTTCCATTTTAATTCCACGTTTGGCTTCATTTCAATGACCCTGGAAATTTATGTTTTAGCCTTAGTTTTGAATTGTCAGAAAGTCAGAAAGAAAATATCTTGCTGGCCCTTCCCATTGCTTTTCGGATGCTTTGTTATTGTAGATGTGGAATTATTTGTTGCTTACGGTCTGCCAGATCTCTTTTGACAGGACCTGGTCATGGTAATTGTGTTCGCAGACATTTCATAGGGAGCTTTCGTTTGAAAAGTCCCGTAGACGTAGCCATTTCACTGCTGTCCTGCCCTCCGGATCAGAACTGGGATTTGAAGATGCGCAGTTCTCATCGCTTTACAATATTCAGTTATAAACTATTTGAAAACGAAAAGCTGGCACTGGCACTGGCACTGGCACTGGCACCCAGCCTCAGAACCGGCAAAATAAATGTTCTTGTCGGCGGCATTTTTGAAAATCCGACATGGCCTGCATTTAGAATCGGACGTCCTTTATGTCTGATTTTTGAGATCCATATACAGAATATTTAACATTTAGTTACGACTGTCCTTTAAACATGATAAAGGCGTAAAGAGATGTAATATATATTTTAGGGATTCAGCAGTATCAGTGAGTTTGTTTTGCAGACTTTGTGTAGTGTAATACACTCTGCCTTGATGCCTACATTTTGAACTCATCTGAAGTGCCTTAATACTGTTAATATTTAATCTTTGGTCTAAGATTAATGTGGTAGCCAATCTTCTGATAGTAGACGCTGGGCATCCTGAGTGTCATGGCTTTAATCACCTGACCTAGTTTTCATATATAATGTCGAGCCTGCTCGTCTACTCTTACCTGGAGACCTTCATTGCTAAGTACAGTATCATTCGAAAGTTTGGACACACCTACCCATAGAAATGTTTATTTATTACTATTTTCTACATTTTAGAATAATCATAAAGACATCAAATCTATAAAACATATATAAGGAATTATGCACTGATCAGCTGTGTAGGTTGGGACTCAGAAGGTTGCCGGTTCAAATCTCATGGTCGGCAGAGTGGTGCCATTATAAGGCCCTTATCCCCAAGAGACTGCTGACCCTACTGTCTCCCCTACGCCTCTTTCATGAGGTGGCTTCCTGGGAGGCTTTTCCAGCTGGCCTGAAGGAGCTCCCACATTTATGCTGAGCACTCATGCGCCACTTTTCCTTCACTCTGTAGTCAAACTTCTCCAAAACTCTTCCTACTGTGTTTAGGTCAGGTGGCCAGGTCATGTGATCTGACACTATCACGCTCCTTTGTGGGCAGCTTGGCATGACCATAATTTTGACTTGTACTGCTTCTGTCTTGCCCCTCACAGGCATTTTGCTTGCCTGTCCTCCAAGTACATGTGCCCGGGGGTTCCTGCAGTGATGAGCACACTTCTGGCCAACATCAACGCCTTCTACGCCCACACCACGGCCTCCACCAATGTGTCTGCTAGTGACCGCTTTGCGGCTTCAAACTTCGGGGTACTGTGCTTCCACAGCATTGCTCTGTTAATTCTTTAAATTCATCCCAAAATGCATCCTATCTTAAAAGCACATTTTATAAAAAATAATTATTGTTATATGATGTTGAGCTCAGTGTGCCAAAAACTCCCAGTGTACCTAGCTTTTACAGATAAAGTCCTGACTGTCAAGTGTTAAAAGTGCAAAATATGAACATACCAGGTATGCACTGTGTGGTAAGTTGAAGATTGAAGATTGTTTTTCCATCAAATTAAAGATGCAGCAATAGATATACGGGCGCCAGGACTGAGAGCTTTTTTGCTCTGATGTGTCAGTGAGGACGATGTGCATCTTGCCTGCAAAGTTTTGTCTATGCCAGGCATCATTACGGAGAAGAAGCAGTGTTCACTGGAATGATCCACCTACTGGTCTACACTACATTTTAACTGGCTTCCTGAAGATTAACTGTGTTTCTTTGGGAGTCACTGGCCACAGAACGACCTTTGTTTGTTTTTTTATTGTGTCTAACTGCTCCACTTTTTCCCCTGTATCATTTTAGTGTTTAATACAATTCTGCCCACTCATTGGTTCTGTAAAATTGTGCAGTATTTTAATTTTTTCCCCCAGTATTATTAGCTATCATCTTGATTTCATCGACATTTAGTCATTATTGAAGAAGTGTACTGTTCATAGAGAATGACATGTAAAGCTAACTGGACAGCTGTGAAGCGTACCACACTGAATGGGTCCCAAACCCAGGGCACAAAGTTCACAGTAGCTTCTATTAAAATTGCTGCGTTTCCTTTCATTTCCTATTACTAGACTGCTATAAAAACGCCTTGCTTTTGCGAATTTGTGGTAATATTTTTTTAAGTCTATCATTTAGTGGAATTGTCTTACATTCATCCATTTTCCGGCGGCCTATTATACTCAAAGCTGTAGGAATATCCCAGGTCGCATGGGGTATACCCTGCATGGGATGACTGTCCATGACATGGAAAATACAGACACAAACTAAACTACATGTCTTTGAACTGTGTGGAGATACTGGAGTAATTGTAGATGCGTGAGGCAGCAGTATGCATTACCATAGCTGAGAATCTTCTACGACTACTCAAAAATTAACGCACGAATTTCTTACCCCTACACCTTGGCTAATTTTGTTTTTCCTCATTCTCACAGAAAGAGCGATTTGTTAAGCTTCTAGACCAGCTGCACAACTCCTTACGCATCGACCTCTCCATGTATCGCGTAAGTCAGAGTGGGAAGGCTCCCCAGATTATGTGAAGGTGATGCAGTTCAAAACAGCACAAAAGGGCTTGAGTGTAATGTTTCATTGGTATGTTATTTAAAGTTAATAAGGTACTCAGAAAGAGATTCTGAATGTTTTGTACATTATGTAAATTGAATTATCCTCATGTAGTGTTTCGCTGTCTTGGCGTAGGAAAGAGAACCTTCCAATATGTCAAAATGCATAACCTTTTTAATTAGGTGGCTTTTGGACTGACCGCTGATACATCACATATTTCTTTCCAAAAGAACAACTTTCCAGCCAGCAGCAAGGAACGTTTACAGGACCTGAAGTCTACTGTGGACCTCCTGACCAGCATCACCTTCTTCAGGATGAAGGTAGATACATTTAAAGCGCTTGGGTTGTGTTGTGACGTGGATATCAGAGTGTTTTTGGTTTCTTTGAGCCATGACTGGATTTTTAAGATGGGGCAGCGTTGTAAATTAAGCATTGCCCTGTTCTGTGCATGAATTTATGACTAGGCTATGAATATGTGCTTGGGAGTGTGGATTGTAATCACTATACATATTATGTTTTAAGTGTTTCTCCACTGTAGGCTTGCACAATATGATTAGGAACATTGCATAGTAAAAGTCAACTTGCATGTGATAGTAGATATTTTGTTTACCTATATCTGTCTGATTTGCTAATCATCTCTGCCCTGTGAATAGGTCCAGGAATTACAGAGCCCCCCAAGGGCCAGTCAAGTGGTGCGTGACTGTGTCAAGGCCTGTCTAAACTCTACTTATGAGTACATCTTCAACAACTGTCAGGAGCTCTACTTTCGCCAGTACCAGCCAGCAGGACATGTGAGTGCTTAACTGCTGGGAAGTTTGTCCAAAGTACACAGTGCATTTATTCTGAAAAAGATGGTTCCCCTTTGCAGAATTGCTGAAGACATGTTGATGTAACTTCTTTTGTTTCTCATTTTATTTGTATTTTTAGTTCTGCAGTCCAGTTCTTTCAATTTCTGTAAATTGCAACAAGATCCTGCAGGAGGCTGAAAGGTCTCCAACTCTTTAAATGTCCAGACACCTTGGATCAGTCATCTTCTACTGCTGCGTTTCAATCTGTGATAGCATTCTGACAGTTACAATTTACTGCAAAACCACACAGGTGTTTTCATTGACTAATGCTGAATTTGCATTGTGTTTGGTTGATTAATATCACAATATTGATTCAGGACAAAGAGCTGCCTTTGGAAGAACAGGGCCCCAGTATCAAGAACCTGGACTTCTGGCCCAAACTCATCACCCTGATTGTATCAATCATTGAGGAGGACAGGAGTTCCTACACCCCAGTTCTCAACCAGTCAGTATAAATACATTTCATTAGCTCAACTGCAGCGACATTTGACTTTATTGATCCTAAGGTGTTGCCATATATGGTAGCTCTTTTACCCAAAATGGAGATCTTCCTCCTTTCTCTTTGGTGTTACAGGTTCCCTCAGGAGCTTAATGTGGGGAAGGTTTGTGCAGAGGTCATGTGGACACTGTTTTCCCAGGACATGAAGTATGCCATGGAGGGTAAGGCTTGCTGCCTAATTCTCAGAGTTGAGGTTTGTGTGATTTTACAAAAACTAAATGTATTTGTACTGGATTGTCAAATGGTGAGGCTGTTTCCTTCGAGATTGAACCTGTGCTGTTTCCTTCACATTATGATGCCTGGGCTTTGAAATCTGGACCCTTGGCTGGATGGTCCGGTGGTGTCAGTTTTCCAGTTTTGAGAACTGCAGATGTGTAGCTTTAGGAGTAAACCCGATAGAAATATGAAATGAGTATCAGATGAAAGAGTGGATAGGAGCAGCCCTCTGGATGCTTATGTCTGGAGCTGACCTGTCTGGAGATGACCTGCACTGGGACTAAAGTGGATGATTATGGGGTTTGGTGGATATGTGAGCTGGCGCCGTGCTTTCACTAGCCTCTCATCGCGGTACGGCTTGGGTACAGGTCGGTTCCTGTATACCAGTGCCGTTATTCCTTTTGGGAATGTTGGAGCTGCTCATTGTTAGATGTAGCAGTGGGGAGAGGCTTGTTTGCCCGTGGTTGGATGTTTGTCATCTTAAGCTCTACAGCAATGCCTTTAACCCCGAAACCTGCACAGGGGCAGCGGATAATTGGCTGACCCTGCACACAGGCCCCAGGCCTTGCCCTCACCTTTATATATATACTGTATGAAAGCAGAAATGGCTACATTCCTATGTACCTGTACTCACACTGGTCCAAATGGCAGATAAAGCATCTTTGCATTCTGCTGCTTTTGGAGACCCCCTATTTGCTCCTTTTTTAAAAACAATAATTCAAAGAAAAAGGATTTCGAGAGATTAAGCAGGAGACTTTGGGGATGACTTGTGGCAGTATGTCTGTGTGCAGCAAAATATTGCATCGCGGATATCAAATGATCGGATACTGTAGCGTTAACGGGTAATCTGCGGAGTCACAGCTGCAGACTCGCACGCACCCGTACATTCGTTGAAGGTGATAATTATTGGCTGATCTGTGTTGTGGGGTAAGAGCTGGCCTTTCATTCTCATTCTGCGTGCTAATTTAGTGACCTTTCTCTCTCCAGAGCACGAGAAGCTCAGGCTCTGTAAGTGTGCAGATTACATGAACCTGCACTTCAAGGTGAAATGGCTGTATAATGAGTATGTGAAAGACCTGTCTGCCTTCAAAGGAGTCATTCCAGATTATCCCGCGTGAGTGGCTATGGCTGGCCTCCTACTCAGGGTGCCAACGTCTTGTCTGCATTGTGCTGCGTCGTTTCGTAGAATAAATGTGGAGAAAAATACTAAGTAGCCAATTTTGATATTTACCCATCTTTTTAATGTTCCCTGATTTCTAATGCTCTGTCCATAAATACGAAATTAAAATGAAATTTCCCACGACGCCATTACTATTTTCGTTAAAAATAGCTTTTCGCTCCCACCTGCATCAATACTGTGCTCATACTTCCCCTAACTACTGTGAGTATTTATTGCTCTCTCTGTGTATGTGTATTTATAGGTGGTTCCTGCAGTTTGTTCTGCAGTGGCTAGACGAGAACGAGGACGTTTCCATGGAGTTCATGCATGGAGCATTAGAGAGAGACAAGAAAGATGGAGTATGTACAGGCATTTATATAAAGATTCCGCAAAGACCGTTACTTCTTACAATTCAGTATTCTACAGCAAAAACACACTTTCAAATGACAAAATCCGCAGGACTAACATACAGTTCTAAAGATATACATAAAGTCATTCTGAAAAGGTTTTTTGTGTGTGTGTGTGTGTGTGTGTTTCAACTACATTTCTGTGACTGTAGTAGGCTGCCCCAATCTGGGAAATATTAATGTGTCCATATCAGTGTGGCCGGTGAAAAATCAGTGTTTCGTTAATTTAGTATGGGTTGTTAATTTAGCACAATACTCGCACGTGCATCTGTCAAGCAGAACACACTTTGTACAGTATGTAGAACAACTGGCTAGCTGTTCAATCTAAGACTAAAGAGCTGATACATGTTATTTCTACTCCCCAGTTCCAGCAGACGTCAGAACATGCCCTGTTCTCTTGCTCGGTTGTGGACATCTTCACCCAGCTCAACCAGAGCTTTGAGATCATCAAAAAGCTTGATTGTCCTGACCCCAAAGTCTTGGCTCACTACAGCCGACGCTTTGCTAAGGTACAGTAACTGCTTCATTATTGTTACTCAAATAAGCTACTTTTCATTTTGAAAGATGCCAGTAGCCAACAAAGCTATTCTACCAAAAATTCCATGACTAAGGCTACATCCACAGTAATACGTTTTCGTTCCGATTTATCCTTCCATCCTCACTACTGCGGATCGTTTTTTCTCAGAATTGGAGAAAATTTTCATTACTGTCTAGGAGCTAATGTTTTTGTCATCACATCAGTGTGGATACTCATTAACGTAATAATTTTGTTACGTCTGCATCTGTGAGCTCCGATTGGTTTACAGATTTTCACTACCTGACAAATGTTCTTTTGCTTAATTGCTGGGTGTTAATGGCCAAATTGGAGACAGTGTCTGTTTTCACCCAGGTTCAAACATACAGGTTTCATTTATGAAATATACGTCACTTCTGATTGTGGGCATCTGCAAGCCTGGTCAGTCTGAGTATCTTTGTGAGAAAAAAATCTTTTTGGCTATTTTTCATAATTTAGACTTTAATTTAATGTGAGTTATTAGCTGCAGAAATACAATTCCAGTGAAACTTAGCAATGGCAAATACAACGAATGAAGACTTTCTCATTAGTATGATAGGAATTCAATATGTTCTCATTAAAAATGGCTAATTGAAAACCATTTTTCAAATGTCCCTAAAGCCAGAGGCATGGGTGCCATTATTAAGATGGTTCTCAGGGTATTGGGCTCAGGCTTCAATGTCCTGGTCCCTTCATGAAATATTCATGAGGACAGGAATGCCAACAGACTTATCTCTGCCAGTTTCGAATGGGAGGGTGCAGGCAATAAGTGTTGCGGAAATGCTAGGCTTTGTCATCTTTTGTAACAATTCACCCACTCCCTCGTGTTTCACAGCCTGCTTGACGTGTCACTATAAAACACCGCCTTGTTAGTGTGGAGTGACACGAATTGCTAGTTTGGATCTCTCCCCTACTGGCTCGACACTTATGTTAGATTGTTTATTTGCCTGACAGGGTTTGGCTGCAATGTTCATATATTTTCAAACCAGATTTTATAGCATGTTTACAACAATACGGCATTAGAAGTTGAATCTCTGAGTAGCCCTTGGTTGCGGCTGCTTGGTCGCGTTCCGGCATTTTTTCCCCTCCCCACTATTGTTTTTGATTGTTGGACTGATGGAAACTGGGAATAACCTCATAGCTCCCGTTTATACCCTTTATACTTTGTGTCTCTCATTTGTCCAAAAGAACACTAGTATTTCACATTTGTAAATTTAGTTGCTGAGCAAACAGAGTCATTGAAAGGAAAAATTAGAAATAGAACTGACCTAAGAAATGTGTTTGCCTGTTGTTGCATGGATCGGCGCTGCTTACATTTTAAAATTTCTTTCTTAGTAGAATTTCTGAACCATAAGTAAGTCTGGCCTTTTCCTTCTCTTGACAGACCATCGCCAAAGTCCTGTTGCAGTATTGTGCCATTCTGACCAAGTGCTTTGCCTCCTACTGCGACAAAGAGAAAATCGTAAGTCCCACTCTCATTTCAGGAGTATGGTGTGTAATATGGCATAGACTTTGAGAGATAAGGAACAGCCGGCGTCTGTTTTTCCCACTTCTGCAGCCATGTGTGCTGTTGAACAATGTGCAGCAGCTTCGTGTCCAACTGGAGAAGATGTTTGAGTCCATGGGCGCCAAACAGGTTAGGGGAGGCTGGGGGAGGGGGTGCATGTTTCTAAGGGCCCGACCTTGTACACAGGTCTCCCATTTGTCTTTGTATTGGGTGTGTGAGTATGAATAGGCATCTCTCCATTTGTCTGCTGTTATTTACCTATAGAATGATCTTGTGCCAGAAGAAATAAACTCAAGGATATTCTGCCTGCAGAAAATACTACAGAGATACCTCCATTAAAATGAATAATGTGTGTGTGTGTATAATCCATATATCATTTAAACATTCATGTATGCATACATGTGATTGTCCTGCCACAATGTGCAGATTCTGCTATTATCTTGGTTGGCAATAGTTTTCTGTGTGTTTATCTGTGTTTATTTGATATCCATTTTGGTTTCTGTTGCTCTGGGATGTGTTTGTAAACAGATGATTCACGTGCAGTTTACTATGTGTCGTGACAACTGGTAGCATCCCTTAACAGACATCACTTCTGTCATCTTCAGATCTTAATGTTGATAATGCCCTCTGTCATCATAAATCCTGCACTCTGCCAGTTATGAATTATGAATTCTTGTGGAAAAATTCAATATGCTTTTGACCATTCACATTTTGTTAAAGTAGGACTAGCCATGGTTGTTTTGATTAGGGTTTGTGTGCAGTATGAAACTTAAGATATTCCTCTGCTTTTGTTGAAAGCTTTGGTTTGATACTTACGAATCGTATTTTATACTCTACAACATGTCTGTGTTCTTTTGCTGATGTATTTAAATTTGGAATGTGCTGAGAAAAGTAAGAGTAAAGCATTAGCTTTGAAATGTCTGCCGTTTCACACGCATATAGTAAGTTGTTTGTTTCCTCCAGATTGCTGTAGAGGAGGCAATAGTACAGTATGTGTAGCGCCTATGAGAAAACTTGATGCCCTGATGACAAACCCGCAGGGCTCTTCCTTTTAGTGAACATTTTCATACATTTACAAAGCTTCATAATGCTCTTTAGATTGTAGAGTCACTAGGACTAGAGCCTTTCTCAAGGTAGCAGTTGGTCTGGCTTGGATGTATGAAGTATTTAATGTGATTGAAAATTAGCTTAGTACATAGATTGTTAGTGCTCTAACCCAGCAGTGTACGTCCCTGACTTCTTCACTAACACTCAGTGGTGGGGCTTTTGTACTTATCCCCAAATCTGCTTCATATCAGGTCTTTCCAGCTCTGGGTAAAACACTATTATTCTGAAAATGGACAGCATACTCTAAAGATGAGTTATTTAAGCACTTTTGAGCTGCAGAAGCCTGTGGAAGCTAAGAATCTCTAGACCCTGGGATAAATCCAAAATGAGAGAGAAAATAAATTGCCTTCTTTCATTCCTTGCTATGTTTGAGATGGATGAGCTTGTGGAGTCAGAGGAGGAGGAAGAGGTGGGTCCATGTACCTTGGGTGGTGACTGATGACAGCTCTTCATCTTCATCATCATCACTTTAGCTGCATTTTTTTAATCGTACTCTCTACTTGCACAATTTTACTGGTTTTAAGTGGTTATAAAGCAAAAGAGTCAGTCCACAGAAAAGTCGAGTTACGTTAATTTTCTCATCTTCCATCCATCCATCCATCATCTGCCGCTTGGTCCGGGATCGGGTCGCGGGGGCAGTAGCCTCAGCAGGGAGGCCCAG
>JAODJX010000119.1:26160689-26181985 GCA_026776945.1 Isichthys henryi | reverse complement strand
TCTGCTGTACCAGCCCCCCCCCCCCCCACACACACACACACAAAGTCTGTGGTATCACACTCCATAGTTGCAACAAACCAAATATAAATTCTAGAAACAACCATCCGACTTCTAACCATCATCAGAAGAGCTGAGAAGCAGTTTGAAGAGCCTTGGGGATGTCATATTTGCAGAGCTCCATCTGAGAGTTCCGTCTCTACAGCCTCACTATCTTTGCAAAGCTTGGCTTTTTCCAAAATTATAACCTCATGTTTCATTCATGGCAGAGAAAAATAAATGCCAGATATCTGAATTTCAAGACTTTCCTGAATACCATTCTGAAGTGGGGCTAATTTTAAGTTTGACAGTGGAGGTTTTAACTTGAATATGGCATCTGTGCATATGAATATTCTTTAGAGCAGGATTGTCAACAAAAGCAAGTCAATGTTTTAGCGCAAAATGCGGAAGGGCTGTAATATTAAACGCACTCATTTCAGTTTTACAACAGAGCCACTGTAGTCCTGCTGTAACACAGAGCCCTTTGTGCTCACCTGAGTATTGGATTCCTCTGGATCCTCAGATGTTAATGGCTGAAGGACGACACATTCTGTTAACTCTTTCAATCTTCAGTATGTCCTACAATGGATTTTGTAGTGTGGTATATTTTCACGTTTTTCTTCAACATGTTCTGAATTCATGCTGAGTATATCACTTTCATTGTGGAATTAATACTTTGGAAGAACAGTTTGTTTGCTACGCATGCTGGTAGATAAAAGTAATATCTAACGTAAACTGCTTCCAAAGAGTATTTCTTGCAGTTGTACCTGATCGTTATAAATGAATTTGTTTTCCATAACTGAAAATGAGTGATGTGAACCGTGATCTTTTACTGTATAATCTGGATTTACCAAATGGTGATGTGAGTCCTCTTGTTGACCTGCCAGTCTTTTTATCGGCACTTTTACGGCTCTTCACACACCCTGCTCAGTCTCCTGTTGGGTCCAAAGATCATAGCAGTATTTGTTCACTTCTGCACTGAGCTGCCGGACTTGTGTGTTCAGTTTCACAAAAACGTGCTGTGTCTCTTTCTCCACCCGTACTGCCGCTCGCGTCCGTCAGAGGATCCTATCGGCTTCTGCCAACGCCTTCTCCTTCCTCTGCCACACTGTGCATTGAGAGAAGCTGCAGGGAGTCCAATTTTTCCGAGGTAGGGAATCCAAGAGTCTCTGAAAAAGAGGCAGATTTATGTTGGCTCTTGCTGTGGGAAACTGATCTCAAAGTTACCAGGATTCTACTCAGTCCCATCCCTTACTAAGCACCAACTTCCTGGATGACTGCGATATACGGAAAAAGACATACCTGACATCTTAACCAGGTTTGTTTCATGGTGACTAAATTGCATTTGATTCTTTTAAGAATAAGGGTTGTTAATAGCATGTTTTTTTCTATAAAAGGTTTCCAAAGCAGTGAGTGTCTTTGGGTCACACAAAATTGTGGTCACTCACATCTAGTGTTACTGAAACGTGTCAGATAAAGCCATGCTGATCCTTTGACAGAGGCAGTCATTGTGTACTCCATATAATGAATACTAAATATATATTAACACTACATCAGTGTCATAAAAAGCATCATGTCTTCATTAATGTTTTTTATATCGGTATAGATTGCTTTCATGTGGTGAAGCTTAACATGGGTTACAGAGTGATTTTAACCTTGAATTACAACATCTGTCACTGAACATTACAACAAACGATAAGATCAAAATAAAACAATAAATGTAGGTGCAAAGTCCAGTGTTAGTGCTCTTAAGTCTCCTTGAAAGTCTTCTTGTGATTACTTTTATAAAAAATATACTTTCCACTGGTTAGAAGGAATAATAAACCATTCAAAGTTGCCTGTGTTTCACTATAATCGGACAGTTTGGACTCCTCAGACCTAACCCTGCAGGTTACTGTTACTTCTTTCATATCCTCAAAACAAATGTTCTGGGTTCAGTTTTCACTCTGGCAAGATCATTTCTGAGGTAGTTTGAACATTTCAGTAGATCTTTGTAAGCCCTGGGTAAATATTCTGTTTAACGTAATTTGAGGAAGTTGCTATTATATTGTATTAAACCCCAGGTGACATTTGAACAGCATTGCTAGTGAGACTGACTTTGGATATTGCAAAATAGAACATACAAATCTATACTAAACCAGTATCCGGGCATATTTCACATCAATAGAAGTATTAAAGCAACTGTTAAAGTTAGCTTGCATTCCACAGACTTCATCTGAATTTCTTATGAGTCTTTCCATTTTGGAACAATTAATAAAAGAATAGTTCTGTGTTCTGTAACAATGTTTACCAAAGCTGTATAAGGCTTAATTTAGAAAGCTATCAAATGGTACAGAGTGCTGTGTCTGTATACTATTACTCTTTAGCCTGAGGTACAGGGAAGAAGAGTGAAAACATCTGGCTTGGCATCAGGCAAGGAACTGACTGCCTGTGCTTGCTGGAAGAAGGAGTCCAGTAGGATGGGCTTCTACAACAAACACTACAGAGAAAAAAAAGAGTTTCCTTTTTTTAGCTTCCAGGAAAGTTATACATTAGAGAAACAAGGAAGTTGTAGCCCAGATTGCTAATGCAGCGTAGGAGGGCAGAGAGGGAAGGGAAGGTTCGGGGGATGTGACGGGAGAGTTAGCCATATGTGTTTATCTTCGTATGTGAACGTTTGGGACAAGCTGCCAGTAAACTCCAGCTCTGATTCCCACCCACTGTCCGAGGCCAGTCCATGTGTCTGGATTTGAGGAAGAGAGTAAGAAGAAACAAAAGACCAACTGGGGAATGTGAAGCACTCTCCCCTGCCTGCTAGCATAACCTGGGGGGACGCCGGATGGCCTGTGGAGGCTGGTAAGACTCCCTCTGCTTCTTCCATGCTTAGTAGTCTTACTGGAGATTTTTTTTTTTGGTCATATTCTCACTGGAGACGATCACTCTGTGAGGAGGTGTTTATAAAATGTCGGGAGTTGTTCAAAGCAAAGGGAAGTGAAACAGATAAACTGAAACTGGTCAATGGGAAAATTTATCCATATGCCGTCCTCTGAGAGATTAAAAGGTTTCTTGTAAATTCCAGTTGTACGTTTCCTAGCGTTTAAAAAAAAAACAAAAAAACTAAATAAAACAGAATATTCTATCGTTAAATCTTTGTCATATCAGTGGTCATAGTAATTATTAACTATTATTCCGAGCAATCATAAAAAGTCTTTTGTGACCTGTCTCCTGTATCTGATCTCAGACAAACATAAAACACAGGTCAAGATATTTTGAAGAAGTTTCTCTGTACTTATAATATATGAAACAAATGCAGTTGTTCTCTGATGCATTCTTAGGGAAGAATTAATGTTTGCTGTTAATCAAACAATCTGTTCGATTCCTACACGCTTTTTGGTATTTCTTTACCATATATTAATTCAGTTATATTATTTGAATTGCCTACTTACTGTTGATGGGTTTCCACTGTGATTCATTGTGGAGTTGGGAGATTTTTGCCAAGATGGCTACAATCGTTATGGTCCCAATGAAATTGCTGCTCTCCTGATCTGAAACTGCATTTCAGAATTTGTGCAAATCTAGCACACATTGCTAGTCTAGTAGTTTCTCAAAGCAGCTGTATAAATTACGCATGACAGACACCCTTTCCTTTGTTTGCTCCCCCTGAAGGTGTATAAATGTATATAATGTATTGTTTTTTTTTCCTTCTTCCAAGAAATGAGTGGGAGATGATTTGTACTGACCAGTGAGACTCATTGTTAATTTCCTGAAATATAAATAACCATGTCAAGCAATTCCTGCACACACATAAATACAGAGAATGACCTACACTTTACTGTTCAGTGTGGTAAATAGACATCATTACATGTATGTGATGCAGATGGAGTTTCATATTAAAATGAACTTTTTACTGATGTTTCTTTTCATATTTGAAATATATTTTTGTGAAAAGATAAAATCTTGTGATGAGTATTTTAAATCATGGCGCAGTCCAAGTATATGTTTACAAATAGTTGAAAAATAGGTTATATATTTGAATATGAGAATTAAGAATGACTCACTCAGACTTGAGATTTACATGTTAGCAGTCCATCCATCCTCTAGAGGGCAGCACCTCTGAAAGTCAGTGCTCTCAGAGGAGGCCTCAAAATTTTATCAAGACTCTATCAACCTCTATTTAAGCATGCAGTGCAATTTGTATAGATTTCAGTCTCTTTTTTTAAAGCAAGCCAGCTTTGGTCCACTCCTCTTTCCTTCTCCCAGTCCACTTCTCCACTGCTATTAGGTCTAAATTCTAGCAGTATTAGTGCAATGAAGTACTCATCCAAGGGTACCTCATTACTGTTCTAGGCAAAAAACAGTTCTGTCTGACATGGCAAAAGGTATATTTGAACAAGCATAAATAAAATCTTTTTGTGTTGTTAAAAATTAGATGTTTCATTCAAAGCTGTGAATCGATTAAAATAAAAAAACTAACCAATGTTTCGGGTCGTGGCATACTGGTACTACCCATTTTCTCATCTGTAGTTGGTTAGATAACCCCAGTGTGTAACTGAAAGCAGTGTAATATTCATGGTGTTTAGGAGGAAGGTGTCACCCGTCTAATGCTACATAATTACAGTTTGTCTTTCATGGCACTTTAAGCCCACCATGATTCCAGAAACTTTGCAGATGGGGGAGTGGTTAACAATGTTAGATAGCAAAGTGTAACACTTTAAGTAAACCGAACTTCACCTGTGCTCTCAATTTCTGTAAAGGGGCTGCCATTGTGCGTAGTTTATGGGGTCAGTTACGATAAGGTAATTCACCAAACGGTGCTGGATAAAGATCATGCATGAGGCAAGTGTAATACGAGTGGGAGCATACGTGTTTTCACAAATGCACCATTTGCGTAGCTAGGTTTCACACTGGCTTTAATTACCTACTTGTTCAGATTAAAAACAACTACCTTTTATTTCATCCCATCTCAAATTCATTTATTCAGCAAGTCTCACATTTCACTTCCAATCCTTGGTATTTTTCAGCAGGTAAGATGCTTAGTTTTGTGTCAGTAATGTAAAATTAAAATCAGTGATCCCTTTCTGGTTGGTGTGGTGGTTCAGTGGGTAATACTGTGGCCTCGCACCTCTAGTATTAGCTGTTTGTTCCCTGCCTAACCTCTCAGTGTGGATTTTGCGTGTCTCTCCAATGTCTCATGGTTTCCACATTCCAAAGACATGCAGTTGGGCTAGCTGGCATCTCTGCCTAGAGTGCTTGTATATGTGTAACCAGACAAAGCAGCAACCTCACCCCAGAAAACAAGCCCAAAGTAAGCCAAATCAAGCCTAAAATTAAGCCAGATCTACACAACCACGTGGAATACAGTTTGTTGGGCGTTTGTCATATTGTGTGTGTTCCTTGTAAATACAACATGCATGCAAACTGGAGCCATTATTCAAAAGTTTCAGTTTATCATTTTCTTTTGTCAGTGTGACAATAAGTAACTCCTTATGGATCGCCACAAACTAAATAAGCACCTTTGTTGCACATTTTACACAAAATGTTGGAAACTGAACTCACAAAGAAAATATTTAATATCTGGTAAACAAGAACTCCAACATTTAACCATGCATTCAATATGAAATTCTGGCCAAAAAAATTTATTTAAATCAAGTGATGTGAAATGGTGTATATTAAACGCTCTCAGTGAATAAATAGTGTTGCTTTGGAAAATCAAAATACCTTATACCGCAGTATAACGTACAGACAGTATGATGATATGAAAAATTAGACATGACTACAGGAAATTACTAGCCAAGCATAGTTACACATAGTCTAAACCAATGGCAGCACTGGATGGTATGATGTCGTTTAAGTTTGAAGCTATTTTATGTAGGAAAGCCTATGCTGGCTCTTAAATGTCGATCATTTGTTCAATGATGGGCTGGGTCTGTTGTAGCGTATAACTGTCATTAATTTTTGAATTTTTGCAAATGATAAATCTGTCATCTATCAAAAATGTGAATTATGTTTTAAAAATCCCTAAAACTACATCCTCAAAATAAGAACACGCCCAAAAACAGTGCAACTCCATGAAATTATAATTGACTTCAGAAAAAACAATGCCCATAATTTCATATAATAAACAGACTTGCCGACACTGTGCATGCACTACAATGGGCTGGCATCCCACCTAGGGTGTTACCCTTGTGCCCACCATGTCCTTGTTTTGAATAAACAAATGGGATGTTTTGTATTAAAGGCTTAAGTATTACATCTATGCCTGTTTAAAAACAACATGTTTATTGAGACTCTTGCCTTCTATTGCACAGGAAGAAAACAAACAATCGTATTCCTACCATTCAGTGCATTTTTGAGCTGTAAATCATAAGTTAATTAAACATTGTGTGTTCAGTTGTGTCATATTGTGGTTATCATGGACGGGTTCACAGGATGCCATTACATCTTGGGGCAGACAGTAAATCACATATTAAATGCCTGGATTGGTGGTTAAGGAGTCATCTCATTTACAGCAATGCTGTTGTCTGTTCTCTCTCCCTCCCCCACACAGACGTATTATGGACGCATGGCATGAAGGATGGGGTCAGTGATGTCATCTTTTGGTTTATGCTATGGGAAAAATAAAAAGAAAGGTAGGTCTTAACTGTTCTGATGTTTTGCCACTTTTCAGAACAGGATGTCTTACTATAGCTATTGTACCATCATTTAATTCAATTTGGTGCACTGAATTTTGCATTTAGTATTTAATGATGTATACATGAAATCAGCACACGCACATACTGTATACGTCTAGGTGAGAGAGCAAACTTGGGCTCAGAGCAGAGGGTTCACTAAGGACCCTGGAGAAGTTAAGGTTAAGTGTCTTGTTCAAGAGTTTAGCAGTTATATTACCGCAGACACAGTATTTCAATCAGTGACCTTTCAACATGACCATGTAACCCACAGAGCCACAGACTGCCGGCAAGAATTAAGCAAGAATGTTTAAAGTCATTAGTAGTAAGTCATCAGACAGATTTGTAATTCACAGATTTACCAATTCATCCTCTTGCTCAAGTCGTGGATCTTCTACAGTAGTCATTGTAAGGGCACACTGGGTGACAGCTAAGCATCTCTTGCACTTAATAATATCTGTATTTGTGAGTTTAGTGAGTTTATCATAACTGAACCAGAGTAATATTCATGGAAGGTTAATGTTCATTTCAACAAGCATTGCTGTATAGCTCAAGTTCACTGAAGACCACATGCATGATCCAAAATGCAAGGACGAAATCAGCAACAGAGTGGTTGAAACAGAACTGATTCCATATTTTATCTAATTCAGCACATTAGCCTAATTCATAGTTCAGTTTTTTT
Organism: Isichthys henryi; assembly: GCA_026776945.1. Classification (NCBI taxonomy): domain Eukaryota; kingdom Metazoa; phylum Chordata; class Actinopteri; order Osteoglossiformes; family Mormyridae; genus Isichthys; species Isichthys henryi. Next base: position 26,174,620 of record JAODJX010000119.1, on the reverse strand, counting down.
CAATTAAGATCCAGGTTAAAGGGGAGACACTAAACCAACAAACATTTAAATTAAAAGGCCAATGAATAATAATAAATAATTTGGTCACATGACATACTTTGCAATTTTGATGTCACACATTGAACACATCCGGGTTTCATTTTCACAGCCCCACAAGCTGAAGGTTTTTGGTAGCTTCCTCACAAACCAGGATGTTCAAATCTCGTGGTTACGGGTAACATACGAGAAGGATACTGGACTAATATTTTTTAGTTGAGTCATGATATGTTTTGTGACTATTTGAAAACAAAACAAAAAAGTATTATGCTGTAAAATACACTTTCAGAAATATTAAAAGGCATTCGATGTAATGTATTTTGCTTCACTGAGGAAACAAAGGTAAACTTATAACCAATGTATTTTGTTGAACATCTGAAACAGCAACATCTCTTCAGTGGTAAGTGTTACTTCTACTGTATATGCAGTCACAGTTCACTGTATACTGTTCTGGTCTAACTCAATGTGTTTCTGTTGCCTAACAGAGGAAGAGAGGCACCTACGTGCTAATGACAGAGAGCTCAATCTTTCCTACAAATATGCAGTAAGCACTGTAACTGTACACATCTGCAGATGTACAATTACATCTTTTTTTTGAGAACCATTTTAACATGCTTTTCTGTCGAATATTGCAAAGTACGAGATGTTTCGATTCCAGTTTTGGATGATGGGTGTTCTAAATAGGCCCAATCTAAGCGCAAGAAAAATAAAATGTTTTACTTGTGAATGTAACATGAATTATTAAGAGTTATTAAGAGCACTGTATGTTGTTCTGTTCTCCACTGTGATTTGTTACAGTGAAAAAATGTGGAAAATTATGCACCCATAACTATGCTATAAACAGCACATGGTTTTTATATTGCGGTGTTATGGGAGGCAAAACACCATTCATGAGCTGAATTTGCAGCAGTAAAGACTTTTGTGGCATACGTTTCTGTTCAGTTATTTTTTAATTGTGCAGCTGTCTCTTATCCAGCAACGAAAATGGTGCTCTATTATTAGAAAATGTCATATATCAGTATACTGTAAAAACAAAAGGTTTGCTCACTCTTGGGCTAAAATTGTAAGTGCACTTCCTGTTTAGAAGTTAAGGGGATTTGTCAGAATAGGAACCAATACAAAGGCCTTTTCATTTAAAAATGTGCGCACTGTTCTGCAACATATTTAGAAACTGTATCGCTTGAATTGTAAAACCTCAATATTAGCAGAGTTCAGAATGTTAATACAGAATAGAAAATCAATCTAATTTTGAAACATTTTGCCAAAAGCATTCATCTAGTACACGTTGATACCTAATTAATCTCCTTTAAAAAATGATTGTAATATCCTTCCTGGCCTTTTCTAAAAAAGGGAAATTACATAACTTTTTTTTTGGAACAATATGTCACAATTTCCAGAACACTCCATTTAGTGGAGAGTTTGGTAAAACAGACTTGGACTAAATTTAAGATAAAGATCTCAGGTTTGTTCCCTCACTTAATAGATTATTTAATAGACATAATAAATACTGTAACATTCTGTGCTTAAAAGGTATGCGTTTTAACTTCAAAACATGTTATTTAATACCATTTATACCACAGCACTGTCGAAATCAAGAGTCTGAAAGGTGTTTATTAATTTTCTATAAGCGCACATGTAGTGCAGGCCAGGTGAATCACAGCAGTAAATCAATGCGCGATTAGCCGACGTGGTCGATGACGTGTGTCGACATCTTATAGCAGCCAATAAACTCATTCTTAAAGCCATAAAGTAGTCTGCCTACTCCCTTAGAATCTCTATTGAATAAGTGCTCGTTAAAATGTGTGGGCTAAAATCTGGGCTATGTTGATTGACGGTGCCGACTTGTTGTTCCTAAACGAAAACAGATAGGAAAACGGACATTAAATAAAAAGACATAATAATTAGTGAACTGAAATAAAAATGAAAACTATTTACCAAACAGAAACGAGTCGGACTTAAACTTCAGAGAAGTATCGCTACATCATCAACGTCTGTCTTTTAACGGCAGTGTCTCCTTTTATAGAAGCTGTTATGGCTATAATTAAAAACACCTACAATTTGTTCTCTTTTGAACTCAGATATGTCTCCCATTATGTTGTGTGGATTGCAATGTTTTATGTACAGCCGAACAATTGCTTTGTTAATTAAACCTTCACACGCCGATGTTGCTAATGAAATGCGCAAACGGTAAAACGTACATAGGCATGAAATCTCAGACACTATATTAGCCCGTGTTTCAGTTTCATTGGCCAACCTCAATATGTATCTATAAAAATATACGTGGTTCCTTTCAGCACCATTTATGCTGCAGAGTTTTAGTATTTTTGTAACAGACTGCATTAGGAAACAAAAAAAGTTTTAGTTTAATGTGTCACTTAAAATTATGCTATTCATTAAACATGTGACGAAATGATGAAGCATTTTATTGATATGAGCAATAAATGAAAGTGAACATTGAATTAATTTGATCTATTTCTGGTGATGGTCTAACGCGTCTCTCTCTCCTTTGCTCGTCCTTTAGACAAATGCCATAAAAACCTCTAAATACAACTTGATTACCTTCCTGCCTCTGAACCTTTTCGAGCAGTTCCAGAGAATAGCCAACGCCTATTTCCTCTTCCTCCTCATCCTCCAGGTGACAGAAAATCATCATCAAATAACCCCCACCCCTCATACACACACACATGCACACACAAACACAAACACACATCACGGACACAAAGGCCTAAATCAATGTCCAATGTCAGTCAATCTCCAAGCCTTGTAGTTTTGTGGGAATTTTTGGTAATGTTTAAAAATTCATTAATCTAGTTCACAAAGTAATACAATTTTCACAGTGTATTTGCTAAACCTATTTCATAAATCTGATTATCTCACCTTAGATTGAATAAGAAATTTCACTGTTTTATGTCCTGTATTTTCTTAAAGTGTGACACAGTTTAATAATGTTTTATTATATAGTGCCCATTTATATGCACCATTTTAAGATTTACCATTCTTCTTATTAACAGGTCTTTTTGTGAATGCGTTTGTATTTCTAATATAATATATAGTATATTTCTCATACTTTCCCTTTCCTCTGGTACCATTAATTTCCTCCATGTACTTGTATGTAAACTATCCCTGCTGTTCGTCCTGTTTCAGCTGATTCCGGCCATTTCCTCGCTTTCCTGGTTCACCACTGTGGTTCCCCTGGTCCTGGTGTTGTCAATCACAGCAGCGAAAGATGCCAGTGATGACATTGTGAGTTGAGCCACTGCCTGGCAGATATACCTTCTTTGTGGTCATTTCTTTAGTTCACTGTTATTGAATGGCAAACGCATATTGACTTCCGAGAGTCATGCATTCATACAAGTACTGCAAGCTTTTTTCGTTGGACACTTTACGTTGGGTTCCTTAATGATAAACTGCTATTTCTTGTGGGATTCCAGTCAACATCCTGTGAAGTGCAAAAATAAGTCTTAAAAATATTAAACGCATTCAAGTTTTGCAATGTATTGTCATTGCTTTAGATTTATCCCCTTATTTAACTTTGACTCAACGTAAATGTATCAATCAAAAAGTAGCATTGCAAATGGCTTTATTTTCTAGGAGCTCCATTTTTGCCCTGTGTTGAAAGAGAAAATACTGGTATTTCCTTAAAATAAGTATTATTGTGTATAGCATCTCACAGTTAATTATGATGTCAGTATTAGGTTGCTATTGTTTTTTCCTTTGTTAAAATGTATAGATTCTTCATAGGTTCTTTGTTTTACTTTATCGTGATATTTCATCTTTAGTAAAGATGCTCTACTTCCTGTCCGCGAAGAGTCAATTTGTTCATATTTAGGAAGCTGGGGCCTTGTCCACATTCAATTGCAAATACTTTTTTAAACTATTTAATTGGGGTTTCCCTGTAGTACACGACGTGGAAACGGCTATCTTAATCTGCTTTAGTATATTAATAATTATTTCTGGCATTAAGATACAACCTCTGCAACCCTGAGCTGGTACAGTAGCAATTGATGACCACTGTTCAAGCATTATTAGTAAATTAATGATTATAGTTGCAGCATCTTACTTAAAAAAATTATAAAATATGGAAGTAAAGTAAACAACTAAGTGGGACCGTATAGGTAACCTTTATCAGAAACTCTTTTAGAAGGAAAAAATGTGAAGTGAATTTACAGTATTTATATAAGAATCCAGGGTGCTGCTTGAGATTTTGGGCACCATGAAGGTAAGGTATGGTTTCCTTTTCCCCCATTCCTCACTTTTCCCAGGTCTTTTTAAAAATATTCTTATCTCTCTTGCTATTTTAGAACAGGCATAAAAGTGACAAGCAGGTCAACAACCGTCTGGTCGACGTCCTTATCAATGGAGAGTGAGTTCAAGTATTTTATTTTATTTATTTTTTATTGAATGTCCATAACTGAAACATTAAATTGTTGAGATTACGAACCTCCAGGAGCTCTGCAGGCCAGGTTTAAATGGGACTTTAACATTTTGGAGGTTACAATTTTGGACACTATTTTGGGAAGTAAGTTGCAACATATTTTACCATTGTCTAACACTGACATTTAAAACTCCTTGTCAGCATCAAGATATATGTCGTACATTTTCTCTGGTCAAGTTTTGTCTCAGAATTAATCTCTTATTTTCTTCCAAATATGTTTGAATTCCTGATAATTGTTTTTTTTTTTTATTGCAAAATTCACCCAGCTCTGAAACACCTCTGTAAGACATTTGAAGATTTCCCAGTGTTTAACCTCAATCCTCTGGATTATACGGAATCCTTAATATATATATATATACCTATGGATGATTTGAAGCTAATACCAAAGGACTCAGGAGAGCAGTCTGAAACAGCATTGTGTTGCAAGTCAGAGGTCACCAAAAATCCTCAAAAACAGGAAGCTGAAATTGAAACTTTCCTGTGGTCTATGTGTCTCCAGCTTAAGAACTCGTACTTACGAAGTGACTACCATTAAGTGTATTATATAAAAAATTCAGGTTAAATCAGAGGTCTCAAACTCAAATTACCTGGCGGGGTCACTGCCTATGTGGAATTCCCCCAAGGACGCCACATGAGAAATCACACACACATACAAAAAAAGAGTATGCTATCTTTTTCAACTTTAACTATATTCAGGACATTCTGGTAGCCTGGTCAGTTTCTGTTTATTTCTTACTGCCAGAAATTTGGCGGTGCTCCTGCTGAATAAGGTCAGTGACATTTGCGTTCAGGGAGTTGACAGTAGACACTCTGGCTCGAACATCACAATCAGGCAGCCTGAATCTGCATTTTGATTTATTTAAGTTTATAGTGGAGAAACGTTTCTCACAAAGATATGTAATTCCAAACGCATGACCTGCTTGAACTATTCGGACAACTCTAACAACTTTAACTCTCTCAGAAATTGCTGCAATCATGTTTCTGTTTGCATCTCTAAACTTTGTTTTGAGGTCAGTGCTGCACTGCAAGTCTATAAACTCCATCTGAAGTGTGTCTGTCTGTATTATCGCGTCGTGATTTAAAAAGTACTGATACACAAATCGCTATCATTTCAGCAAGTTCTATACTGAAAACCACAAATACGATTAACAGCACCTTGCACCTTTTGTTTGCATAAACATTAAAATAATAACATAGCCAATACCTATGTAAGCAAGAAAAACATATCGTCTCGTAAGAGTTCAACTACTTACTGAACTTCAGAAAAAGTTCATTTACCTGGCATACACTATAAGGTGGCGATCACGAAAACTGAAATACGACCATATCAGTCTTAGTCTAATTAAAAGGCGAAAAATATCCAGCGCGCTGTAATTGCCTTCTGTCATGCTTTTGCTCACAAAAACCAAACCCATGTTGCATCCTGTACCTGCACCAGTGCGCGTGGGAGACTGTTGCTACCTTGCATTGATGTTGGAGAACTTTTTCCAAAGTAATGAACCACGGTTTTAATCATTTAAATCCGAAATGGTAATACTAAGCTTCTGGAATTTTTTGTGAAACCATTTCATCCTTAGTACAAAGTAAAGATTGTTTTGAGGGTTAGATTAAATAGTAAAATAAAACATGTTGCCGGCCGAATGTGGTCCGCAGGCTGGTAGGCTGAGACCCCTGGTTAGACGCAGTGGTTCGTAATCGACTCACTACTTAGTGATGTTCCTGAAAACACTTCGAGGTTCAGCAATTCTTCTACTCCAAGTTGAGTACAGTACCGTGTGTAGTTACTTTTATTAATACTGTGTAATAATTATTTATATATACTGTATTATTATTTTTCTCACTTACCTAAAAATTCGGCTTAAAAACAGACTTAGAGAACGGATTTCGTTTGTAACTGGGGACTGTGTACTTAACTTATTGGGAATGGATAAATGTGTGGTTTTTACATTTTAAAACACTAGAGGGCAGCATAGCCTTTCACACAGAATTGGGCATAATTATGCTCTACTTTTTGTTACGTCTGCTTAATCATACCTAGGTTGCTGGGTTTTAAACTTCAACAGCATAATTGCCACTATTAAGCGACTTGTATTTAGTGTAAATACATTGTACGAAAGCCTCCATAGTCTTGTATTATCCCTCCTGCAGGCTAAGGAGTGAAAAATGGATGAATGTTCAAGTGGGAGATATAATTAAACTGGAAAACAACCAGTTTGTAACGGTGAGTGATCCCTACATGTTCACTGCCTGATAGCTGACAAGATGTTTGCACTCACAATGTTGTGTAACCATTTTTCTCACAACTGTTTTATGACATAAGAAGATATGAAATGTGTCAAGGATGCCCATTGGCTATTTCTACATTGTCTGTATTCATTCATTCATTCATTCATTCATTCATTCATTCCCAGAAAGAATAGATATGTATCCGATTCCAATGCACCGATCTGTATTCCAGGCTGACTTGCTTCTGCTGTCTAGTAGTGAGCCACTGAACCTCGTCTACATCGAGACGGCAGAGCTGGATGGGTAAGCACCTTTGTGACAGGAAGCTTTGTATGGCTCTGTAGCTTAGTGCCTGAGATTGGAAAGTTGCTGGTCCAAATCCTGTGGTATTCCGGGTGATTTTACTGTTGGGCACTTGGACAAGACCCTTTAACCCCAATTGCTCCAGGGGCTGGCTGGCTCTGACTCTCGGGGTACAGTCACAAGCATCTGATAATGTAATGTGATGTAGCACATGTGCCAATTTGGAACAGTCAGATGGAACGTGTCAGTCATTTTACATGCTGTACCATTACCATTTTACCGCATACTCTCATGATTTAACACACCTTTCTTATAATCAGTCATACTTCTAATAGGAAATGTATGTCATTGTAACAGTGTGCAATTTCATATGCATCAGAATAGCTTAGTTATGCTGCCTTCCTTTTGTGATGATTTTCATCGTGAAGTCGTGTGATTCTCTTTTCCCTCTCTGCAGTGAAACCAACCTGAAAGTGAAACAGTCACTAACAGTGACTGGGGAAATGGGAGACAGCATTGCGAAGCTGGCTGCCTTCAATGGTGAGTCAGTGAGCTGAGCACCCCAGTGGCAGATCAGGATTGGGGCTTTACTGTACATCAGGGTATCCATACATAGTATTGGGGTCCTCAGGATTTTCACCTTAGTCTCTAGTATCAAAGAAGATTATTCTTAAATACAATTCTCCTTGATTTATGATGGACTGAATTACGATATTACGATGGTGTGATTCGATGCACATTCTGTAATTAACTTTGATTTGTGATCTGTACCCTTGCTAGTGATATGCCGTACGATACTGTCGATGCTGCCCTATGAAGTCATCAAGTCTTATACTTCAAAACTGTCCATTAGCTTTACATGAGATATACAAATATATCACCATAACAGTAATTGTTATAGATGTGGTTACTGAGTCAGGACATGTTGATTATTCTGGCATCTTCCCTCCCCCTTATCTCCGTAGGTGAAGTACGCTGTGAGCCTCCAAACAACAGGCTGGATAAATTCACTGGCACCTTGACCTTTCAGGGGCAGAAGTACGCCCTGGATAATGAGAAGATCCTTCTCCGTGGTTGCAGATTGAGGAATACAGACTGGTGCTTTGGTCTGGTAATCTTTGGAGGTGAGGTGCATCTGTTAGTGTGATAATCCATTCATATCTTGGTGTGAAAATGACTGATGAATTATTTAAGCCTTTGGTGCAGTTACATGCCCTAAAATGTATGTCTTTAAAGTGGCTTCATCTGTGTCTTTAGGTCACGAGACTAAGTTGATGCAGAACTGTGGCAAGACGACATTCAAGCGCACAAGCATTGACCACCTCATGAATGTGCTGGTGCTCTGTGTGAGTTCTGGAAATTAGCACACGGGACTTTTGCTAAAAAGCTGAAGGTTTAAATCCTATAAAGTGAACCATTGTACATCCGAGGCTTGGTTCCCACAGCAAATACCATTGAGTGAAACACTAAAGTGTGTGATGAAATGACCTCCCAGCTACGGAATAGCCGGTTCATAACCCATAGCTGCGGACTGACCGGTTCATAATCCCCAGTTGTGGACTAACTAGTGCATAACCCCCAGCTGGGAACTAGCTGGTTTGTGTTGCATTGCATTCTGACAGGGGGCTCTGTTTACTGCTCTTCAGATCTTTGGCTTCCTCGCCTTCATGTGCACCATTCTAGCCATTGGAAATGGGATCTGGGAGTACAAGGAGGGCACTGTGTTCACCGTCTTCTTGCCCCGGGACGAAGGGGTGAATGCTTCCTTTTCTGCCTTTCTCACCTTCTGGTCCTATGTCATCATCCTAAACACTGTGGTGCCCATATCTCTCTATGTCAGGTGGGCCCCCTCCCCTCTATTTACTTGTTTTTGTGGCCCTTCTATGTTTCAGTGCTTGTGGCCTTTGTCTGTATCTGTGTGTGGAGCCACTTTCCTCCTGGTATGTCTGTCCTAATGTGTTATTATTTTGCTGTTCCTTGAAAAATGAAATATATTTGGGTAGCTTAAAGGATGTCTGGATCTAAAAGTAAGCTAATTTCTGCTCTGCTTACCCAATTGACTAACTTTATTCTGTGTATTTTGAATCTGCCAATCACACATGTTTCATTTGCCTCATCAGAATTTTCCGATTTCTGATTTGTTGGTTGGACAGAATAAATTCTCCAGAGCATTTTTAGTTGTCTGTGATAGTGGAGGAGGAATATCAGCTCATTGTTATTAAGGCGTATTCTTGTTCAAACGGTTCTTAATGTTGCTGTAGTCTTGCGTTGAATAAGGATCTTTTCTTCTGGCGGTTTCATTTACTAGATAAATAGTTAGCTAGCTAGGTAACGTTAATGACTAACCAGCCCTGATTAGAGACTCCACTGACTCCAGAAACATCACAGCATTGTCAGCAAGTATTTCATATTTGACAGTTTGCTAGTGTTGATGTCTGCACTTAGTATAAATAAGTTTATTTGGTTAGATAGATTACATGCTGGACTTCACTTAAAGTACTCATAAATAGATAAAAACGCCATGTAACGATTTCTGGTTCCCAAATCAAAGCTTGCTACCAGTAATTCAGTCACAGCTGCTGTTAGCTGGAACAGTCAGGCGTCGGGACTAGCGCCTTTAGATCAAGTGGGCAGTTCAACCAGTAATATTACACCTTCCCTACCCACCTTGCACCAATAGTGCAGGTGGCAGCATAATTCCTGCTGTTGAAAATCATATGTTTAGCCAGAAATCTTATGCATTTCATCGAAGCTGGTACCGATCGTTCGGTAATTAGCTTTTAATGATTTTTCTCTCGAAGCAGCATCCTTCTGGTATGTTCCTCTTCATGTTATGTGCTCTGTTTTCATGTTCTTATCAGTTCATTAGTTTGAGTTCCAAATTGATGTTTAATATGCCAGTAGATCGTAAGTCAAAGTTTATGTTTGATTATCAGGCACTTCTATTCAAAGCACCTTACTCAAATCACATAATAATAATAATGATTCGTCTTTGCTGATTAGAGAGGTGACTCTGAGAGCACAATGTGGAGTTTCACAAATACATGAAATAAGGAAATATTCTTGTGCTCCACCTACTTCTCTGTTCACGAGGTGCTACTGCACTGTGGTGTACCCATTTTGTGAAATGTTGCCCACGCAACATTTTTAATTGTCCCCCCCCCCCAGTCTGAGCAACCTAAATCCAGGCCTGCTTAACTTAAAAGTAATTGGAATAGATCTGTAATTTTGCCTTAAGTTCTGTTTGTATCTGTTTGTATACTTGCCTGCCTGTAACTCTGTGTAAGTTTGAATATGGATGTCTGTCCTCCTGTTTATTTGTGGCAGTGTGGAGATCATCCGGCTGGGTAACAGCTTCTACATTGACTGGGACAGAAAGATGTATTACCCTCGCAATGACACGCCTGCCGAGGCCCGCACTACCACTCTTAACGAGGAGCTTGGCCAGATCAAGTATATCTTTTCTGATAAGACTGGCACACTCACCCAGAACATCATGACCTTCAACAAGTGCTCTATCAATGGAAAGACTTATGGTATGATCTGGCACCTTTTCTGGAACTGAAGTGTCTGCTCAGTGAAACTGGTTTCGGCCTGTTTTATATTCTTATTCTTACGATTCTTCCACTTAAATGTTGATCAAAGACCATAGTCCTGAATTGCTCTTAGCAACAGACAACAGACAAAGCTTTGTCATAAAATTCTCTCAAATCCTGTGTAATCAAATCACCCTTAGTGAGAGAACCCAATGAAGCTCCCTATGAACAATTTAGATGAGTGTTGAGAAGAAACATCTTATTAATTGCATTGTTGTTATGGTGATTATCGGAGACTCTTTTGCTAAAGTTCCTTCTGGGATTGAGCTGATTTGATCCATGACCATCTGGAATTTGCAAAGTACGTCGTCAAAAGATGAAAATGGGTGTCAATAGAAGCTTAGGCATTCAGCTCTTTATTTGACTGAGGTTCTAAATTCCCCTTTCAGCTGTTTCTAAATTCCAGCTGGTGCTGTTACCGTCATCAGCCCCATACAATGCGACACTCTTTAAACTTGTAACCAGCAATGTGCGTTACTCATAGTCAGCTACTCTGTCATATTTTTTTTTTTCAGGTGATGTGTTGGACTTTGCCGGACAGAGAGTGGAGATTACAGAGGTGAGTTAACCGATGGTCTGAAGTGTGTGTTAGCTTCAGGCATATGTTGTTACTCTCAATAATAATACACACTTACTTGCTACTAGTACTATGGTACGCGTAGCATAGGCATGACCCATTAAAATGCTGTTAGTGAAATATCAAAAGTATTTACATTCATCAGTGTTTATGATTTTTAAAGACATTGTTAGTTAATGTGTATTAAATTAGGCTTTGTGGTGAAAATTACACACAATATACAGCTATGTGACCTATAGCAACAACGAGACGATATAATAGTTTCGGCCGGCCGAACCAAACGGTGCATTTTGCCTTTCCTCAAAGTTTTCAAAAAATAATCGAACGTGAATAACAATATGTGTTTTCAGTTCTTGTTTAGGCATTTATAAATACTGTGAATGATAATGGTTGTGTTTCTTGTGGCCTTACAGAAGACTGAGAAAGTGGACTTCTCCTACAATCCACTGGCTGACCCCAAATTCTCCTTCCATGACCACAGTCTGGTGGAGGCTGTGAAGCTGGAGAACCCAGAGGTGCACCAGTTCTTCCGTCTGCTGGGACTGTGCCACACTGTCATGGCAGAGGAGAAGAGGGCCGGTGAGCTTTGGGCAAAATTAGCCAAGTAACTACGCTTGTAACCAAAGGCTTCTTTAAACTGGAATTACTGTGCTAGGGAACATGGTTGTATAATTTTATATCCATTGGTATAACTGTACTGGTAAAAACATGCAAATATTAATAGCTGCTTGTTTTCAGAAAGAACTGATATTTGACTGAAAGATGGCAAATTCAAGCAGAAATTGCTAAACATTCTCAAAGGATTATTTGGCCTGAATGCATTAGTCAGGGGTATCAGACCATTTCTGTGAAACCCTATTTGCTTGTTAGGACTCAGGGGTAGTGCAGTGGGTTGGATTCCTTGTCTACTCATTCGCATTCAGGATCTGTGTTTAAATCACACCCACTTTTTTTTCTAGTTTGCTCATCAGGTGCTTCCTCCTGGATGAGTTTCAGTGTTGGCAGACTGTTAATATGCCAGTTTGACACTCCTCATGCTATATCTGGCAGATAACATTTAATGTAGGCAAATGTAAGGTAATCCATGCAGGGAGCAGAAATATAAAGTACAGATATTTTATGGGTTCTACTGAAATAAAGGTAGCTGATTACGAGAAAGACCTTGGTATGTATGTTGATGCTTCCATGTCCCGCTCTCGCCAGTGTGGGGAAGCAATAAAAAAGGCCAATAGGATGTTGGGTTACATCTCTAGGTGTGTGGAGTTTAAATCAAGGGAGGTGATGCTATGATTATATAATTCCTTGGTAAGACCCCACCTAGAATATTGTGTACAGGTTTGGTCACCATAACTTAAGAAGGACATTGCTGGCTTGGAAACAGTTCAACGTAGGACTACAAGAATGATTCCTGGTCTTTGAGGAATGTCTTGTGAGGAGAGGTTAACTGAGCTGAATCTGTTCAGCCTCGAGCAAAGGAGACTAAGGAGGGACATGATCCAGGTGTATAAGATTCTAACAGATCTGGATGCTGTTCAACCTAATAGTTTAATATTAGTTCAAGCTCAAGAACTCGTGACCATAGGTAGAAATAAGCTGGAGAACATTTTACACTGGATTTGAAAAAGCACTTCTTTATACAGCATGTAGTTAGAGTATAGAATATTCTTCCTGTTCGTGTAGCACAAGCTAATACTGTACCTTGGCTTCCTCTAAATCAGAGCTAGATAAGATTTTAACAACTCTGAAGTATTGGTTGAGTTCTTCCCCAAATAAACTTGATGGGCCGAATGGCCTCCTCTCATTTGTAAATTTCTTATGTTCTTTGTTCTCTTACATCAAGGGTTCCAGTTTCAGCACCAGGCAGTCATGCTCCAACCAGCTAATATGCATTATTATAGTAATACTGTAGATTTTTAATTTTTGAAATGAAAATGTAAAACTAACCTGAAAGTTAATTCTGAGCAGTGTCTAGTTGACTGTGATATGTTGAACTGCAAGAAGCCCTTAGTCGCACTCACTAAGCAGGTCTGGTTTCCTCTTCTCAGGTGACCTCCTGTACCAAGCACAGTCGCCAGATGAGGGCGCCCTGGTTACCGCTGCCCGAAATTTTGGTTTTGTGTTCCGATCCCGCACCCCAGAAACAGTCAATATTGTGGAGATGGGTGTTCAGAACAGCTATGAACTAGAGGCAATCCTGGACTTCAACAACGTCCGCAAGAGGATGTCTGTCATTGGTAAGTTTTCAGTACATTGGAACGCTTATGTTTAAAGTACTTCCATTTATGAACTACTTGCATCAGAGGATCACATTAGCACATCTACAGTGAAGAGACACCCGTTAAATGAAATTTCTCATGAATTTATCTGTGAAAAGCCTCCACCAGCTTGTGCCCTCCGTCTGCTTTATCCCATAGTACGCAGTCCGGAGGGGAAGCTCTCATTGTACTGTAAGGGCGCAGACACCATTGTGTATGAGAGACTGCACCCCTCTTGCAGCAAACTTATGGACATCACCACTGAGCACCTGAATGTGAGTGGAGATAACGTCAGAGCAGTGTGACACACAAGCAAACGTGTGCGTGTACTGTACGTGTGCGTGTACTGTACGTGTGCGTGTACTGTGCGTGTGCGTGTACTGTGCGTGTACTGTACGTGTGCGTGTACTGTGCGTGTACTGTACGTGTGCGTGTACTGTACGTGTGCGTGTACTGTGCGTGTACTGTACGTGTGCGTGTACTGTACGTGTGCGTGTACTGTG
>JAODJX010000119.1:26130345-26155485 GCA_026776945.1 Isichthys henryi | reverse complement strand
CCCCCCCCCCCCCCGGCCGCCCCCTCCCCCCCCTCTGCGGTCCCCCCCCCTCCCCCCCACCCACCCCCCCCCCCCCCGCCCTCCTCCCCCCCGCCCCCCCCCCCCCCCCCCCCCCCCCCCCGCAGCGGCCCACATCGGTGTGGGTATCAGTGGCCAGGAGGGCATGCAGGCAGTGCTTTCCAGCGATTTCTCCTTCGCACAGTTCCGTTACCTGCAGCGCCTCCTGCTGGTACACGGCCGCTGGTCTTACCTGCGCATGTGCAAGTTTCTGCGCTACTTCTTCTACAAGAACTTCACCTTCACCTTGGTACACTTCTGGTATGCCTTCTTCTGTGGGTTTTCTGCACAGGTAAGAGAAATACAGAGATTATTCCTAACAATTTCTCTATAAGATAATAACATCACATATGCTCTTTTTATGTTAATAGTCTAATAATTGTTCTCTTGCAGACGGTATACGATGAATGGTTTATCACTCTGTACAATCTGGTCTACACTGCTCTTCCTGTGTTGGGAATGAGTCTGTTTGAGCAGGTAACCATCCGAACTGGAGTGTGATCAATCAGATAAAATTCACAAGAATAAAATAGCATTTATTTTTTTATTACATTTCACAAGCATATCTGATTTTCTTAAGGGAAGCAAACAAAAGAAGTACCCAACGTGGCAGTAGGAGCAAAAATTAAACTCGTCCCTAGAAGGAATGCAGTGAACTGTTGCACTTATCAAATAATTGTTCTATATATGTAACTCAACTCATAAACATTGTGAATGACATTGTTAATGATTGAGGTTGATTCGGTGCAACCAATTAAAGGCCATGTCTTTAGATATATATATTGTGCATTTGTCCATTTGTGTGTAGGATGTTAATGATCGCTGGAGCTTCCAGTACCCACAACTCTATGCCCCTGGGCAGCTGAACCTGTACTTCAACAAAGCCGCCTTCATCACGTGTGTCATGCACAGCTGCTACAGTTCCCTCGTGCTCTTTTTCGTCCCGTACGCCGCCATGTATGACACGGTGCGTGACGACGGCCGGGAAATCGCCGACTACCAGTCCTTTGCTCTGCTGGCCCAGACCTGCCTGCTCATTACCGTTTCTATCCAGGTAAGGGCATGACCAGCCAAGTCATGAAAACATGCATTGTCACCTCGAAGGTGACTCACAATAGCTGTACCCAGTGTTTACCCTAGGGTAAAGTGAAACAAACCCTACTCAAATCAGTGATTATCACTCCCCCAGACATCACTCCCAGCAAAACTGATTTACATATACATTTCATTTTCCATATATTATAAAATGTCACAGTCATGAAATGTAGTGAAATTGCAATTTTTTCCGTCTAATGTTAAAGAAATGCCTGTTTTCACTGCAAGTCTCTAATTAGATTCCTAATCTGAGGACTGATTGGCTGAAGAATCTTCACACCAGGGTTTGAATACAGTAGATGACCTACAGGTTATCCTAAAAACCAGCATACACACTGGCCCTTTGCGGATAAGATTGCCCACCCTTGTATACTGTATATCTCTAAATAGCCCCATATGGAGACCTTTCTCTTGAAATGTGTGCCTGCACATACCTGTGTGGAGCACATTCTTGCCAAAGGCTTTGAGAGCCTCTCTTTACGTCGCCCTTCTTCAGCTGGGGCTGGACACCGCTTACTGGACAGCAGTGAACCAGTTCTTTCTCTGGGGAAGCCTAGCGGTTTACTTTGCCATCACGTTCACCATGTACAGCAATGGCATGTACCTCATCTTCACCGCCTCCTTCCCCTTCATCGGTGAGCTCCCTTTGTTTTGCATCCTCTTGTCATTACTTAACAGCAGACATGTCCTTATTTGGAGCTTCATTATTGTTTGTTTCCTCATTACATTGTGTACTCTTAACGACCTGTATCAGCTAGATGGTTGAATTAACACATTTTCCAATAATATATAACAGTGTTTCCCAACCCAGTCCTCGGGGACCCCTAGACAGTGCACATTTTTGCTTCCTCACCAAATAAACATTGGTCCACATTTTTGCTCCCTCCCAGCTCCCTGCCAAACAGTACACATTTTTGCTCCCCCCCCCCCCAGGAGTGGACAAGGAGTGGGTTGGGAAACACTGATCTATAGCATTTAGTATGAGGCGTGCTAACGTGAGTATCTTATGTACGACAGGAACGGCCAGAAACTCCCTGAATCAGCCCAATGTGTGGCTGACCATCATCCTTACATCAATCCTGTGTGTACTTCCGGTAGTGACTTTCCGTTTCCTGCTCATCCAGCTGTGCCCTACCATCAATGACAGGGTAGGAGGCTAATCTTAAGCATCTATTTTAAATTGTTTGAACTCTTTGTAACATTTGATAGTTATTTATGAAGTTCATACCTTTTTGCTTCTTTTCTCTGCTTTAATACCCATATACTCTCGCCATGAATATAACCAAAGTTGCTGTCATGGTGTTAAGAATAAATATAACTAACCAGGCACACTGTCAGGAAAAAGGGTACATACAGATGTACAGTAAAGAGTTGGACATTTCATCTAGACCAAGATTTTGTCTCAGCCAACCATGTATAAAGAGTCACAGTCACAGAGTACACAACTGGTTGGTGGAAACAAAATCTTGGACTAGATTTTTACTTTCTGGAACTGAAATGTCCAACTCTGGCTACAGCCCTGGTACAGCTTTGTTCCCCAAGGTACAAACAACATTAATGTACCTCGACAGCACAAAAATGTTCATCAAAGTCCATTTCTGTACCTTGAAAGGTAGATTTACTTACAGCTAGGGTACAATTGGCAGACCCTAACAGTAAGTTAGGGCGTCCCTGGAGAACTCATCCCATACTATGCAGGCCAGGAATTGAACCTGTTAGCATGAATGGATTTTATTTTTCCAGCAGTTTTAATCTTTATTCATTTATGACATTGGATATCTGCAGTTCATTCCCCCATCTCAAAATGTGTGAGATCTTCCAGCATGAACTTCTCTTGCAAAACCCTTCCTGTCTTGCCTTCTGAGAACCCGGATTTTCACAGTCTCAAGCTCGGAATATATTCCTTTATGATAAGCTAAAGTTTTCCAGTTGATGATCTAACAACAACGACCTAAGATATATCAAATGCCTTTGATATATCCAGATATCCAGATCAAGGCTATGGGAATTTCAGTACAACGTCCTGCCGTGTAAATGGGCAAAAATACCTAGGCAACTAAAAATAATACTGATTCTTGTATTATTTTTAATTTTTATTAATAAAAAGAAGCACATACTTTGCCTGTGCCAGGACTCTGTGTTCATTCAATGCGTGTCACTTCAATAGCCTGATAAAAGAGTGGACATATTATTCATCGTCAAATCTAGTCTGTGCTGAAGGACGGACTTTCCCAGAACATTCAGTCACTTGACTGTTTGAGTGGCTTCTATGAGTGTGTCGAATGATAAACGGGCCGGTCAGTGTCTGGAGAGATGTGTGCTTAGTCATGTACCAATTTCTGTTCCAGCTGGCTGCAAACTTGATAACAAGGGGCCCAGAAAAAACAGAGTCACAAGTCACTAGACCTGTCCAGAGGGGCTTTGGAGCAGAATTAAACTGGCATGCGACTGAGATCTGAGTTCTGTTGCTGTGCTGATAATAGTTACTTGATTTTTCAGATTCTTCTTTGTAGTAAGGAAGTTTCCAAAAGAGGATCACCAATAAGTTCTTGTGATGTTTTGTCTGCTGGTATATTCTGTCACTTGTTTCCTCCTGCTATTGCTCTGACATTCCCCTCCATACTATTGACCACTCCCTCCCAAATATGTCCTCCTCCTCATCTTGTTCCTCAGGTGAGGTGCAAAGTGAGAGAAGCGAAGACAGCTCCACCCCCGTTACCCAAGCGTGCTCGTCTCCGCCGCACCAGCTCCCGCCGCTCGGGCTACGCCTTCTCTCACACTCAGGGCTATGGTGACCTGGTGACCTCCAGGCGTTTCCTGCGGCGACCCGCCATCGGCCATGCAGGTGGGTTCAGTCCATCTGGCCGACAGCAAAGTTCCGCGAGGCAGGAGAGCCTCCCGCAGATGTACCGTCCTGTGGGTGAGGTCTCCAGAGGCATGTGAAAGGAGCTAAGACAGTTTGGACCAAGTTTGATACCCGTGAGACGTACCACCTACGGCATAGAGGGTATCTATGGGACAGCAAGACCTTCAGTACAGCATGAAAAGGGATTTCATTAAAGACACAAAGAATTGCCCAGTGTTAAAGCTGTGAGGGATATTCTCCATGATGTACCTGGAACCAGCACATGTTTTCAAATGAGTGTCTGGAAGAAAACATCATCCCTTTGGTGCAGGTTGTATCTGTGTCGATATTCTTATTGCATGTTAAATATTATTTGAGATGACCAATAATATAGTATTAATTGAATTTTATATTTGATTTGCTGGACACTAAAGACTTGGTGAGTGGCCTCACACCTCCAGGGTTGTGGCTAAAACACTGACTGGCTACTCTTCTGTCCTTCTGCAGTTCAAAACTATATGTGTAGGTGAATTGGTGTCTCTAAATTAGCCATGGTTTGGGTCCTGTGGTAGACTGGCATCCAGTCCAAGGTGCCCTTCACCTTACACCCTACGCCTCATGGGACAGACTCCCAGCTCACCATGACTGTACTGGATAAGCAGTTACTGAAAATGAATAGATGATAAAGACCAAATTACAAATAATTTTTCCATTTCTTGAGTTTGACTCCAAAACATTTTGGAATTTTCGTGATATCCTTATCAGGAATTAATCCTAATGAATGACCATTGTGGCCTTTTAAATAACTAGAATTAAAATACAACACTAATCATGCGTTGCATTATTGCAGTATTTCTTTATATATTTTTTTATTTCATTTTGATCTGTTGAATGTTTGATGTCAATCTGATCTGGTCAGTGCAATAAAGCATTGCCAGCTAAATGAATCACCAAGTTCTTTAACCCGTAAATATACCAAACTGGTAGACTCTGCTCATTCCAGACTCTATATGCATGTACTGTACTATGAAAACGTTTATATATTGTATGGATTTATTATTGTTGCCTAAAACATAATTTTGTGTGGTCTAACTTATTTGCATACACAGTTGGTTACCAGCCTTGGTACTGATTGGTGTATGCCATGTTTGTTTTTGTTTCAGGAATCGTAAATTCAATCCATACAAAATCAATCAAGTCAGCAAGAACATCGTTGTAGCCAGTTAGTGGTTATACATAGTATTTAGACTAATGCATTCCTGAAAAATCACTTAAGTAAAATTCCATTATTACTTGGTATAGGGCAAACAGAGCTAACTTATCAAAAACATAAATTATTGTATTATTGCATATACATGACCCTTCTAGGACAGAATTTAAGATCTTTGGCCTAGACAGTGGTTTATAACCTCCCAGACCAGCAGTCTGCACAGGTTAATGCAATAGTCACTCAACTGTGATTAATATGTTAGGTAAATAGTTTGACACAAGGAAACTGTTGATTGTATATCAATATGGTTTGATGTTTACAAAAGTATTTTTTTTTTTTGTAAATTCTAATGAGGATTTGTTTGTAAAGGCCTAGATATAATAGGAGTGAGAATCCAGCAGTTTGTGGCTTGATCGATCACTCAGATTTTGAAGCACTTTTCAAGGGACCAAAATAATGACAAAATGTCAGACACGTTTTCCCCCATTACTTTCTCTATGCGTTAAGATAATATTGAAATACTTTTAGGCAAGACCAAATAGATCATAAATGCATGTTAATACAGTCGTTCATTACATCTGTCCATATTGCCTAGAAAATATGTATGTCAGTTACTCCTTCGCAAATTCAGTAAAGTGCTTATACGCAGACAGGAAACGGCATATTTTGAGGATACTTTCGTTACCTTTAATTATCATTTAATATAACAGTCATATATCAAACAGAAATGCAATACGCTAAAATATGCCTAGAAATATGGTATTCCTGAGTAAAGTTAAGACAACTGGCGTTATCTGGGTTATTTACTCTGACGCATTTTTTTCTGTTATTCATTCTGTTAGTCATTGTGTTATTTTCGAATAATCACTGCTTTATTTTGGCTGTAATATCCAAATGTATCAGACTATAAATCTTGCACCGATTTTGATGAAAGGAAATGTTATATGCAAAAATAAATGCCTGATGTTTTTAGTAATACGGTTGTAGAATGTGCTTATTTGGATATAATGCAGCTCTAAAATGATGAATAAAGATCATGCCGAGAAGGATAAAGATTTCCAGGAGGGGAAGCCAGGGGGGGGCGAGCTCCACCGAGGAGGCGGACTTGTGACGCACCAGCGCCGGTGCAGCCCAACCCTGGCTCCGGCTATGCTGCCAGGAGGCTCGCTTTTCCATCACTGGCAAATAAAAATGCATTTCTGTCGTTTTGCTTCCAGCCACCATAAAAAAACAACGGGATGTTACTGACATCAGAATTAAAAGTCATTCGACTAAATGCGCCCCGGACCTGTAATGTAAGTGCGGCCATTTATGGATGCGGGTAAGAGGGATGCGGCTTTGCGACAGACCTGAAGGGTGCAAGTGTATCTGACCCGTCGAGGGAGTTTAAAGCAGCTTTTGTTACCTAATGTATGGTGTAAATCGTGCTCCTGCCTGACTTACTGCATGGTGGTGGGACAGGGAGGGCGCCTGGTGTTCTGTCCCCACGGCAGTATCCCGTTATTTTGTGTCCGTTTGCGCGGTAGCTAGGCTAATAGGGCTAGCCACGTAAGCCCCCCGGAGGCTAACAGGACTAACCACGTAACCCCCTGAGGCTAATAGGGCTAAACTAAACGCTGTTTGTACTCTCTCCTTTGGCACAGTGCAAGGTAATGAAGCTTCTTACATTATATATACATATATAATATATTTTCCCTTGCTGACATTTGCAGTGTCCTTATAGCGTGAGGGATGTACATGTATATTTTTCTCTCTTCTTTTTCACCGTCTGCCGGTAGACTCCAGCATTCGCCGTATCCCGTGGACCGTAAATGTGATTTCGGTTTTCTATACAATAAAAAAAATGTTTATCAGTAGATTGTGATCTAATCTCTAAACATACGCTTTAGACATCGAATGGCACGATCGGCTAAGATCATTTCACTTGTGAAAGAATTAAAACGTGAGCATCCGTTTAAACCTGTGCCGTTGTGGTGCGGTTGGGTAAAGGATGAGTACGGTTAAAATATGGACTATATATAACAGAATATAAATATGATGTTTCTGGATTGATGGGTGATATTAGATGGAACTGGGTGATTGTAGCTGTCCAGTAAGCATCAGACAATAAGAGTGCGCATGAACTGGCGTCCTTGCATGGAAAGACCTTCGTGACATTCATGGAGTGAAGCCCCAAGCCATAGATACAGGTATATTTTTCAAGCTCTTGCCTTGTGCAGCTCATATTATCTTCTTTCCAAAATTAAAAACGGAACAAGTTCATACATCAAAGGTATGTGCGGTATGCGTGTGACATTTTGGTGGATGCCTGACTCTCTCTCCCGAGCAGGTCTGTCTGTGAGTTAAAATCATGCAAAACCTGCTTTGGAATTAATTTTCCCCGAAGTAAGTTGTAAAATTGATTCCACTTTGCCCAAGCTTCAGATGATTTTACTGGATTGGGTCTTCTTAGACATTGTATTTTTTATTTTGCTTTTATGAAAAATACCTACAGTAATCTACCTGAATATGTTTGGTACTGTGCAGAATCTTAACATGTAGGCCTATTAATGTTTAATACCTAGGTGTGCTATGGTAAAATCGCAAAATTATTTGGGCTGATCAGTTGTAAAAATTTTGGGTATGTCTTGCAAATGTTGAATAAAAAAAAATGAGATATATATCCCTGTAGTATTAGCCAGGGGATTAACTGTGATGCAGATACAGGCAAGCTGCACTTTCCTCTAGAGATTTTAGTGGTATGCGTTGTAGCTATTATAGGGGGAAACCATTTTAACCCACCAGGGACAAAGTTTACAATTGAAATACAGCAGTCTTTTTTGTCCTTTAACTGAACATAATGCAGTCATTTCCCATGCAGACATGGTGAGAAGCTTGGAATTACATTTGAGTCAGCGTATATTCTTAATGCGGCTTTGAGCTGGACTGTACAGATAATTTATTTAAACAAGCCTCGTCTGATTCCTGCTTATCTGTCAGTTAATATTCTCAGTTCATTGCCTAGTTTAATGAAATAGTAATGGAAAAAGTCACCATTTTAAGCAAGTTAACGCACTCATAGTTCTTTGTAGTTTACATTGCAAAGAGAATAGCAGTTTCAGTCACAACTACATAATTTAAAAAGGACAAAATAGTGAAAACATTGTGTTTATGCAGCTAATGATGGGATAGACACTTGAACTACAACTTGAGCCAAGATATGACAGTGGTTTATTTTATTGAGTCAAGTCTGCACTTGAAAAAAATGTTAGGTGCCGCGCATCATCCTGGGATCCTTAATCAAAGCTGTCAAGTCCTTGAGGGTCATCTCCAACCCACTTTGTCATGATGGATTCCTTTGCTTACATTAGCAATGTGTAAATATCCATATGGTGTCTGAGTCAGGGAAGCTGTGTCTCATGGAAGTACATAAGAAGAGCTTTTAAGAATATGAATTATAGTCATTTTTAATCCTCAAGTACCCAAAATACTGATGAGTACTTGGGGGGAGGGGGCAGTTGAGGCATGAGGGAGAGATCTGTGGAAATATGGTTAAGGTGGTGGTACACTTCAAATGAAATTGACAGAATCAACGTTTCAGCAATATGATGTGGTATGAGCGGTAATCATTCAGGTGATCAGTGTTTCGGTGCATCACCTGTGTCGGGTCCCCCTGGCAAACTTTTTCATTTGTTCTAGTCCTCCCCACAGTCCAGGATTGGCTGACATTTATGTGACACCGTGGGGTTGGTCAGCATGCCTAATTATGCAGTTACCGGCATGCTTTGCGCCACAGCTCGCATATCTGTAAATAGTGTAAATTCATTTGTGTATTCATGGATTTATGCTAATGGTAAAAGTCATAACCACATAATGGTTGCCGTGAAGTGTGTTTCATTAGCGTGTAACTGTAACTGTTGTGCAAATTGTTGATTTCCTCATCTGTGCCACTGGTACTATTAAAGCAGTGTGACTTACTGTATTAAAGATAGCAACTTCCATTTTAAAAGAGCTGTCATCTCCTTTATTAAATGACTGATGCACTTGCCACAGTATGTTTATTTGCGCTCTGTTTGTGGGTTTGCTGCATCAAAAACATTCTGCGCCCTCTAGGTTTGTGGTGTGACTTAGAACGAACATGGAAGCAGCATCATTTGACGTATGTGACAGATCGTTCTTGCTGACTTGTTTGACTTTGTTTTGTCTGGACGTTGTTTGAAGTGTGTGACCACCTTGCAGCTGGTCTGGTAGTGTGCTACCTACCCTAAATTTCTTACCCACTCAGAGAAATAAGTACATACAACCCTGCACCAGTTTAATTCCATTTTGATTTTCCCATCAAAATGGTATTGCTTGTAGTATGGAACACTTTGTATTCAGCTACTTGATTTTTTTGAGCGTATTAAACGAAATTTGAATTCCAATGCACAAATATTCTAATATAGTTCTGCTTTCACCGTTGAGCACTCGAGTAGACTTTTGAGTATGCGATTGCACTTTTGGGTACTCGATTGTTTATTCTTTAACCCTAGTAGCTTCAGTCAATTTCTTTCAAATAGCTGGTAATATTTTACAGTTTGCCTATCAGCAGTTCTTTATTCTACTTTGCTCCTGGGTACGGTAAGATGTAGACTGGATGTAGTCCATTACAATTGGATTTTTCCAGTGCTGTATACAAAGGACTCATTCATGGTGGTAGAATGCTGACTCAGACTACAGACCATTCCACAGCTCTTAGATCGCAGGGCAGAAAGTAGGAAGTGGGAACATACGCCACTGTGATGACGACCCAGCTGCGTCTGTGTCTGTGATTCCAGCTTTGTCAGTGATGAACAACTCCATGGACACTTTTCAGAATTTTTTTTCTTATACTCATTACCATTCTGGTACACACTGATAACCGACTGTCCCAGCTTCTTGTTAAACAAGGAGACCATTGTAAAGTTGATGGAAATTTTCTGCACTGAAGCAGCAGAGTGTACGGTATCCCACAGTGGCTGTTACGAGGCAACGTGCCCCAAAGCCCTTGAAGTCAATGTTCTTCATTTCATTCATTGAGAACTGAAGACCTCCGCATACTGATAAACAGCTGTTGCTGCTGTCTTTCATTGATCAGGTCTTTGTTATGAACCAGCATGTTGTTACCTGCATTAACTGAGTCCAGTAACTAGTCAGATTAAATATGTTTAAGTGTGATGTGGGTTGGAGAATCGAAGTTATTCTGTCAAGCTAAGATGAAGGTTGATTATGCAGGTAGAATTATTACTATTGTTTACAGTTGCCTCAGTCATGAACCTTCAAATAAAACAGCTACATTTATATCTTTTCCATTTGTAAAGATGGGCCCGATAGTCAGTTGAATCCAGGCTATATTGTTTGTAAAAGAAGAAGAAAAGCAAAAGAAGAGGAATATTTGGTTCTCTGGTTATTTCTAAAGGTAGATTACTGGGATAACTACAACTATTCGAAACTGGGTTATAACCTTACTTACCTACTGTAATTCAGGCTCAACAAAGAATGGGGAATAGCCCTTTCTGACTGATACAAAAGGAAGCAGTAACATTAATTCCTGAATCTGAATTCCCTTCTCAGAACATGTGCAGTTAGTAAGTTACCATGTCCAATGTGTACGAGACAGTTTGTCCTTCAAAAGCCTTATACTCTTCAGGTTATGGATGCTGTATCTGCAGCTGTTGTACAACAGGCATATTTTAAGTACTGGTAGGTGGCATTTTTCGGAATCCGTGTAGACTGTGCTTACTTTTTGGGGCGCTAACTTTGGCCATAATCTACTCGATTCTACATCTAAAGAAAAGCCTTCAGCCTAGTAGATATGAGGGTCTGAGCCTTATAATTTATAAACTTATAAAACCTTGTACTTTTTGTGATTAATGAGCAAAGAAATAGAATAGAAAGAAATAGAATATGAATACTTAAACATATGAATAATATAAATGACATTTTAAGACATGGACATTAAGCCACACACAAAGAAATGCATATCTCAACTAGGAATGGCTTTCACATTTCTGGCTGATCCATCCAGTACTTCTATAAATTGCACAGGTTGGTCAGTGTGTGAGGGGTCAGGATTAGATGGGAGGAGCGGGTGATGAGGCTGTCCAGGGAATTGTACTGTCGCTCCAATAGCCCCCCTTTCTAGTTATTTTCCTGCAGTGGGCAGGGGCATAGCTAGAGATTCTGGTTCCCCTGACATTAGTGGCAGGCCCAAGGCGACATTGAGTTGCCCCTAGGGATGTACTGATACCCAATACTAGCATCAGGCCATCCTGTGACCTTGACAAGGGGTAAATATGGTAACAGGTTTTCATTTATATAATGGTGTTTCATTGAAATGTTTTTTAAAGAAGCAGTATTTTGAACTCCTTGAAATAACGGAATTGGTCAAATCTTTGCTAAGTCATCATGGCTACTGCTATTATTAA
The DNA here is from genome assembly GCA_026776945.1 of Isichthys henryi. Lineage (NCBI taxonomy): Eukaryota > Metazoa > Chordata > Actinopteri > Osteoglossiformes > Mormyridae > Isichthys > Isichthys henryi. The sequence goes on along the minus strand of JAODJX010000119.1, from coordinate 26,143,853 downwards.
CAATAAGAGAATATCCCTCAGACATGCCATTGTATATTGGAAGCAGTAAGTAATGAGAGTCTCGGTTACAATAATGCCAGAAACCGATTCAGACTTTTATCTCTCATGGGGTCTTGCTTTAAAATATTTATTCACATTTAACTCTAGGTCTGCATTATATTATATATTTGATAATATATGACATATATTTTTTGCCATGTTGCAGTATAAATGCTTCATATGCTTGTTATTACAAAATATATCATCCAGTTTGCAGCTGACTTGTAATAAGAACATTATGCTGGCTACATTATACAAGTTACTGGTGTTATTTCTGTTGCTTGACCAAGTTTATACTAGTAGTGACAGTTACTGCCTAGCAGCTTCTATGTGTGTGTTCTGGAACAGGACATAGCATCAGCACCCCTGCTTGTATTATGATGCTGCATCATACTGCATTTTGTTTATCAGTTTGCATATGGGTGCATAACAGAATCAGGCTATTTCATTTTTTGATTTGTGTATCTTTTGATCCGGGATCTTGTTTAATTTCATTATAAATCTTACGTTCATGAAATATGAGAGAGTCTTGCCATCTTTGTAGATTTTAATATGTAAGAACTACGAAACTATGTCTTTTTAGAAGGTTCACATCAGCGATATGCACAATCGAGAAAATTAAGGATTTTTTTTTTTCTTTCAGGTGCTCAATTTCTTTTTGTTTTTTTTGTTCCAAAACTTTTTACGGAAACTGGTTTTGTGCCCTAAAATACAAGCTTTTTTCAGTTTTTTTATTTATTTGTTTGTTTTTTTTGTTTTTTTTTTATAACCAGTTATATGACAGCAGATTTTATGTGTACATTGGTGCAGGATTCAAGCTGTAAATGCTTTGGTGCAGAGGACATGTTATATGCAGATATGTTGCCTCCAAATATGTCAGGAGGGAGTTTAGGATAATTGGCTGCTTACTGCGCGCTGGAGGTAAACAGGGCCGTCTAGCTGATTACCTTGCTGTTCTGGGCTTATGCAGCTTAACCAAAGCCTTCCCATCAGCCATTGGGGCTGCCATGTGATATAGGAGGTATTCCCACATTTAGGAGTGTCGCTTTTACTCTATGTTTGTGTATTTCTTAAGAGAAGTGGCCATTATTTTTTAAAAGGCTAGGAAAAGGATTTCTGGAGCAAATCTGCTCTGATGAGTTGCCATTTCTGTAAGTAACATTTTCCATGAAGGGCATTATAATAAATTTTAACTTTTTTTGTTAACTCCTGTTTCCATTTAGATTAACTTGTTTAAATGGTCTGGTGTCAGTACAGCTGTCTGAAACAGGGAACCGATTGGTATTGTCCTGAACTCTCTTTCCAATAGTTCAACCGTGTTTGGGTCACTTGGGATTGCATGTCTGGTCTAGAACTGCCCCCTTCCCCCACTAGCTAGGCTCCATGAAAGTCTGAGAAAATGGTAGTGTGACATAATGTAGTTTAGTGTAGTGTAGTGTGTACATAGAGTAGCAATAGGGTGATCTGATAACCCATGTCTGGAAGGACACTTTGAGCTACTTCAGGTTGATAGGTTTGTTTCCTTGATTGAAAGATTTATCCAGTTGTTTCACATTAATATTAGAGGCACCTGATTGTATGAGTGCATGAATATAAGAGACTGACCACTCAGCACACAGCATGAATTCGGTGCTTAAGTGACATCCAGCAGGGTTTTTTTTTAAATTAAAATAGTAGTTTACAAGTCCTGTCTTAGCGCAAAGTGTCCTCCAGAAATACTTGCAAATACTTAAAAATGAAATAGCACATCACAGTATGGGAAATGATCTCTAATTTTTGGATTCTTCAAAATAGCCCCATTTGCCTTTACCAGCACAAAGCATTTACTTCATGGGTCTCCAAAGGAAATCGTCTGGCATGTCTTCCCATTTGTAGCGGGTGTTTGTGATGCTTTCATTCCCGATCCTCCTATTTGTTCTGTATAAGTTTGGCACAGTTCTTGCCCAGTTCTTGAGATGTGCTTTCGGTCATTATCTTTCTGAGGCTGCAACTGGAATCCTGATGGAATGGCAGGTCAAAATAGCCCCAGACCAGATCGCTGCCACATCCATAGCACATGTGTAGAAAAAACGTGCTCTCAGTCTCTGCACCTTGTAAATACATGACAGTTGGACCCAATACTTCACATTTTGTGGACTAAAAAAACAACAGGAGTTCAAAAGATTCACTGTCAATAGACAAATGTTTAGAATTAAAATGATTGTTAATTATTTCAAATATAGATTTCAAGCAGATGTACTCATATTTTTGCTGGTGTGGTATATGTATATATTATGTGTAATTCTGATGCTCAAGTCCATATGAACATGGCAGCCCTTTTTACTGAAACTGAAGGTGTTTTGCTTTATGTACCCTGTAATTATATGTTTATGTACATAATTACATAATTATATTAATATTTGATCCTCCTCCACTACTGTTGTATTTCATTTCCAACCTATGCAGCCTTTCCAAGTCTCCCCATCTGTGTCTCTGTCTCGCTTCCTTTTTTCAGCTCTTGTGCTGATAGGGAAAGCACCCCCCTCCCCCCCTTTTCTGATCTGTTGGCATGTTCCAAATCACCGGGCATGCTCAGTGCGAGCAGTGATGCTGTTGCTATAGAGCCGCGGGCTTGAGGGAGCGGCCCAGCTCCTCGTCCGCAGGAATAAAGAAAGCAGAGAGGCTGTTTGGACAGTGAGATGAGAGCGTCTCGATCGCCCTGGTATGTGTGCCGGAGCGTGTGTTTGTGCGTGCGGGCGGACACATGTCTGCAATCCAGGCCGCCGTGCAGCAGAATGCGCATTTCCTCTGCAGTGCTCCGGCTGTTGTGCAGAGGCAGACTGACTAAGCTAGAAAGGCCTGACGTACAGGCGCAGACTTTGTGCAGCTGTAGAATCGTGCCTCAGCTCACCTGGAGTGCTCCGGACAAAGAGGGTTCTCGCTAACAGTGGGCCGAGACGATGGGGTCCTGTGTTAGAGAGGGAGGGTGACAGCTTTGTTGTTCCTTCTCCTACGCACCGCTCCCCCCCTCCCCCAAACGCTCCTGGCTTTGTGAGCTTTTATAACAGGCTGGTGGAGGGAGGTGCCTCTGGATTCATGGAAGGGATGTTATTTTCACAGTATAGGTCAGCCGTGCAAAGCTGGCACTGAAATGTGAGAATCTGTTTTACAGTGCCTAGAATTAGATTTTGAACTGAATACTGTTGTGGGCGTCAAGGGGTGAGGCCCTTGTGTGAAGATGGTTAGTGTTTTCTGAGCACCTGTGCTGTTTCTATGCCGGAGGATCCACGTGGCAGCGATCTCCAGGGGTATCGCATGATTGATGGACCCTTTCATGTATCCACGTCAAAAAGCGGTGACTTGTGTTAGGATTCACTGCAGTGTGACTGTATGGTGCGGCTCCTTATCCGAGTCCCAGCTGCGTGGGTTAAAGCGTATTGCATCATGTTTTTTTGGCAAGTTCACTGTACCATTAGACAGGGAGGAGCTTTTTCTGTCTGGATATTGTGGTTTGTTTGTTTTGTCTGTAATGTTTGGGCAAAAACAAGTAATTATAGTATAGTATGTTTCCTATAGTTTTCTCCTGTAGAAGGGGTGATTGTCTTTTTTAAGTGATATCTACATTATTAAGCATTCTTTATTGTATGAGATCATCCTGCATGTATAGTTGTTGTTTCTAGACCTTCAGACTAAATTTCTAAAATACGGTGCAGTGACATTGCAGTAGTATTCTTCTAGTCAAACCTTTCAAAGCCGTGTGTCTGAGTTCTGCATCCAGCCACCCCTGGGAATGATCTTACCTCTTTCGTCCGTCTTCTGACTGCTTATTCTGTGCAGGGTCATGGGGCAGCAGAAGGCACAGCCTGGATGGGACTCACATTAGGGCCAGTTTTGAGATACGGTTTAGCTGAACCACGTGTCTTTGGACTGGAGGAAGAGGCACATGTTACACAGGGAAAACATGCAGGTTCCACACAAGCAGGAAGGAGGTGGGACTCAAACTAGGATTGCAGGGTTATTGAGTTTTTATGGTATATCAGTATACGTTCAAATGACATACAGTATAGGATGAGACAATACTGTTATATTGATACACTTTTCTTATATTGATATGAAGGCTATCAAAGTTAATGCATTAGTGTTAATTTTAAAGTCATGTTGCATTATTATTTCCTTGGTTGTGTGAACTCATGTGCTATTTTAATACCCAAACATTTTATAGTATAAGCAAAGATGAATCAAGGGCTATAGTATTTTTTCCCAGATGCATACAGTGCAAGAGTTTCAATTATGATGTTGCACAAAAAACATTGTTTGCTGCAGATCAGGGTGGTTACAAAGGTTTTGGCTCATCAGTGTATATATTATATATCGCTATTCCGCCTAAAAATAAGGAGATATGATTTTTGGTCAATATTGCCCTGCCGTAATTCAGCAACAGGCTACTCACCATGCTACCCATATTGTACTTCTTACCGACAGCTCTTTGCTTCTATAGGATTCAGTCATTTATGGTAAATACACCTGGAATCAGATGGTGAGCTTATGTTGCCTTTTATGAATTTCTGACCCACATCTTGGACGTTATTACTGGTCAACAGATGATGGTGGATCTTTTGTGCTATAATTTTATTTTTCTGATTTAAAGCACTAAAACAGCAAGACAAACTCTAGAATCATGAAGATGAGTTCAGTAGTAACTTTTGTAGTAACTGGAGCAGTTCTGGTCACTCAGGTACCTCATTAAAAGGCCCCCTTGCTGTCTTTTCCATGTTGCCATTCCTGCCCTGAGCTCAGGTCCTACCCTCCCTTTACTGCTGAAAATGATTAGTAGAAATGCCCAGTTCTCATCTCCCACAGAACCTGTGTGTGTTTTGTTCAGTCATTAAATCACCAAGAACCTTGAAACTGGGAGAGGAGGTCATTAGGTCAAAGAATGAATAAAGCGGCATATGTCATCGACGTCGAAAGGTTTGGGTATAGGCACAGACACCACACCAAAATATTACTCAAGTAAAATACCATTCAAGTAAAAAATACCTGGTTTTAAAAGTCCTTAAGTAAAAAAAGCCAAAACGTGCTTTTACATTTACTCAAGACAGCACTGCACCAATAAGGAAAACTGAGTCACATATCTTCCTTATTTTCAGAAAAAACGGTGAAACTTGACACGCTTGCCGTGCAAATTAGTGGAATTACTTTTTTATTCTGTGGAAAACTAAAGGTCAACCAACAAATTATAAACATTAAAAGTCGTTGTAAAAGTCTTAAAATACTCAAGTAAAGTACGAATCCAGAATATACCTACTTATGTGCAGTAGTGAAGTTTTTGTACTTAGGTACTTTACACCTCTGCATTAACTTTTTTCAGGCGGCCTTCTCTTGGTCTTTAACAAAGAAACACTTGTTATTTTTGGATTAATCTCTTTGAAACTGGGTGCTTGGAGGTGAGTTATAAGATGGGTGTCACTAGACAAGAGAAATGTTTGCAAATCCATTGTGATTTTTGAATTATTTTCCATCTCCATTTTTGCAAATAGTGTCAAACATAATATGGGCACATGTTTATTGTGTATTATAACCGTGCCCTAACATATATGTTGGCTGGAGTGGTAGTATTAGTTTTAAAGGCTGAAAAATTGGCTGATTATGTTGTTTTATTTCCCTTTTTCAGATGGTTTTCTTGGGATGCGGTGATTCTACTATAAGCACTATAGTCTGCTGTCTGTTTTCTCCGGGGCCTTGTAGTCCAGGTCCTGGTGTTGGCCGTCTAAATTAAAGCCTGTCTTGGATCAGCACATTCATTTTGACTGCCTGAGTGCACTGCCCTAGTCCCAGGATAGACAATGGACAGCCCCCCCAAGCTATCGGGGGAGACACTTATCGTGCATCACCTCCCCCTGGTGCATTGCCAGGTCCAAGGGCACCAGTGCTGCAGTCCAGGTGGGAACACTAATCCTTTTGGCTCCCCCGAGCATCTGGGTCTCACCCGCACCACCTCACTTCCCGAGCGGGATGTGCTCCACCGGGAAGCACTGGTGTACAGCAGCCTCATCCAGACGTCCAGCAGCAGTAGCTCCAGTTGTGCGGGAGGGTGCGGTGGAGGGGGTAAGGGGAGCAGCGGTGGTCGCGGTGGGAGCGTTGTCAGTGACTCTTCCTCCTTCACCTCCAATGCTTCTGAGGAGTTTCCCCGGCCTCGCCCCCACCCCCGAGGTAAGCGCAATCCGTTGCGACACAATCCCTTTCTCCTCGATGCTGAGGATGAGGAAGATGCAGAAGATGATGAAGGGGACGACCTGAGCGGCTACCTGGAAGACTGCTCTTTCCATCTACATAACAGTTCCAGCGACGGCCTGGACAATGGCATGGAGCCACTGCCTTTCCGGCTGCATGGGCCGGGCTACGCACGGGCACCTCTCTCGGCTGGCACATGGCCCTCAGACATCGGCCACCTGGGCCCAATGAAGGCCACCTCCCGCCTGGAGAGCCTTAACCTCTTTGGCCTGGACTGCCAACGCCGGCATGGCAGCAGCGGCTCCACGCTGTCCATGGACTGCGGCGAACAGGAGTGGGGTGAGGAGGAAGAGGAGGAAGATTTTGTCAAGCGCACAGTGCCCCCCCAGCGCTGCTGCTGCTGCAGCGGCAGTGTACCTGCACTGATCTCGGAGAACCAGCCCAGTTACGCCAGCGACTCATCCTGCAACAGCTCGGATGGCGTACTAGTGAGCTTCAGCGCCATGTATAACCGCATGAATAACGCGGTTCCCGCCAAACCACTGAACCTGAACGCCTCAGCGGAACACTCCTGCGTCAGCTCGACTTCCGAGCCCAGTGGGGCTTTCTATCTGGATCTCCACGCTTCGCCGGCCGAACCCCAAGGCAGCAACCCCGCTCCCTGTGGCTGCCCTTCCCCCCCACCTGCCCTAGATGCCAATTGCAACTCGTATCACCCGCCATGTGAGGCCCCTACCTCTGAGGCCTGTGACCTGACCTCCTGCCTGCAGAGCCGGGCACGGTTGGTCTTAGCTACACAGAACTACTACAAGCTGGTGACCTGTGACCTATCGTCTCAGTCCTCGCCTAGTCCCGCTGCTTCCTCCATCGCCAGCTGCTCCGAGGATCCCGGCAGGGCCAGTCCTGCACAGCCCACAGAGTATTACCTGTTCCGGCAGCCTGCAGAGGACGGGCAGGGAGTGGAGGAGCCCCAGTCCCAGGTACATGAGGGAACGGAAGGGGTGTGAAATCATACATAAAGGTCAGATATATGGTTGTCACTAGTGCGTAGATTTGGATGCGGATGGCAGGGAAGTGTCCCTACCAATATTGTAGGAGCATGGTTTGTGTTTTGGGGGGCGGGGGGTTTGGGGCTGATTTGATCACTACCAGCGCTGAAACCAAACTTATGTCCTTGGTTCATCAGATACCCAGATAACATTGCAGGTGTAAATCCCGAGGGAATTGTCATTAATTATTGTGAATTGTGAATAATGCTGCAGATGTGCCTATTATTCCGCAGAAAGCTGCCCAGTTAACAGACTTATTAACTGATATGTTCCTAAAGCTATAATAACATTCCATTCATTTGGTGCATTTTAGATTCTGAGGACTTTCATACTTTGTTGGTTTGAGCAATATTTTAATTGGTTTGTAAGCAATTATAAGAGACTAATTAGCCATTGGGAATGTTCAGCGAATGTTATTTTAAATGTTTAATTTAGTCCAAATTAAATGTTAATAGAAGGCCTTTTGCACAAACATTGGGTATTTTTCTCTGTTTCGTGTTGTTTGTATTCCATTTTTAATTGATTAAAAATTGTGTGTGCGTGTGCATATTCAGATGTTCAGATTGGTGGAGATGTACAGATTTTTGCACACAAATTAATCTTTGATTGAATAATTAATGTAGAAGTCAAGTTCATGATTTGTGAATATATTTTCAAAATAGGAAAAAGTAAAGTCTAATGTCTCTTTTTGTAGGGGCATTAAAATGATGATTAAAAGTGGCCCCTCCATAGACAGTTACATCCCAGGTCTCAGGTCTCTGTTTGCAGCTAACGCAACAGCTGTTATTGCTAATTGTCCCAATGTTCTGATTTGGTCAAAATGAGACTTTCCTGTTTGCCCATTGATTGTGTTTGTTTGCCAGTGTGAGGACGAGCCGGATGAGACGAAGCAGCCGGAAGAGGCCACGATAGAAGGCCAGGTGTATGTCAACGTGTCTCCCCCTCTAGCTGGTCGTGTGGGCCGTCCACGCTCTCGCAGCTATGACCAGGACCTGGATCTGACGCGGGCGTCCGGTGCCAGCCTCGCCTCCCTGGAGCGCATGCTGAGCTGCCCCGTCCGCCTCAGTGAGGGAGCCTTGCCAGCCTCGCCCCCGGTACCCCCTCGCGTCACCTCCTTTGCCGAAATAGCCCGCAGCAAGAGGAGGAGCGGGGCTGCAGCCAGCAGCAGCTCCCCCTTCCTGAAATCCAGCACCGAGGCCTCCTCCACTAATTCCCAGTCCTCCCAGGAGTTCTCCCCAATCCCAGAGCTGCCCCAGCTGGGAAAGAGCCGGAGCCTGCCTCCGCTGCCATTCAGCTACTGCTGCTCCCAGACTGGCCACGATGTGGCGCTGCACACGCGCTGCCAGCTGAGCGACGTGGACTGGAGCAGCAGCGAGGCTCGTGCCAAGGCTGAAGGTGAGGAGGGAGAAACACTCACCCCGTCTTCTGTCATTGGTATCAAGGGACAATGCCACTCTCATTTACAATGGCGTTTCCATTTGCAATCACTTCATCAGTGGGCTTGAATTTTAGTCTCTTTCTCTGGTATGGCAATGAAGAATGAGAGTAGTATGCCCCCCTATACTTGAATTCTGCAGGTCTGTGGTGTAAATCCTGAAATGGTATTGGTGCTGGTATCTGGATGATTTTCCCTTTGGAATTACTGAACGGACACACAGGTGAAGGACATGGCAAAGAAGGGTATCGACCAAACTGAGGAATATCCAGTTTTGCAAAGAAGGCAGTGTAAACACGTGAGCTAAGGTCCTGTGTACATCTGAGCTTCAGACCACCCACACCTGTTTGTGTCTGTATTTTCACTTTTTAGATTCTCCATTTAAGCAGCATGTCACAGGATAAATAATTAGATTTTCTTTGTCATTCTTTTGGGGGGGAATGAGGGACAAAAATACCAGCTGTGAATAGGATGTTTACTTAGTTTGTAAATGTTTGTTAAGGACCTAGATAAGGAATTTTTAATGGGGAGGGAGACTGTTGAGGAATGAAAATGTATGTATATGAGCCATGATAATGGCTGCTGAATCAGGAGCCTATATTAGCTGTGTCACTGATATTGCAGCTGGGCTCAAAGCCATTTCAGGGGGGTCAGTAAACTGAGTCATCAGCTCGACTTCTCCGCAGTCATGAAGAAATGCGATCTTTGGCAGGTTTTAGGCTTCAGGCTTGTTCTGCATTCTCTCGCGCTGATTACGTTTGTACAGACCCTACCATACCTTACTGTTACACCATTTAATAAGTTGAAGTGTCCATCTATTTAAATGAAACCGAAAGCGTACGAGTGTCTGCTGGACCCTTAACACGGATCCTGATTTATGTTCACACTGGCTCTCCAAGTGCTGGTAGCTTCTGTGAGCTGCATGTTCTTTTGGACTTTTATAAATAATTTATTTTTATTTTTATACCAGAGCACTGTCTAATTGTCGAATCTGAATTGTGTTGATTAATTTTGCATAAACGTACATGTAGTGCCGACAAGGCGACAAACAGCAGTAATTCAATATACGATTATAATCTTTAATTTATACACACACATTTGTATCTCTTTGCTCCACAGTCATATGTTTAAAAATGTATATTACATGGCTTGGATTGCATTAACCCTTACATATGTATTTTTTAATGTTTAAAATGATTAGCGATAACCTTTTAAAGATTTATTAATTATGTTGTGGTTATTAATTTTTGGATATGAGAAATACATATGAGGAATTCCCTCAGGCTTTGTACCTTCAAAGTGACGTAACTAAAAATGCCATTTCGTATAATAACGACTTGCTCTGCTAACCTGTTCAGGGGGCTCCTCAGATGTCATACGCTACAGTAAAGACCAACGCCCTACCACGCTGCCTATCCAGCCCTTCACACTACAGCAGCAGCTGGGGAAGCCACAGGTCAAGCCACTGCGCCCCCTGCTGGGCGACTACGTCAGCCACGTGTACGGGAGGAGGGCCCCTGAAGCGGCCCGCCCATCCCCGCTGGGCAGCCACTCACCCGTGCGCCAGCAGGGAGCTCCCAGCTCCGGTTCCTGCTCCACCTGCAGCCCCAGTAGTCCACAGCGGCCCCCCCGCAGCCTCTCTTGTCCCTTGTCAGCTGGTCTGCTGCCCCTGCCTCGCACTTCCCCTGGCCAAATCCACAGTCTCCATGATACCCATGGCTCTGCCCCACCAGAACCCCGAGTCAAGGTGTCCCTGCCTCGCACTCCGCCTCCGCCCCCGTCGGACTTGTCTGCAGCGACGAATCACTGCCTGCACTTTCCTTCACTGCCCACACTGCAGAGCCCTGCTCTGGGGTCCCAGGCACACCCAGAGCCTGTCCATCGGTGTGGAAGCAGGGATGTCTCATTGGCCAACTGTGCTGGACCCCGACTGCCTAACGGTAGGCTTTTAAAAGCCTGGTTGCATGATCAGATGCATGTGATTGTTTTTGTATCCTTCGGGCTGGGCGATACACAAAATACTTTATCACAGCTGTTTATTTAATGTCAAACAATGCTGATAATTTGCTCGATAATTCAAGTCATTATTATTTTCCTTCAGTGCTCCATTTTTTGCTTAAAAATTTCTTAGAATTGATCTTAAACAGATTCAGAAGGTTGAAAACGGCAACAAATTGAATGGACAGCAAACTTAAATCTAATTTTAATACGTTATGGTGTCATAGGGCATAATACTACAAAAGGCCAATTTATTGCTAGTTTTTTTTCTCTCTGACTGCCTTGCTGTTCGTTCCAGGGAATGGGTTTGACTAGGGCTGGGCCATATTCCAGTATATTAATTATACATTTTATTGAGTACACATAATAATGATAGACAATAATGTTTTTATATTTTAACAGATTAAAATAAAAATTTGTCAGGCCCACTGAATTTGCCGTACCTCATGTTTATTAAATTTGGCTAGTGTAGCACGCCACATGGTACTGTTTTGGTAAATCATGGAAGCAATAAGCACTGAAGTGGCAATGAAGAAAGGGACAGTTCAGCAGTCACATCATCTCGTAAAGGAGGAGATATTGTAGATAGATTAGGTAAAAAGACGTGGGTGGTGTGGCAGTACTTTTTGCAGTTTAAAGTCTGAAACGTTTATTAAACAAATTTGCCAGATATGCCAAATTTATATGATTACTAACTTTTGGGTGTCACAATACGCCCACTTACACAATAAGTAAATACCCAAGTATAGTACCGAAAAGCCAGCATCCGAATACATTTTTATGCCCATAATCTAAAGCCCTGTATTCACATTGCGTTTCTTGGTATAATTTTTTGACTCTTGGCACAAGTTCTAGTTAATTTTCGCTAAATTTTATCTCCGTTTTTGTTTTATAGATATAAATAAATAATTACAGTGCGATATCATGCAACTCTAGTATAAGCTATATTACAATTCTCACATTCAAATTGACGACAATACGAATTTTCATATTTTACATTACAATATTCTCGTGTTTTTTTTTTCGCTTTTGTTGGTCTTATTTTGTTTTTAAATAAGCCATCATGGATCCTAAGGAGGTCAGTGATAGCAGCATTCCAAAAAGGAAGAGTTCTGTGAACCACAATAGCGCTTAATAGGAAATAATTGCAAAGTATGATAGAGGTGCCCGCGTCTCTGATCTCGCTACAGAGTTTGGAATGGCAAAATCATTTTTTCATTTATTTCATGTAATTATTGGTTTTAATGTTTTTATCTATGGTTTTAACATTAAGTATGTATTTATACAAGTTTGAACAGGCAATCATTTAAGGGTCTGGAACGAATTAATCCAATTAACTTTACCTCTTATGGGAAAAATTTATTTAGTTTTCAACCTAGTTGATTTAGTTTTCGAATCCTTAACGGAGTAAGTTGAAGAACCGAGGTTCCACTGTGTGTCAACTCGGTGTATAAATTTTATTGAGCATGTTTTGAAACGATAGGTAATAATTTTGAGCTATTCACAATTTGAGGATTGTATATTAAACTGAAAGGTGAGTTTTATCGGTGCATATTATCTATATAAAATACTTGTCCCTTTCTACTGTCTTCTAACCCGTCTCTCTGTCCGCTTTCCTTGCCTTGTCCTGTGTTCCTCCTTCTGTTCGTACCCCCTGATGGGGTGTATTCCTTCCCCGCCCTCTCTGTCTACCATTGCCACAATGTGGTTCCCGCTTCTCCTCACGGTCCTTTCCACGCCAGCCCACCATCTGTCCCCACAGGCCCTGAAGTGGAGGGAGTACCGTCGTAAAAACCCCTTGGGGGGGGAGAGGGCTGGCCCCACCCTGTCCGGCAGCCTAGATGCCCGGCGGGGCCGTGGCAGCCTCCCTCGCCGCAACGTGTTTGATTTTCCAACGGCCTCTAGCCACACTCAAGCCCGATCTAATGGTGCTGACTGTCAGCCTGTGGGGGGGGGGCAGGGAAACATTTCTGTGTTCTTTGTGTGGCCACAGTGTATTGTAGGCTTGTGTGCGTGTGTGTAGCTTTGCTTTGGAAGAATAATTTTAGAGTTTATTATAAAAGAAGTTATGGTCAGAATGGTCTTTTAATACTTCATCATTTAAATCTAATTAATCCTAATTAATAAGGAAATCTAGAAAACTACTGTAGGTTTGTCATTGTTGGCACATTGTAGTCACCAGTTTTGACTGTCTCTCTGTTGTTTTAACCATAATAAAATATTTGTGGTGCCCATCGACATTCCCATGCTGTATATTCCACTAAAGTATTTGTCCGTGAATGTGTGCGTGCAAGTGTCTTATGGTCTGTGTATGTACCCTTAGGCCAGTCTATGAAACATCACTATTACGGCGACTTCTTCCCCGACTACTTCTCCCTGACGGAGAAGCCCCCAGAGGAGTTCTGTCTATCGCCTGACGCCACCTCAGAGTCCATCTCCATCGACCTGCTGCAGAAAAAAGGTGAGATTGCTGCTCACAGCTCTAAATAATGGTATAATGCTGTAGAATCAGCCTGATACTTAAGATGATATACAGGACAGTCATGAATGAACCATCAGAGGTCATTCCGTTCGTTTAATGTTCGTTCTACAATGAGAATATTTATGAACATAGAAGTTCCAGCTGTGTTTTTTTTAAACTGATGGAAAATCTATCCATCCATCCATTTTCCAAACCGCTTATCCTACTGGGTCGCGGGGGGTCCGGAGCCTATGCCAGAAGCAATGGGCACGAGGCAGGGAACAACCCAGGATGGGGGGCCAGCCCATCGCAG
>JAODJX010000119.1:26110058-26130245 GCA_026776945.1 Isichthys henryi | reverse complement strand
GACCCAGGCGGAGACTCGAACCCGGGTCCCAGAGGTGTGAGGCGACAGTGCTAACCACTGCACCACCATGCCGTCCCAGGACTAATATTTAATATATTTTTTGCAGTGATATTGCCCAAGTTCTTGGGTGTCTGTATTCAGGCTATTGTTAGTAGACTGAGTACTGTAACTACGTTTCTCATACGCTGCGTGGTTACTTGGTGTGTTCTGTGACAATGAAAAAGTGGAGCGGTGTCAGAAAATGAAGGGTTATGTTTTTAGCTCTTCAGCAAGGAGTTGTCTCCTGATTCCCTAGCTCTCAGCTTCCACACTGATCGGCGCGTTTAGGCTGTCTCTGATTCTGGAGCTTAAGGTAGCCTACATGATTCAGGGTTTTTTTTGTTGTGTTTTCTAAATACTGTCATATACCGGATGTCTAGTAGTCCGAAGTGGCGGCTGAGAAAAATAGATATCGCCCAAGCCTAGTACCCCAGAGACTGGCGGATATCATATTTTGAGTCCAATTGCCACAAAATTAAAACAGCACAGCACGGTCTTTGCAAATAGAAGGACGATTAGAGGCCATGTCCTTATGAACAACATCACTGTTTGTTGTTATTACTGCATTTACTCTATTTGATCTTTGATGGAACTTATCGCATCACAAAAACATTATGTGGATGAAAATCTACATCTGAAAATGTCCACCTTTAAATCACGTCAAAATTGGAAAACTGAACCTGCGAGACAGAGGGAAGCCGGGAGCAGAAATCGAGCCTACAGCCAGTATCATGTGATCACAGCCATCTGACATTTAAATATATTCCATGGAACTTTTTACAGAATTCACTGGAAAACTGTACAGGTCAGAGTAAAACTGCGTTGTGTGAGTAGTCCCATAAGATTGTAATGGAGCTGAAAAATTTCTGTCACTCGGTGACGTCGTAGTGCCATGCATTAATCACCCGTTTGTGGGGTTGCTGGCGTAAAGAAACCTACGACAATGCGACTCATTGAGCAGCAAAAAACCGAGTGACAGCGTTAGCATTCAGCTAGTATGTCGCAAAAAACACATCTAAAACATACAGTTGAACATTCGAAATTTATGTATTGTACTGTAGGCATTGTGTCTACATGTATAAGGTATCTTCTGAGAGTTAGTCATTAGTTACACTGAGGTGTATTTTTATAGATCGCCATTAATTAAGTGAACAAGGTTACAAAAAACGTTGGATAAGTATATCTGTGAAATTTCAGATGTTGAAAAAGAACATCTTTAACACTCAAAAGGTGATTCTTGTAGTCTTTTGAACATGATGCTTAATGGTTTGATTTCGATTGAGTGGTCTGCCCTTATCCATATTTTTACCCTAAGTCCTTTTATTTTAATTGCATAATTTTGCATAATGTGAGGTTTTAGAACACATCTGTCATGTTATAACAAAAATGCCTGTAATTAAATGGGTTAGACATCGTATGAAAATTCTGTTCATTGTACTGTAGTGCAATCTAATGGTATCACATGCAAATCTATAGTGAAGTATTTAGCATTTGCTAGGTGTGATACACTGCAGCGTTTGTAATGATTAATGCGCGGATGGTCGCAGGCAGATCCACAGCACCGCCCTTCCCTACCCTGAGTCTTGCCTCCCAACGTGACCTACTTTTATCTCTCCTTGCCTCTGATTGGCTGGCATCGTGATGGCTATCTCTTGGGAATCAGCAGACTCTGTGTTTGTGAATGTGCTGAATCCACACTACAGTAGTATGTAGTGTCGTGCTTTATTATTTCTCTCCTATCTTTTTTAGGTATTGTTTTTATTGTATATTCCTATCATATTACCAACAGCTTCATGTGCCGTTCAGAACCACTGCTTGACAACACGTCCAGAAAGATTATTTAATTGGGTGACATTGTTGTGTTGCCATCCAGTCTCTCTGTGGTCATGCTTTCATGTGGTTGTATTTGGGGAATATGCCTAAAAAAGCAAGGACACATGTTAATTTTTAAAGTGAGGAAAAGGGGGCTGACACACAGACAGACTTGTACTGCCTTTCTGTTCAATAGGTGATCAGATCAGATTATTATAATCCAGTTTTGCTGGGAGACTCTGGGTATTGGGTATGGGTTTGGTTATTTACCAAAGAAATAAGCCTCGTTTGAATATTCTGCCTTTCAGGTCTGGTGAAAGCCATAAATACAGCTGTAGATCTGATAGTGGCTCACTTTGGCACCAGCCGTGACCCTGGAGTGAAGGTACAGTCCTAAATGAGACCCTCTAAAAAAGCTCTGCTGAGTTAATTCAATAATAGTACCACTAATAAGTTCAAATATAGCTTAGATATTAAGATTCCCATTAGTAATGTGGTCCTTTTCTAAGATTTATACGCTGCCGATTCCAGTGAATCTCATCAAAACTCATGGTTTTGAGTGTTTATTGGTTGACTTTTAGGTTTTTCAATAACACCTGCCTCCTTTACGTGTTGCTAGGCCAAACTAGGGAACAGTTCGGTCAGCCCCAATGTGGGCCACCTGATTCTGAAGTATCTATGTCCTGCCATCCGTGGCATCCTACAAGATGGCCTGCGAGCCTATGTACTGGACCTGATCATCGGACAGCGACGGAATGTCCCCTGGAGCGTGGTGGAAGCCTCCACTCAGCCAGGTAACTGAAAAATAAGGACTTGCTGTGATTTGTATAAGTATCTATAGTGCAGCACAGACAATGGAAATTGTCTTCTAGTATTCATGACCGCAACCCATATTGCTTCCTAGGACCCTCTACTCGTGTACTCCACAACCTCTTCTCCAAGGTGAGCCACTACTCAGAGCTCACAAACCACAGCATGAGGTTCAACGCTTTCGTCTTTGGCTTACTCAAGTAAGTGTTTGTTCCTATTTTTTGTGCTTCAAATGCATGCAGTGTACATGCCAGCCTATTTTGAAATTCCATTGCTTTTTTTATACTTTATTGTGAGTCACTCCTCGCTAGGTATTTGAAGCAGATTAGAGGCCTCTGATGCTGTCTGTCGGAAAAGTCCATCTTCTGTCCATTTAAAACTGAAATGCAAATAGTGTGGTGTATGATGTATATTACGTTATGAATGAAGGGATAATCTTAGTTTGACATAGACAATGTTATTTGAATGCTGCTAGATACATGTTCTGTATGTTTCAGCTTGCGATCTTTGGAATTTTGGTTCAACCATCTGTATACCCATGAAGGTAAGAAGGTTAAGATGATATTTGAGGTATACACTTGCTTTATACTGATGTGTGTGCTGAGTCCTTATCCTCTCATCCAATCTCCAGATATTGTGGCGGCACACTATCACCCCTGGGGCTTCCTGCTTCTTTCTCAGGCTACCTGCCATCCACTTTTTGAAGAGTTGCTACTGCTGCTCCAACCACTATCTCTACTGCCCTTTGATCTGGACTTGCTTTTTGAGCCACGTCTGCTTCGGAAGGGCCAGGAGCACCAGCGCAACAAGAAAGAGCTGTGCTCCACAGGCCAAGGGTTAGATGGCTCCATGCGCTCTACTTTCCAACTCATGCGAGGCTTGGGACTGGAATCAAAATCTGAAGTATTGGACGCTGGGCTCAAGGAGAGGATAGGATTTTGGAATAAAGAGGCTTGGTCTATGATGGAAGGAGCAAGGTCAAGGAAAGATGGCATAGTGCAGAGGAAAGAAGCAGTTGGGCTGTCTCAAGAGGGCATCGAGGGAAATAGAATAGAGCTTGAAGCCAAGGATCGAAGAAGGACCGAAGGAGAAGCGAAACTGGCGAAAAGAGGAGCAGATCTTTGGGGAGATAGGGGGGAAGGGGCACCTTGGGGTGCATTGAGAGCTACTGGGGTTGGCAGAGAGGAAGTCAAGCGAGAGGGTGAGACAGAGAGAGAACCTCAGTTCATTGGTGGGGCAAAGCCACGCGACCGACAAGCAGGTTGGTGGTACCAGCTAATGCAGAGCTCACAGGTATACATTGACAATTCTACCGAGGGATCGAAATTCGTCAAGTGGGAAAAAAGAAAGAAACCCGCAGGAGAGTGTCAGGGTGCCAGGGTGGTGGAGGATCTAGGGTTACGCCAGCAGAGCCAGCCACCACCACTCAGAGAAGGTGTGGTGGAAGGTGCCGAGGCGATTCAGGAGAAGGATACTCCAAAAGCCAACAATGATCCCCACTCCAAAGTCAAAGGCAAGCCCTTCTGGATGGGGAGCCCCCCTGAGTCTGTGCTGAATGAGTTGAAGAAGAGCGAAGAGAAGGAGCCCGAAGGACAACGAGGAGTAATGGGGGCCCAAGAGGAGCCCCCACAAGGCATGCGCTGGAGCAGGCTGTTTGGAGCCACAGTTGGCCCCCCCAAACGAACTCAGAACAACACAGAACACCATGTGGCCCGGTCTCAGAAGAACAGGTCAAAGATGTTTTAGAATGCATGCAGATTGCCAGTATTAGCTTATATAATATATTAATACTTCTTACTTTCCTTTAAATTCCACTAGACTTCCATCTGAGTGGCTGAGTCTAGACAAATCAGTGTTGGGCTTCATGGCACAGACGGTTGGGGCAGGAAAGAAGCCCCACCCTCCACCTCCTCCTCAGAAGCAGGTTGCAGCTGCATCACAGCAACTAGAAACACAGGCTTCGTGGCAACCACCTCCACGGTAAATAAACGAACGTATATGACGGCAATGTCGAATTTTTGAATAGGAAGGGTGTTAATTTTCTTAATTTTAATCAATTTTCTATAATAGCACATTTAGTGCCAACCAGGTGAATGACAGCAGTGCTGTTATAGTATTTAATTCTAACGTTAATTAATGGAATGATTCAGTGGTAACTCTAAATTAGTAAACTATTCACTCTACAACAGCTGCAACTTCAGACTTGAAAACCTTAGGCTAAAAGCTGTATCACACTGAACGAAAAAACACGAATTTGCGAAATTATTTGTATGTGAATTTGACGGTTCAAATATTTTCACACCAATCACAATGCAAAATTTTCTCAGCTGACTAAGAAAAGTTTGCATACCTAAAGAAACTCAGACTGGCGACTAGCAGCAGTGACACATTTTTATTGTTTCATTTGAGCACACATACTGGATACATCTAATTCTAAGAATCAATAAAGTTAAACTGAGCGATTTAGTCAAGTTACAGTACAGTATTCGCTGTGTAGTACGTTTAAAACATAATGATGCATTACCATATGATATACCATCAAAATATTAACTCTCTATCTATTTTCTAATACAAGGACGACAACTTAAAGAAATTAATTACTTCCAATAGGGATGGTAAAATTCAGCGATTCACATCCAGTGTCCCAGCATAGAAATTCACAATGCGATTGCCTCCAATTTGAAAAGTGTGCGCTGGATACAATTTGGGATAAATTTATGTTGCATCATTTCTAACATCTTTGCATCGTTAAAATCCAATTTATTAATATAATTATTATGCACAAATATGTGAAGCAAAAACTTTTTTTTTTTTTTAGGTAATCGCACAAATATCTTGGATGTACCAGTGAATTTTAAATTAAGCATCTGTGGTTTGGCTTCTTGGATTGATTGAGTGCTCACTAGTTTAGCACTGGGGCTGGGAAATCTGATCGTGGATCAGCATACAGTAGGAGCTTGCTAGTTTCAATATGCTTACATTGCCAACTGTGTCTCGTGACCTTTTCTGAACTTGCCATGATCGAAATCTGGGTCGCAATCCATGGGTTGATTATTGCTGGTGTGAGGTATATCCTTAATGACAGTCTTTGAGATTTGCTTATCATGTTGTTCCAAATTGCAATTTCGATTTGAAATCAATAAATTGTTCAGCCCGACTTTACAATGGCCATTTAAGGTAGTACTTCAGGATAAGCAAAATTAATATTGCAATAGCATCATCATTTACTTCTTAACTTTTTTGGACATTGATGTTATACAGATAAGTCTATAAATCAAACAAAAATAAAAAATATGAATAAATAGCCACAGTCTTGCGAAAAGGGGAAAAACCAACATAAATGCAAGCAATCGGAACAGCTGCACACAAGTTAAATGCCCTAATCAATGCGACTTCTCCAGTATTTCTCGATTTGTGTACTGGTTTCTGAAATTATGTGCAAATCATTATATATTATGTTTCAGATGTATGATTGTGGATGCAGTTGGCACCAAGCTGCCTTTTTTGTGGTCTCCTAGGGTTATGCAGAACCACCATCACCATATTGCCATAGACCCCGGGCACTTGAGCTTCGGTCGGGGGAATGTGCTGCGAGTAATGGCTTGTGCACAACCTGACTGGGATGATCACTCACCGGAGGATCACACCGACGCAGCACCCAACGTTTACGCTTCGCTGTCCGAGAAGCCCAGCGGCACACGCTGAGGTCCACCGGGATGAGCGAAGGAGGAAGCAATGAAAAAGACATCTTCCACCAGTATTGATCAACAGCTAGACACAGTTAACTTCTACAAGCTTCTACTGATTGCATGAGGTTTTGGAAGAGTCTGCAGTAAGTTTAGGCAGTTCTGGGTCATCCAGAATAACTTGTGTTCACTCACACTCTCACACACACTTTTTCTTCATCCTGACTGCAACTGAATGAATGCCCTCAGAAGTATTCAATTTGGAGAGAGGGGGGTCTTTTTATATATATATACACACACATATATATACACACACATACACACACACACACACATATATATACATATTGTATTTCTGCTTTTTAAATGGCGTGGTAAGGATTGGGTTTTTAAAAGCCTCTGGGGAAGTTTGTGACGCGTTATGGAAATCTTTATTTTTTAAGCACAAAGAGACCAGGTTAATCTGAATGCCAGTTTGTATGAAAGTTGGATAAGGTCCGGCTATGAAATCTGCCCACCGTTAAATTGTTGTTATTAATGCAGCAAACATGGATTAGAATTGGTGGCTTTTGAAAAATGGAAATATTTCTGTAAAGTATTATATGCAAAATTTGAGTCATGCTCAAAATATTTCAGTCACCCAAGTCACCCAACAAATTTTAAGAACAGTAAATGTCCAGAGTAAGTAGTCGTTCTTCTGGATGTGTTTTTGCATCAGTGAGCCAAAGTTGCATCAGTGAGCCTCATACACTTCAAAAGAAGGTTCACTTTGATGGAACAGAGGATCTGCATTTTCATAATTGTGTTGCATTAGGGAAAAGGTATGAACTGAAACAAGGAGTAAAAATGGAATCATAGACCAGATGTGCGTCTCCAGTCAATCACGGCATAACTAAGCCTTTGGCCCATTATGGCCTCTCTGTGTTCAGTAAACAGATCAGCCTGGCACTCTATTTGAACACTGTAAAAGGACATACCTTTCCCCCCGCAGTTCTGCCGCTGAATGTTTGAGTGGCACAGCCTGGTTTGAAAAACATGCATTCGTTTTCCTGTTTGTGTTCCATAAATTAGTTCATTTCTCTGAAGGAGATGCTTCTGCTGCAGAAGGTGTATCACTTTCCACTAGAAGTATGTTTGTAAAACATGGGGTTTTGACGGCCTCTCAGCTAGAATCAAAACTCCAGATGGATAAACAGCTGCTTACTCCCTCTCCGTCCTCTATCTCTCATTCCTCGAAAGGACAACAGAACTTTCAGAAAGGGATGAATTTGTCTGCATGTCTCCCAAAACAAATGCTCTGCTTCAACTGTCAAAGACTTATATTTCTGGGATGTTCCTCTGCCTGACGTTCAGCACCACGATAACTCACCCCATAGTCCTCAGTGCTGTGGGTAGAAAGGGAAACAGACGACGACGTGTATCCTATTTGTTGCATTGCATTTATTTATTGACTAACACAGTAACTGTTCATCATGATGTATGTGTCTGTTTAGTTGTAGCCAAGTTCACAGCATTGGTTTAAGATGTTAAATGAAAGCATAGTGGTACCCTGGTCGGGAATTTAAGAAAATGCCATTAAGGTAATTTGTTGCACTTTTAGTGGGTCAGTTGCTATGCTTTAGGCCTCCTTAGCTGTACAACGTTGTATCTGCATCATGAGCAGAATTAGGGAGAAAGTGGCTTATTTTGTATAAAATCTTCTGCTTCAATCATTATCTTCACCTGGCAGATTGTGGTGAAATGGGCCTTAAGGTTTGTAAGCTGATAAAGCAGAGTATAGGTAAAATGATGAAAAGCATTCAAGTATTTGTTTCTTTTTGAAGGAGAAATCATTTATTATTGCAAATTTTGTCCAATACATTTTTTTTCCTTTTATTCCAAGTAGAAAAACTTCCTTTACTCTGTTCAGATCAGTTTAAAGCCTTATCAGATCATCTCCTAGAAGCGAGGAGATATTTACTAATTGTGTTTATTCTGTTGGTATTTTAATTATTTTAATGTTACTACTGTTGGTTGTACATTTCTTTTTTTTGTAAAAATGTATATTTAATTGACACATAAGCAGATGGATGTACATAGTCTTTCTGCACTAATATTATCTGTAGGTTTCTTATGCTTGTTTACATTTCTTTTATTAATTTGCTCCCTGTAGTGGGGTGGTAATGGAGAATGTGGATTAAATGTCTTGTTTTGCTTCCAGTGACTTCATGCTGTATAGCTTATGAAGGTGCACTGGTTTGGTTGGAGCCCTGGGACATTTTTCCATCTTCATGTACATCCGTAGCAGAAATGACAGGCAGTTATAGGGCCAGTTGCATGGCTGCAACTGAGGCAGTGAGACAAAATGAGAGGAGTATACAATGGTGCCTTTTAAAGAGAGAGATCGCCTCCTTGTGGCCAGAAATGCACTGCCTAGACCTGCTTCATACATGCTGTTGGCTCCTCAAATTGCTTGATGTTTAAGCTTAAGGAGAAATCTGTACATCTCATTTGTTATTTTTTTAATCCTTATTTATATGTCACTACAACATGTTTCCTTCTGCTCGTACTTATTCTCAAGTGGCACCGATGTTATTCCTCTTGTCAATGCTATGTATGTATGACATCAGTATAATATGGAAATTAAGAATTGAGTGAACACAACTAAAATGGGTATTCTGTGATTATTTTTTAACTACTTCCCGCTTGTATCTTATTTCAGTTTGCATTATAGAGGGCGAACCATTTATTAAGCTGAGTGAAGAAGTCTGAGAAGAATTTGAGCTGTGACATGTATTTTCAAATTATAAACTATAAAATTAGGGGCGTCAAGGTGGTGCAGTGGATAGCACTGATGCCTCACCTCTGGGACCAGCGTTGGAGTCTCTACCCCAGTTCTACATGTGTGGAGTTTGCATGATCTTCCTGTGCTGGCAAGCGGGTTCCTGCAGGTTCTCCGGTTGCCCAGCACAGTCCAAAAACAGGCTAAGGTGAGTTGGAGTTGCCATATTATCCGTAGGTGTGTGTGCGTGTGCGTGTGTGTGCGTGCGTGTGTGTGTGTGTGCGTGCGTGCGTGTGCGTGTGTGTGTGTGCGTGCGTGTGTGCGTGCACTGCAGTGGGTTGATGCCCCATCCTGGGTTATTCCCTGTCTTGTGCATATAACTTCTAGAACAGGCTCTGGACCCCTGTGGGCCTGCATAGCACAAGTGAGTGCAGAAAATGGATGGATGGATAAATGGAAACTGTAAATTTTTAGTGTCGTCAGTTCAATATATAAATACAAAGTTCGATGATTTTCACGCTCCATGTTATTTGTGAGATCTCAGATTTACATATTTCAATAACACTCCTGTTGAATCTATGTCATGATGGCAATGGATAGTTTTGTTTATGTAGGTCAGCTTCAAACAGATCTTTCTTTGTGATCTCCTATTTGGTTCCTGCATTCCTCTGAGCATCATTTCGACGCAAGGTATCTTCTGTAAGATGTCCATATTTCTGGATGAATTTCAACTTTCACCTTGTGGGAAATAGGAAAGCCGTTCACAGAAGATGGGTAAGAATTGTTTTTTATACCCTTGAGCAAGATGTAGAGAAATTTCAAGTAATTGGTGTTGGATGACAGGGCCTTGTTGGAGGAGACAAGTTACCATTGCCAATGAAAGTGCGGGACATAGACGAGGCCGGTATAACCTGCACATACAGTACAGGTAAGAAAGTTGAACTGTATCTGCCGTCCATGGTAATGCCTGAAAGTTCTCATAACGTATCTACACACCTGCCAGAAACCTGATTACTGCAATAACTCAAGATGGTGCAACAAGTAACAATCATTTTTTACCAGACAGACTATGTTCCACATTGATACATGCTAGAACAGAACCCTCAAAATATATGAAGGCAGCAGAATTGAAGCAAGACAAGCCTAGATACTGTAGTTGTGTTCAGTAGAGAACATACTAATATTTCAAAGAATGTAGGAGTTAGGACACTAATTCATAACACATTATTGCAATGAGAATCATCCACACATAAAGTCATGTGAAAAGTTGGAAAAAATGTCTGAACATTGTAATGTCTTCAGAATCATTCTTATCTGCAGTTCACTGTTGCACTAACTAAACGCTGTGCTTTGGTATGACAGTATATTCAGTATGATCATAAAGATTATCATTAAGACCTGATCATTCTGAGAAAAGGGTTCTTTGGTGGTGGGACAGAGTGGGCAAGTCTAGTGCTAATTTGAAAATTGAATATAATATTTAGACAGATAAAGAATAAAAATGAAATTTGAAAATGTAGACAGACGTACAGAACGAAATACAGGTAACCACATGATTGCTGGGGAAAGATATATTTACAGAGTTACAGAGATATGTATCATGACTAGAACATTTTGAGTAAAAATTCATTTATTAACTTTCACATTTCCAGTTGATCTATCCAGTGCTTCTAGATATTGTAGAGGTTGGGAGGTGTGAGAGGTATTGGGAATAAATTGGGGGTTTGTTGCTGGGATGTCTGAGGAATACATTACTGTCCTTCTGACACCATCCTTTCTAGTTATTAAATATTTATAGACCTAAATCCATGTGCATTACATTGTCCCCCATAGTCCACTGTTCAAAGCCCACTTTTCAGGCCATGTTTGCCTCATTTAGTTATTAGAGTTATTAATAATAGAGTTATTAGACCATGTATTTATTGTCCAATTGCACATTGAATGAACACTGGAATTAATAATGAATGTATCGACATACATAATCTGAAAATCAAAGGGTAGACATTGTCCCCCATAGTCCATTGTTCAGTTTTGCAAGCACATTTTGCACAGGTGGTTCCTGCTTCATTTAGTGTTAGAATTATTAGACAATTTGTGCTATGAATGGACACTCAGGGCACCAATGACTTTAAGTGAGAGTGAAGTGCATATGCGGACATTCAGATATTAATTTACATTTGCTCATCAAGAAATATGGAAAATCAAGGGGTGTGTAAGGTTTGCCATCAGCTGAAAATGCTGAACCAATATTTTGCTTGTGTAGCTATGAACAAAAGTTTTTACACCTAATGAAAGGGCCGAAACACAAAAATGATCGATATACACCGACAATATACCGTGAACCTAGATTAGTCAATATGGTAGAGCACAATACATTGGATTACAGTACTGGAATGTTATGAATGTATCTAGTGCAGATAGAATACAATACTTTGAATCTGTGTTTCTTTCAAATGGCATTCTGTATAGCTGTTTCATCGTAATTTGGTTTCCCTATAAGATGCGAGTAAATGTTGATTCACTGACCTGGTTAATCTTACGAAAAACAGTGTCGTCAGCTATGAGTCTGAATTGTTTCGCTGAGGAGCACAGACCTACTAATAAGTAGTTCTGTAATAAGGATACAGTACAATAGTAGAATGTAATTCACTTATAATGCCTGAATAATGGGGTGGGTATTGCCATTGTAAACTTAACTGTGGGGTTTTGAATGACATTGTTTTCTAAATGAACATGATACATTTAATTTTTGAGTGGTATCTAATGTAGAATTGTGTGAGATGTTTTGCAGAGTGTTATAAAATTCCAAAGCAGTCCAAAGCAGAAAATGTCTGCGCATTTGCTGATGTAAAAAGATCTGCTACATGAATTACAAATTTCTGCGATTGTGTCTTACAGTAGGTTCCACTTGTATTGTGTAAACTCTTCTGGATGAATGGGCAAAAATTCACACAAAAAAACTCGAAAATCTCGTGGAAATCCTTCCCAATTCGTCACGAATTTGCACTGAATATTTTACTGGCTAAAATCATTCACTAGATGGGGCTGTTGCATTTAATAAAATATTAGTTCGAATGTAAAGTCTAAGGCATCTGGGCCCCTTTCATAGTTCTTGGAGAGATTAGATAGAAGGAGAATTTTTGATAAGTAAATAGGTTCAAGTTGGATGATTGTAACAGTCAAAAAAAAAATAGCCTTGAATGTCCAGTATATCACTATCAAACGACATGAGGCAAACACTTCTGATGTCTGATTCCAGTAACATAAAAATAACCTAAAGAAAAATGGCAGGTGCTTTTCTATGCGAGTATTAATTAAGTCATAATAGAAAATAAAGGTGTCAGAACACACGGTGAATCACAGCTTACTTCACAGGGGCTGCGTAACCACGGCCCAGTCAGATTGCTCACACTCTCCACTGCTAAAAGCACCTACAATGGGCATGTGAGCATCAGAACTGGACCATGAAGAAATGTGGCCTGGTCTGATGAGTCACGTTTTCTATTATATTATATGGATGGGCAGGTCCCTGTGCCTGGATTGTTTATCTGTGGAAGAGATGGCACAAGGATGCTTTATGGGAATAACGCAAGCCAACGGAGCTAGTATATGATGCTCTGGGCAATGTTCTGCTGGGAAGCCCAGAGACCTGGCATTCATCTGGATGAGTAATTATTCAGGGATGGTTTAAAGAACACAAAAATAGAGTTCAAGGCGTTGACTTGGACCCCCCAAATTCCCCAGATCTTAATCTGATTGATGTTCTGGCCAAACAAGCCCATCCACGGAGGCCCCACCTCACAACTTACACCACAACTTAAAGAACTTGCTGCTAACATCTTGGCCCACGGAGGGGTTTTAATGTCATGGCTGATCAGTGTATATAGATGAGAGCAAAGCTTGGAGTCATTTTTCTGGGGGTTAAATGCCTTGCTGCAGGAGCCAGCAGAGGCTGTGGCTACTTTTCCAAGTGGATCAAATCTGCAACCTTCTGATCATTTCTCATAAGAAATGTTAGCATTCCTACTATAGCTACAGTATAGTGGCCCATTGTTAAATATAATATGCAGTTCAGAGATGCCATCATATCTAATATTAGTACGGCAAAACTCTTACCAGACAGATCTCACACCAAACCAGCAGCTGCAAGCAGAATTTTTTATGCAAATTAAACAGTGGTTTGCCGTTAAATTCTTGTGACTAATATATTAAACGAATATGGATGCTGCATTATTTACAGCATTCTAGCAAAATGTACTCGGCCATCCATTTATCCTAGCAAGGGTCACTATATCCCCAACAGCACAGGTAAGATAAGCAGTGTAAGATGAGTGGTTCTAAGACGTATGTGTGAAGTCTTAATATTTATAACTGATACTGAATATGTTTCTTAAACTCTTGGTGATTTTCAAAAATGCATCTAATATTACAATAGCATATAAGTACAATATAACTGCATTAACTATTTGCTATCTAGAAAATCCAACTACCAATATTTAAATATTACAATCGATACCACTAAAAGCCTTGCGTGGCTCGTTGTAGAGAATGGTCAAATGTGTTTCTGCATCCTCAGCTATGGACAGCATGGTCTGATGCTACAAATAATTCTCATTTTCTGAATCTTATTTTCATTTGGCTTAAATAATGCGAGCAGTAGGAATGAACAATGCATTGTCTTCACCACAAAGATATATTTCAGTTATTGTTCTCCAAACATCTTAAAATACCAGTTTTACCGGACGCCACTCTGGAGTTCCCCAGAGTGATGTGGGCCAGGGGGACTTCACAGGGCTGGAATTTTGCTACTCTGTTCCCATGTGAAGTTGTGCTTCCCTACCAGTGTTTGTGAAACTTTCTATTTTCATTTATGCCCTGTCAGTAAATGAAACTTTGTCTTGATAACGTCTTGAGAATCATTCTTATCTATTGTGTTAACCGTTTCCCTTCCCTGTGCTTCTTGCACTAATTTAGCTTTTCCCAATCATTTTGAAGGATTTGTCTATTTATCCATTAATTATACATTAATATTACGTTTTTTTATACTTTATCGCATACTTAGGTCTCCTTTATTTTTTTCCACAATGCTTTGCATTCTCATGAACACACTCAGTTTTATTCAATGTGAAAGAACATATTGCATTTAATGCATTACTTGTTTATTGAGAAACATTGTAAAACCTCATATTATTCTTCTACCCCGCGACCCAGTAGGATAAGCGGTTTGGAAAATGGATGGATGGATGGATATTATTGTTCTATGTGTCTACCCAGTATTAGGCTGTCTTGCAGTGAACTATACCTCTTGACAATCTCCTCATAAGCTGCTGTTCCTAGTCCGTAAGGAACCGCACTATTGCTATCGGAGCAAACTGGCTCTTATTTACACCCACTGTCACTGCGCACTTTCACAGCACAAAATTCATTCTTCCTTGTATTTTTGTTTGAAAAGTTGAACTCTGTAATAAATTTCTGTTGCGTCTTATATTCTACCTAGAGAACATCATTGTTACGGTTTATCTGATAGGTGGTTATTTCCGAAATACATTTGAGATAGATTACTATCTCACTTAAGGGGGTGCACTTTCCCGTGAGTGCTGTTCCTTTCAAGCGCAGCGACACGTGTACAGTACTGTACATGCTACTGACAAATTCCATCGAAGGTTAGTAAGAAAAACAATGGCTTATTCTCACACTTCTGACACGTCATGCCACATCCTTTAGGACCTGCTGCAGCTTGCAGCACAGAGGATAAT
Source organism: Isichthys henryi (assembly GCA_026776945.1). NCBI lineage: Eukaryota > Metazoa > Chordata > Actinopteri > Osteoglossiformes > Mormyridae > Isichthys > Isichthys henryi. The sequence goes on along the minus strand of JAODJX010000119.1, from coordinate 26,115,381 downwards.
TTCTCGTATATATTTAATCCCAGGAATTTGTCTGTAAGTACTTTCTGAAAGGCTATTCATACACTGGAAAACAAATTCATTGTTGTTTGACATTTAGACTTCAGAAAAATGAAATATTAAAACCCAATGTCACTTTAGCTTATTGCTTTAACAAAGTAAAGATCTGGGTCACTAAAAGCTTATTACTAAATGCACAGAAAACCGAGGTTCTGTCCACGGATTTGATCTCCACACTCAACTCTGAAGGGGCTGAACTTTTCCCTCAGCAACTCAGCCCTTAAACTAGGCATCATCTTAGATACAAGCCTCTCATTCAAATTGCATATGGCTGCAGTATGGAGAGTGTGCTTCCTACAGCTATGTAACATTGTCATCTACTAGAATTTGTTACTGTTCGAGACACAGAGAAATTGATACATGCCTTTGTATACAGTAGGTCAGACTGCTGTAATGCTCTGTTGTCTGGGAACACACACTGCACATTAAACACCTTGCAGGGTATTCAAAATGCAGCAGCTAGATTTGTCACCAGGTAGAAGAAGTTTGAATACAGAACTCCTCCTCTTACTTCTCTGCACTGGCTTCCTGTGAGGTTCAGGACTGACTTCAAAATTCTCCTACTTGCATATAAAGCGCTTAAAAGTCTAGCACCAGCCTACCTAACTGAAATACTGCAAGTCTACAAGCTGCATTGTCCACTCAGACCCTGGAACGCTGGTTTCCTTGTCACTTCACATCTAAATGAAGTGACAACTGGCGGTAAAGCCTTCTGCTACAGGGCCCTTATATTGTACACAGTCTATGTTTCGGATGCCGAATCTAATCTTTATTTCCCCATACCTATTACTTCAGTTCAGCTTACCTGCAACTTAACACAATAACACAGTAAAAGGACATAACACCGTAACTGTTGTTGCTGGTGCTGATGTCAATGCATGTTCTGGCCTTCCGTGCTCTCTGCCTTTCCACATATTGTGGAGTCCTGCTTCAGTCCCACGGAGGGGTACAGTGACTTACGAACTGTAACATTGTGGGTGCAGCCTTCAGTCTGCCATCCTACACACGGCAGCAAGGAGAACACTCATTGATGGACTTTACCTTTGACCTTGATCACAGTTTACACCTTACAAGCCAACTCTTTCTTCTTCAGTAATGTTAGTATGTCCAGGGGGGGAGGGGGGGAGGGTTCAGGCAGCGAGTTGTCCTTGGACCCCCAGAGGGTTTCTTTTCTCTATTCTTGGGAGTTTTTAGTTCCTCTCCTCATTTTGTAACCTGGCTTTCTTTCTTTCTTTCTTTATTTCTTTCTTTCTTTCTTTCTTTCTTTCTTTCTTTCTTTCATTCATTCATGCATTCATGCATTCATTCATATCTTTGTCTTCCCTTTCCCTGCTTTTGCATCATTCTGCCTCAATGAAGCTGTAATGTATCAACCACACACCAATGTAAAGTGCCTTGGGGTGACTCAGTTGTGAAAGGCACCATATAAAAATGAACTGAATTAAAATGAAAACCAAAGATGAAAGCCACACCTGTTTTTTAATCTTTATTTGGTTTTAGTTAAATTCACAGTAAATTTCATTTTATGTACAGAAAGAATTATTATTAGCCTGCCTTAAGAACACTGTCATTATATAAAAATACATTCAAATCAGATCTTTATTTTAAGATGAAAGACATGCAATAAGATTTATATTATAAATGGTATCCATGATATTAATAGCTATAAAATGCCCCCGATACGTCTTTAAAAAGCAACTATATACTAGATGCTTTGTAGCTTACAAGATTTTTTGCAGCATGTAGGGTCATGATATCAAGCATGTAGGGTCTTATCTCAATAAACTGCAAACAGACATGTGGTACACAACAAAAATCACCAACTATGTTAGACAAAATGATAATGTCAAAAGTGCGTCTGTGAAAGAGAAATTATTCTTTTTTCATTCTAGGTACAGAGACCAAACAGCTGAAGTCCGTGTTAATGGCCTGCGCAGAAGTTTGCACTGTGAAATACTTCCTGATTGTTGGTTCTTAGGGGTCCAACAGCATTCACAGCTTGAAATTCTTGCACCATTTGTCCTGAGGAAACAAGAAAAATATTGTAAAACACAGAAGCAATAAAATAAGAATCAATAAATCACAACCTAGAACATAAAGATGTCAATCAAAACAAACAAGGCAGGAAAAATACAAAACCAGTATTAATAATTTATATTATTAATTAACTTTCAGTTATCAATTAATGTTTCATATTTGTTTTGACATATTGAAGAATTCTTTAGGATCTCATTTACCCTGAATTTGTTCTGTATGCATCCTTCGCGTTTTTCCTGCAGGTAGCTGATCAGCTCCTTTACCCATGATGCACCAGGGGGGGCACACAGCCTTCGGCTTTTCTTGGTGATGAAGCTGGAATACAAACAGTGCACCTTTTAGTGTTTTTATGGAGTGTCTTCTATGGAGTAGCAGACATGTCAGTTTATTATAAAGCCCTTTAGGGAATGGTTATTATGCTGGAGGTCAGCAGACCTTCAGAGATGGTCCCTCTAAATACAGCGGACCTGCTTGTGCTGCTTCCTAAGTGCTAGCTGACTGGATGTCTACCTCACTGTTCCCAGCTGTGCTTGGGAACTTCCCTTTATGCACAGGTTGGCTGCCCAGCCAGATGCTCTGGATCTTCTTCTTCTTCTTCTTCTTCTTCTTGTGTCAATATTTGAGCTCTACTACTAACTTGAATTGTTTCATGTGTTAGGAACAAAAATGAATTGAATGAAATTACTATGGTGGTACCGTGGTTTATTCGACAGTACTATCACTCCTAAGCCTCTAGGAATATGGGTTTGAGCACTGCCTGGCTGTACTCTATGTCTGTGGAGTTTGAATCCTCTTCCCTGACCGTATCCTCTGAGTGGCCCTGTTTGCTCCCACAATATCTCTAACTTGTCCACAGTGTGTGATTGTCTACCCTGTGATGGACTGTCTGTGCCTGTCTATTGGGGGTTGGCACCCTGTGACCCTGTATCGAGTAAGTGGGTATCGAAAATGGATGGAATGCATAAATAGATACTTACACCACGGCGCTAATGTCACAGCCTTCACCACCGGTCTGCCGAATGTATCCTCTCACAATATGTTTGGGAATTTTGGTCCCACCGACTTTCAGGCAGCAGTCCACAGCCAACTGCCCTTGGGTCACTGCAGCAATGAGACAGAAAGTGAGATCATTAGATTGTTGACCTGCCTACTTGCATAACTATTAAACAGTAAAAATAAACACGTGAAATAAGTTGCAAATTGAGGTTGTGTAAACAAAAATATTGATGTATTACGGCAGATGCATCAATTTATCCATTTTCACTAACCACTAATACAGGAAGCTTGGAGTTAATTCCTGGAAGTACAAAGCAAGAGGCAGGAGATGCCGATGGGTTCCTGCTCGTGTAATTTTGATTTGCAATTTTTTGCAAACAAAATGCAAACTATCTCTTATACTTATATAGAGTATTCTAACGTGAAAATCACACTAGGAAAAGAAATTTTATTGCATCCATAAATACTAACCTTACCTTCTGGTCCCCTGCACCTCTGTATATGTAGCAAAGATTATGTTCTATTTGGCTAAAATATCATACGCTATATGTGATACACTATATCTGACCAGGATAGGGATTTACTGTACATACACACCAGGCACAGTGTAATAATAACAAACTGTGTCCTTATGAATGTCGCTGATTGGAGCAACGGGTGCGTTTTGCTTCAATGGAAGGTTAAAAAAAAAAAAAAAACATGTAGTTCATATAGAGAAATTTGATAACACAGCACGAGTGTGTTGTGCATTAGACACGATTCCCCAAAACACCGAAGGGTTAAATCGTCATTTTTTTTCTTTGATTCAAATTAAAATTAAGATGGTAAACTTTGAAGGTATTTACTTATTGTTATTTAAAAGACCTTGCATGACCATCGTCTCAGATTAACAATGCAGTGATTTGAAGTAGAAGAGCATTGCAGTAAGGGTTACTACAAAAAGGTAGCAAGCTGTATACATGAACATGCTGGATTTAGTCATGCAAGTTTCCTTCCTCTTTCATCATCACATCATATTAAATACAGTATGCATCTTTTATTTTTGCTCATTAGTAATTCCACAATCACAAAGTCACTTAATGAACTGGAGTACTTACTGTACAGGCAGCAAAGGAAGACAAATGCGATGCTGAATAATGTTGCTGCAGCCATTTCTGTGATGTTGCCTGGCGCTCTGTCCCTTCAGGTCTGGACTCTCAGGCTTTATTTCTCTCCTTATATAGTCTTTAGTTTCATTTTGACTCGCATTTAAATGAGTAGGAAGGGATTGTTAAATGAAAGGGCCGGAAATAATGCAATGATTTATGGGAGTAAATAAAGTAATGAAAATCCCACGTGGAAATGGAAAAACAAAAAACCTCTGAAGTAAACAATTACAGTACAAACATAGCTGCAGGTGAGTAATATAAAGATGAATGCTACTGTAATTGTTAGCAGTACATCCACGCTGCTACTGTAGCAGTAAATGAAAGTATGTAAAAGGACAATATTCGAGATATTAATATATACGTTTTCATAATGACACAAGGCCACAAAAAGACTTTTAAAAAGGTCAAGTATTCAAGATTATTTAATTGCATTAGTTAAAGAGTAGTCTGCTCTTTAACTAATGATAAACTTACTCATCTATCCTCTGCTTTTCTGTTTATGGTCGTGGGGGGTCTGGAGCCTGTCCAGGAGGTACTATGTGGGGTGCCCCCCTGTTGCAGGGCACACTTACACGTTGTTGGAGTATTTGGCAACTCCAATTAACCTCAGTTTGTTTTTGGACTGTGGGGGGAAATGGGAGTATCAGGAGGAGACCCCACAATGACATGGGGAGAACATGTACACTCCACATATGGAGTCATGGTGGACACTCGAATCAAGGTCCCAAAAGTGTGAAGCAACAGTGCTACCCACTGTGCCACCATGCCACCCCTCGTTTGCTAATCATTTGATAATATTCTGGCACCAGAGAGACTGAGACATCGCGTCAGTGGCAATACCATAGCACATATGACAAATATGGCAGGCAAATGCGGGGAGGCTACACACTAGACGTACAGTAGGTCCTCACACAACACTAGAGTACATCACATACAGCACAAGTAAAAGTACAAGCGATACTCGGAAGCACAAATGTTTAAATTCAAATACAGGTACTTTAGGTACTTATAGGGGCGGCATGGTGGTGCAGTGGTTAGCACTGTCGCCTCACACCTCTGGGACCCGGGTTCGAATCCCCGCCTGG
>JAODJX010000119.1:26093833-26106715 GCA_026776945.1 Isichthys henryi | reverse complement strand
GGGTACTCCGGTTTCCCCCCACAGTCCAAAAACATGCTGAGGCTAATTGGAGTTACTAAATTGCCCATAGGTGTGCACGCGTGAGTGAATGGTGTGTGAGTATGCCCTGCAATGGGCTGGCCCCCCATCCTGGGGGCCTTCGGGATAGGCTCCCGACCTCCCGCGACCCAGTAGGAGCAGCAGTTTGGAAAATGGATGGATGGATGGCTCCTCGAGATTTCAGGAAATAGTTAATTTATTCTTGTTTTATATCTCGTTATAAAATTTGTGGAAATTAATCTGCCAAATTAATGTTCGTGCTTCTTTAACCTAAATGCCTTCCATATGTGTGCCCTGTGCAGGATCACAGAAGCCCTGGAGCCTACAGCCATCATAACATAGAGGGAAAATGCAACCTGTGTCATAGGGCAGCAGTGTCACTCATTTAGTCACCATGCCTGGAGCTAACATCTTTCAGTTCTTCCCAAAAAGCAGGCACTCTGATCCTGATTATTACTTGAATGGAAACAAAATATGAATGACATGAATGAAACATGACAATTATGTAATAGCAATAAGCGGCTAATTACAAGAAATATTGAATGCAAAAAAGTTTTCTTTGCATTACAAATAAGCTCAAATACTAAGGGGTCTATTTAAGTCCCGTGCTTCCATTCCTTATTGCCGAGTCTTGAGCAGAACTCTGCCAAGTCTAAACTGGTTTAGCTCAAACTGTGGTTCAGTCCCCCTGTCTTGCAGCCTTCCGGTTCTTGTTTTGTTGAGGTCTTACGTAACAAAACCCTTGGAAAAACCCTAACCCTTGTTCTACCCGATTTCACTTACAATAGAATGTACTTGAGACTGGACCCGGTATCTTGATAACAGTTTAAGTTATTTCCCTGCTTGACATTGAGAATGTAAATGAATTTTGTTCTTTATCGTGTTATTACTTTATATATGATTTTTTTAGAGGAGTCTTATGAGATATCTTGGCCAGGAAACTATGCTGCATGAAAGCTATTAAAACCACAGATTTGTCAACCTTAACCTCACAAACCAGACATTGACTGTTCATGGTAATTTCATATCTCAGTTTAAGATGTCTTGTTTTGTGGAGGGGGGGTCACCATTCTTACAAAATGATTGATAGTGGTAAAGAGAAAATTAAAAGGAAATACAAACAAACCCGAAACACTGATAAAAGAAATTGTCCTCAGATAAAAAATAACTCATGCTTTTGATCTATTCACTTTAGATACTTTTAGTAAATTTTTATAGTATATCTTTTGATCTGGAAAGCAATCAGTTTCTTTATTGATAGATACTAATGAATCCTGTAAAACCTCCCATAATGCTCCTCACACATTTCAAAATTTGTATATACCGTCTGAACTTCTGCTTGGCGAAACGTTTCTGCTTTCTAAAGGACTGAAATGCAACCACTATTTCTTCTTTCGTTGAAGAATTTACAAAATGAGTTTACATGAACTGTGACCTGTGAAACTGTGAAACTTTGAGGTTTTCTAGCGTGCTGTAGCCAAAGGTCAGCTTTAGGGAAATGTCTTTATATTGGGTAGCATTGTAAATAGTGTTGTACCTGTGTAAACTACAGATATATCAGTGCCATATTATGTGTTGAAATAAGCAATAATAAATTAGCAATAATACACACTAACCAAATGTTTTCGATGAGTCCAAGCGTTTCGCATGTTATTCACATCTACAACATCTGATAAACTACTTCCCAGTAATTATACCCAAAATAACATGATAAATAATTGTGATTTGAAGATACACATAAGTGTTATAGTCATAAGTTGAAAAGAGTGTAAATGCATATTTATCTTTTTAATTAAATGGATCAGAAATAACAAAAAATTTTTTAGAAATACATTAATATGAACTTTATGAAAATAGTAAAGCACAACTTTTGTCATTGTTTATGTATTAATATCAAACGAGTACAGTGTCGTCATGGGAATTTACTGCTTACATGAAAGCAGTAAGTTGCATTTCTGCTGGGGCTCTTCTTGTACCATTGAGGAGGTACTTAGGCTAGATTTCCAATGGGAATTACCTAGTTTTGTCCATACAGCTTGGAGATGAAGCCAGGGAGGTGAGATGTACAGAGGAGAGATGCTGGATATGTGGGGGGAAGGATGATGAGGAAAGAGCTGCCAGGCAAGAGGAAAAGGGGAAGGTCTAGAGGAAAAGGGGAAGGTCTAGACATAGACCCCTAGAAAAGGTCTTTTTCCTGTTATTGTTTGAAAGTCAGTATTGAAGGAGCTTGCACACCATGGCCATAAAATGTATTATTGCCATTAAGATGATAATCAATGGAACAGTCAGCTCTTTTCATACAAATAATGTCTGAATATGACTTGAAATCCATATCATCCAGGACCTACCTGGTTTAGACTCCAGGCTGGATGGACGGACAAAATTTGAAATATGATTTTTCAAACCTTTTATTTCCACCTCTGTCCCGGAGCTGAACTTTGAAATAAAAGTGCAAACACTTAAGGGACTTGTGACCTGCTGTTTTTGACGTCATTTCTTTTCTTAACCATTAATAATGGAATGCCCCTGACTTTTACTGGCCAATCTAAACATTTCAAAGGAATACTTTTCTTTGTTCTTCTTTATATTGACTGAACAATAATGTAAAAATTGGGTGCGGCTTTGAGTAGTTGTTCACTGATGAATGAATGAATTGATTTATAACTAGGAGAACTTGTGAGGTTAGTTCTTATGGCAATGATTTTTGTTACGGTGTGTATGATACCTAGGAGTTATCATCAATGAAATCTTAAAAGAATTTATGTCCTTTGAGGTACCCAAAGACTACATTTCTTTAATACATCATTTGTGATTACACTGTATTTGACCAAGGTTTAATGACAGCACACTGTAGAACCATGAAAATCACTAAATAAAAGAACCATGGGGGTGTTTGGCTGACTCTGCAGGCACCTCCTGCATAATGATGCCTGGTAGTTTGCCTGCTGAATGTGTTCATGAACGGCATTCCTGTTTGGTGGGTAGACTTCTGTCAGTGCATTTTCCACTCCTGAATATTTGACATCTTGCATAATATACATCCCTACAGCCTTTTAGGTCATAGTGAGCGCAGAAGATAAATGTTTCAGTTTGTGTACATTACATGCACGCTAAAAAAAAATAATTATTGTGTTAGTCCTACTAAAACTGGACTTTTAAAGTATGTTAAACGTTAGTCTGACTAAAATCATACTAAATTCCTCGGTGCGTGCTCCACAGTCCCCCCCGCCCACTGGGCTTGGACCCAGAAGTAACAGAAGATATCGGTACACAGAAGAAGCTTGGAGCTTAGCAGAGAACGTATAGCACGTATGAAATGTCCAGCGCTGTAAATGTTTTTCAGGTTTGTTCTATTCCGAGTTTGTTCCCCTGTTCCTCTGTGTGGCTGAATGGGCTAAGTGAGTAGTTGTTAATTCAGCTTATTTTCCATCATGGGTTCAAGGTTGGTAAGAGACCAGCCTCAACTCATTCATCGTTTTGTGTTTTGCACTCTACATTCTGTTTTATGCAATTTTCTTTTCTGCATTGTTCCTTGTTTTGTACTTTTGTTTATTTCTGCTTGTGCCACAATTTTGTAAGTCTTGTAATCCCAGTCTCTCCTACTGCCTGAACCCTTAGTGTGTGTTAATGAACCTCACCTGTATTTTGTTGTTCCCAGCTTCAGTGTTTGGTTAATTGTTATGGCCTGCACCTGCCCCTCATGCAGCCCTTGTTGCCTGTGATTTTAAGTGTCTGCCCTCACTCTGTTCCCCAGTTGGTTATTGTGTTTGTTCCTGTGTTTTGTTGGTGCTTTCTGCTTGGTTCCTACGTCTTTCTTAACTGTTTCCCCCAAATGTGTTTCGTGTATGTTTTAGCTTGTTTAGTTCTCGTTTTACATCTGTAGAGATGTGGGTCTCTAGATCTAGTTCACATTCTTTCCCAAAATGCTCTGGACCTGTTTTCTTTTCTCTGATGTATATCTCAAGGTTAGTAGGGGCAGATCAAGAGACCTCTTTCTTGTTTCTATAAACACTGTGTCAGGGGTATTAAATATTTTTTAATTATCATGCCAATTGTATGATAATTACTTGTGTGAGGCCCTATTTCCAAACCATGTTTCCTCTGCAAAATCATGATTGCCCTAAACAAGTTGTTGTAACTTTACTTGTATGGTTTGGGGGATGTAAGTGTCAACTGGTTGTATTCGTAGCTGTGATACAGCTGTGCCATGTTCAAGTACTTGTGACTTAGAGAAACACTGTCCAAGACCATTCGATAAACTTGTCAGCTGAGGTGATCGTGTCACGTCTCTGACAGCCATTTTTATACAAATTTCATACAACATTTGGGTATGAGCCATCTCTCTTTCACTGTGAGCTTTACAGTATCTTGGCAAGTTGATATAATCTTCTCAGCCCCCTCTTTGTGAAGGTTCTGTCTTTCATTCAGGGTACCCCCAGGGTTCTTCAAATTACATTTTAGACTTTTTAAGACTTTTTAATACTGCTTAAAATGAAATTTAATGCCAACTTCACACCCATACTGGCAAAAGAATGACGAACATAGTGTAAAATCAGTATGGATTTCAAGCCTTAGAAAATAATTAGCAAATATTTGACAAGCGGAATAAAATCTCCCGTGACTCCTAGCCTTTTGGAAACAGTGGAGTATTGATACAAAATTGGCAGAAACTGGAGACCTTCTAAGAAATGACTTCAGTTTGAACCAAGGCATTTCAGAAATACATCAGAAAGATAAGACAGTCTGAACTGCATGTGCTGGTAGCAGTGAGCCTGGACACATTTTTACTTAATACTCAATGCATTTGTTTGTTTGCTTTTGGGTTTAATACAAAAATAACTGAATTCTTTATTGGTGATGTGTGATCCATAAAATACACCACTATTTAACTGATGCCATATAATTACAATGAAATTCATGCCTATACGCAGTGATTTATTGACATTTATCAAATATGTAAAATGTGTAAATGCCTGTAATGGCTTATGCCTGACACGGAGTTGAAATTTAGCCTATCAATTGTGTACAGGACATGAAATTTGTTTCTCAGAATGGTGGGAAAATTTTATACACAAACAAATAAATCCATCAGTTCTTCTGCATTGCCGTTATACATGATCAGGTTAGGAAAAGCGATAGAATGACAAAAATATATATTTTTTTTCAGTCAGATCTATCCAAATTTGTTGGATACAGCACTGTGAGAGTTAAAGATATTGGTAAGTTTTTTGATGGCTCCTTGCTTCCTTGATGACTCGCTGTCTAAAGTAGAGAGTTCATGAAGCTGAGGAGGGTGAGTGAGCGAAGAGGGGTAGCATGGCGTAGTATTGGGACACACTTGCATTCTCAGTGATTTACTATGCTCCACCTGTATGTATGAAGTTGTCGCTGAAGAAGAAATTTTTATGCCGCATCATGTGTGGGTGTCACCAAAGGTGAATTTCTCTTCCGCAAAGGGTACTCTTGACCAGACATCCTCAAGCCCTTTATGAAGGGATGAATTCAGTTCTCTTGAGTATGGAGGCAGCACTTCAACATCTGAAATTCAGAAAAACTTCTAGGGCCGAAGGAAAGGCAGTGAGTCGTGGAAATAAAGGTTTTGGAATATAGTCCCATACTGTATTTGCACCACCTTCCCTTGGTACCTTTCGTTCGTTTTTCTGAATTCCAGATGTTTCACATTGCCGAAGATTTTCCTTCACCCACTTCTGGTTACATTTTTGAGTGACATATTTCTCACATCTATATATTATGCATTGCCTTGGAAGCAGACGTGCCCTCTTTAAGTGATCCAGAACCTCTGTTGTGTTTCAGCGCAGAACCCTAACCTTTGGTGGATTATTGTCAGGTGTACCTGTACACTGAGTACGTACTTCCCCATCAAATACATTGTAATGGGAAACAAAATGAAGGGGGGGGGGGGGTGTTGGGGGGAGTTGGAGAGAGAAATATGTGATGACTGCATGGACTGTCGTAGGAATGATTACAAAATTATAGCTTGTTTACAACTCTTTTAATCTGGTTCCCCAGGTAATCCTATGTGCTCAGCCCTGCTGTCAAGCATATTGTATGATTCGTATGTCATTGTTATGGTGTCTATATGAAATGTTACTGATGGTATTAACTGCCTGCAGTAGTAAAAGTTGAATGTTTCTCGCTGTGACCCTGTTATTGACTGTGCTGCAGGGTACTTGTACAGTATGTATGCGCATGCGTGGGACTTGGGAATTCGTGGTCTAGAGAAGCTAAAGAAAAATGACACACATCAAATCACACAGTGTAGTTGTGCAATTAAGTCTTTTGGGAAATGTGAGGATTAGAGTATGAGCCAGTCCCATATATTGTGCAATTGCCCCATATTCAAAACTAAATTGCTCTAACAATAAAGAGCTCCTGAGTTTAAATACCAGGGAGCACAAATAAATTGTAGCCCTTCCCTATACCGTAAGTTGTTTTTGATAAACATGCCGGTTAAAAGTAAATGAGTTAAATGTACGCTGAGCGTATGGAAAAAAAAAACAAAACAACCGTCAATGGTTCCACCATGTTATATAATGTCCATAATGTCCATAATGTTTGTAACATTAGTATGTCTGTTAAAGTTTGTACTGTTACATCACGGAAAATGTTTCTTGTAGTGCAAAAGAGAAATAAATATAATATCAAACATATAAACCATATACATTACATTTTCGCACATGGACATGCAAGTAACCGCCCAATTCATGGATAAAGATTCTACAAATTGTCAAGTGGGTGGCATGTGCATAAAATGTCTACTAGCAGATTAAACTACTGCACAATCTGTACAATATCCCCTGCAGTGAGTTCAAAATGCTGCAGCTAGTGGGAAGTATGAGCACGTTACTTACAGTATGATTTAACTGTACTCATGTGGTGTGAGTGGTATGCCCTGTGATGGAGTGGCATCCCAGTCTGCACTCTGTCTCACGTGATTCCTGGTCTGTTGTAACTTGCACTGGATGAAAATTTAATTAACATCTTTCCAACAAGGCATCTAGATTGAAGACCAGTTATGTTAGGCAGGTAAATTTTTTGTATAGCCGACTGCAAATGACCCTGACGTTACAGCATGTGTCTTTATACTTTATTTCTCTCACATCTTAGTATCAGCAATTATTACTGAGCCCCTCCAATGCTTGTACCAATAATTGCGTGCCTCTGTGCCTCGATTCCTGCCTCAGTAAAGCTTCCCATATGGATTCACAAACACAGAGACAGTACAGACTTGCTAATAATCCTTTTTACTTTCATAGCAGTGTTACTCTCCTACCTTCCAGCATCATTAACCCATGCCACATGGAAAGGGCATGAAACAGCCGTTTGACCTTTGACCACAGAGGTTTTTCTTTACTCATACCTACCACAGTAGTGCTTCTTACTTCTTTTTTGATTTCTGATACTAATCACCATATAGACGGCTAATGCTACACCATTAACGGGTCTGATGCCTAAGGATGACAGTTTCTTAGCTAATTGATTTGAGGCATCTAGGTTGCCTGCCGTATTTAAGTTAAATTAAGTACCTATTAAAGCACCTCAGTAACAACAAACCCCACGAAAACAAAACTTGGCCGTATAATTAATGGAATTAATTCAGCAAAGTAACTAACCTCTATTAAAATATCTACTCTCACTGAAATCATTAAGGAAACCAGATTTATACATATATTGTAAGAACAAAAGAAAATGTTCGGGGAGAACTTAACTTATAGCTCAGAGTTGTTAAAATCTTATCTAGCTCTGATTTAAAGGAAGCCAAGGCATTAGCTTGCGCTACACGAACAGGAAGACTATTCCATACTCTACCTACATGCTGTGTGAAGAAGTGCTTTCTCAAATTGATTTTAACCGTCTAGTGGCTAATTTTTAATAGCATAAAAACTGTGTGGTGTATGTGTTAGACTTTTCAAAAAGGAAACCAACATTTGTTTAAATTATGCATTAATGTTGTTTTTATTAAAAAAAAATCACATTATGATAGTCATTATTTACACACTTTAATTCAATGGAAACAGATACATGACATGCAACATGTAAATCTTTCATTCTGTTATGCAGAACATGCCTGAAGAAATGATGGCAAGATTATGTACAATAGTACAGTAGCTTATTATCAGGTGCGTTAAGTGACTGTTTATAGTCGTAATGTCATTCAACCGTAGAAATGCTGGCCTGGATTCAAACTCAACGGCAGCTCCTGGTTAATAATTTAACCCTCGTAGCAGGAGGATGTGCCGATATGCTGGCAGTGGGTCCAGAATGCTGTTACTTATGCTCCACGCGCTGCCAAGAAATAGGGATAGAGAAAGAAAAAAAAAAGATTTAATGGTAGAATTAGACTTCTGGAAACAGGAAATTATAGTCCAGTCAAAGGGCAGAGATTACTGGGAATAGAGTCAGTGAAGCCACAATAAATCACAGAGAAATCCCCTAATATGTCAGCAAGATAAAGATTAAAACTTGATATTTAATAACATTGAATGCACTGGATTTTAAACTAATACTGAACACATGCCCTTTGAAAACACTGGTGTTAAACATAGACACTAGAAATGTATCGTACCAGTTCTCTTGGAGTTACCACCCTTCTTCTGCAGCTTCTTCATCAGTCTTTCTACCCAGCGGCTTTCGTGTGCTGGGGGTGCACACAGTTTGATTCCCTTTCTAGTGGTAAATCTGTGAAAATCAGTTGTTCATGTTTAGTAATAGTCAGTATATTATATGTTGAAACTCCACTGTGATGGGACCCTTGGCTTCTACTGTTCTTGTATCTGGTTTTGATTTTGCACTGTGTGAATCTGTCTTCAAGGATCATTTTTCCAGGCTTCTTAAACCAATGAACAACTGAATATTTGGGTATGGTTAATATCCATATATGCCTTATACAGAGGGGAAATCATTCAATAATCTGCAGGTATTATCTATGAAAATATAAGTAATGATATAAAATGATACTTCTCTCATACTTACACAGTTGCAGAGATCATGCAGCCTCCCTCCACTGTCTGTATCTTGAAGGATTTCACTATCCGATTTGGAATTTCTTTGTTTCTAGTGGTCAGACAGCAGTCCACTGCAGAATCTGTGTTTGCTGTTGAGAGATCCAGTGAACTGCATAATTAATGTCTTTTTGTTATTTACATGCATGTTAGAATAGCCATCCATGCATTTTTCTAACCATTAACCAGTGTAGGGCATGGATAGAGTGGTTCATCACCAAGCGATTAAATCATTTAGAGATGTAGAAATCAGATAAAATGTCAAATTTTGTTGATATAGTATCTGACAAAGAAGTCTTACCTTATATTTTGCCAGAATGAGATTTGGAATAGTATGTTTTCTTAATTTGGCAGCATGTCTAAGAACGCTATCCTAAATGCAAAGGCTGCCAAGTCTAATAGCAGGAATGGCATAATGCTTAACTGATTTCTTACCTTCTGAGTAGCTGCAGAGAACTGAGGCTAAGCAAAGGAGAGCAATCAGTCGGAATGCCATGGTTACAGTGCTCTTGGTATTCTGTCTGATGAATAGCGTGCAGGTCTCAGGACTTGCTCATACAAAGTAATGAAGCTCAGGTGTATATATACTGACACAGCAGCAAGATTTCACTTTCGTTTAACCTGAATCCTTGAAGTTACCGCCTACTCCAGTAACTAACGTGACGTAAAAAAAACAAAAAAAAAACAACTGTCATCAGGTTTCATGGTTTACTTTGAATTAAATAAACCATCAACAAAATGGATAATTAAAGACGTAAGACTGATTTTGTTTGTTGAGCTATGAAAATGAATATCAGAGAAACACTATTCAAGTTAAAGTTTAATTCTCCTTTTATATTTCAGTCTTCCTCTGAAATGAACACAAATTGCTCCAATAAAGTATCCAATAATATGAATGGATATATTTAGGAGCCAAGTGCATTGCTGTTGTTACGGTAAAGTTGAATTTCTTTTTCATGGATGAATTTGTCCTCATTTATGCACCAAAATTAATCAATGTAGTTCATGATGAAAAATAATGTTCATCAGATGTTGTCTATATCCTCAGAGGGCTAAGCCTCTGTGCCTGCGATTGGAAGGTTGTTGGTTCAAGGCCCGGCCTCTGCAGAATACCCACATGTCCCTGGGCCCCTGATTAGGAATCCTCCAGGCATGTTGTACACTGGCTGACCCTGCACTGTGAACCCCTCCCTTCTTCTCACCTGTATGTGTCTTTCGTGGAGAGATGAGGTAGGTGAAATGAGAATTTACCTATGGGGATTAATAAAGTTATTCTATTCTTTTCTATTCTATGGTCATAGTAAATATGGGACAATTTGTTGCTTGAAATGCAGAAATATACGTATCCCAGAATTTTGCGTTTGGGTGTAAAAGTTTCTTGGCACACAAAAATACACACAGTTAAAGGGACATTCTTATGTTGAAGGAGATTATTTATTTAAATTTATGCTATGAAATGCTTTGGCACAGTGCATAGATTCATTGCAAGTATTCACAGAAGGAGAAAAAGTGAACAGAATATTTTTGTTACGAAAAAGTGAATAATTTTTTATTATGGAGAAGATTATAGTGATTGTACTGTTGCTGGAAAGCGAATGCTTACAGAGCTGTTTAAGACAGAGAACCGGTTTTGGGAAAATGAGGTCATGGGAATTCAGTGGGAGCAGGGCTAAGGATTTTGTGCTCTGTTGATCCTTGGGGTGGGTGCTTGCATGTTGGGGTACAGGGGTTTCGTGGGTGTCTGTGTTTGTGTGTTTGTGCATGCATATATATATATATATATATATATATATATATATATATGTGCATGTGTATGTGTGCATTTCATGCATGTTTGCTTTCACCGGTGCATGCATAGCTCTGTTTCTGCACGCAGACACATGCATGTTGTCTGCCCTGAGAAAATCTTTGACAAGACATCCTTCAAACTGATATGTTAATTTCACAACGTTTGTCCCCTTGCCTAACCTGCTTGTCGGTTATCAAAGCAAAATCCAGGTTTCCAGTAAGAATCCAAAGCTTTTTTTTTTTTTATGCGAAGGATCATTATGGGATTGTTATATATTGACTTAATTCTGTTTTTCTCAGACACAAACCACTGTGCTAAATCATTTTCAAAAGAACATACTATAGCCAAAAATAATATTGGGTGGCCTAATATCAATGGATGAATGGAAAGCTCAGGACTGATTCCATATGGGAACTAAATATTTTTTTTTCCAGCTAATTTTGTATCAGATTGCGCTTATTTCTCTGGTTAAGGAATCCATCATCTTCTGCAGAAGGCGTATAGTTGGAGAACATGCAAATCTTGAAAACTATCAATTTTGCTTAATCTGTTAAATAAAAAAAACTCTTGTGATATATGTGCATAAAAGGGGACGGGGCTGTTTACTAATTGGAACAAAAAGAAATTCATGTTCACAAAAGCAGCATCTCAGACTTCATTCAGGAGTACCAGTACCAGTCTTTAAGTAGGTAAATGAGTACTATGAGTAACCTACAGTTCTTGATCCTTTTTACTGATAGATTTTATACATTTCAGCTTGTCATATTGAGGGATTATATGGTGTCAGAGATATCTGAAAGGAAATTGATGCCAATCATTAAAGGATGCTTGGCACTATTTAAATTGAGTCACATTGTAATTCCATCTATTACATTTTCTAACATCTTATCCTCATCAGGGTCACAGATCTTTTGTAATTCTATCTTCAAAATACTCATTTACATCTGTACTTGTCAAGTTAAATTAGACTGTGTGGAATCTGTAGGCTAATTTGTCGATTTTGTTCTTTATTCCAAAGTTGAGTTATCATTCCTACGTATTTAGTTTAATAACCCATGCTAGTAATTTATGTATTTTGAACTTCAGTTTGTTTGTGGCCATTTTTTTTTTGGAAAGATTTCAGTATCTCAAGATTCTTCTGTCTAGACAAAAATCCTCTTCACAAGTGGATGGTTGAATAGGGATAGTATCTCTGCATTGGAGTTCATTTTGCTAATTTTTTTAAACCAACAATATAAATTATATCATAAAATGTGCTCTTGCAATATATTTCATAATTGATATATTGCATAACTTAATTGTAGCTTTGCATCAAATTACTGTATGTGTGTATATATATATATATATAATTAGTCAATTAAATATAATTTAGTCACGTCCACCTGACCTTCCTGTATCCTCCCTAGCATGAACCTAACAGGCCACCATACTTCTTTTTTTTTTCTTTTTTTCAAATCACACTTTTCTCAGTGAAAGTCCATGGCTGCATGTTTTCATTCATTGTCATTTTCTGCCCCATTTACACGTTGCTCACGTGGAAGCTGCCTTGCATTGTACTCTGTCACAGCCCTCAGTTTTACCTGCTGCAATGAAATATCGGGGAATTTCCAGCCTTTTGGACAAGACTCCAGACTCATCTGATAATCTCATTTTTTATTATCAGTGTTATGCAAGACTTTCTGGCAAACAATATCTGCTTCTGAGAATGATTCAATGAAAGGGGAGTATCTTTTTGAGAAGAAGTCCTTGGCCTGCCAAGTATAACATTGTGAAGCCACTGGCGGTCTCTCTCTACTGTATTTTTCAGTGAATATAGTCCCAGGAATAAATGGCCCAGGGAGATGGAACACTTCACACTGTAATTTGCAAATTCAAATTTACTATGTTCTTTATCGTAACTGCCGCATGTGCATGTTTTTTTTTTCCATTTTGCACCCCTGAAATATATTTTGAAACACATCCATCCATCCATTTTCCAAACCGCTTATCCTACTGGGTCGCGGGGGGTCCGGAGCCTATCCCGGAAGCAAT
>JAODJX010000119.1:26044343-26077480 GCA_026776945.1 Isichthys henryi | reverse complement strand
GGTATAGAAGCAGTGACCTTCCGATCACAGGGACACTGCTCCCCATGCTGAACACGGGTATAGAAGCAGTGACCTTCTGATCACAGGGACACTGTTCCCCATTCTCATTGCCTGAGTTCCTTCTATCTAGCTAACTTATGACTTAGCATTCACCTGGATTACACAAATGGCTGAGAAGTCTTGCTTGAACATGGACCTTTTCGATGATAATCTTGATTATTTCTGTATGCCCCATCCATGCTGATTACATTTAGTTTATACCATAACAACCCTGTTTATCTTAGCAAATTTATCGACTTTTGGCAGCTTATTTCCTTTCTTGGTAGGATGGAGATAACATTTCCGCCTCTCAGTACTCCCACTCTGTCACTGAAAAAACAACATATCTATTTTTCATCTGGTGTTAATGACAGTGGCGAGAGAAAGTATATGAACCCTTAAGAAGTATTTATTTTGCATTATTTTAATCTAAATGTGATCGAGTCTTCATCAAATTCCTAATAATGAATAGAAAATCTGATTAAATAAATTATACACAGAACTGTTCTCTTCTACGCCTCAGTTGAACACCAGTGCAATATTTAATGTCTTTATTGAAAAAACCATGTGATCCTCCATGGTAGTGACCTTTATTGGGTGGGTAATTTTAATCAGTTGTTTGGTTTGATGCTCTCCAACCACATAATCAGCACAGTCGCTCCAGATGGTTTGCTTGTGTGGTTCCCCGATGGTGGAATGAGCTGCCGAATCACATCATCAGATTCTCTCTCCACCTTCAAGACCCATCTGTTCCATGAATTCCTCTACTAACCTGATGCCTCTTTATATTCCCTGAATGTTTTTATGCTGTTGCACTTCTGGTCCCTGAATAGTCTTAATATATTCTAACTTTGTTAGATGTTGTGGTGTAGCTTCTGTTCCAATACTGCTCACACTTGCACCTGAGCATTCATTGGAAACTCAGCCTAGCTGCACTTTTGCCTAGTCGACTCCTAGACAATGCACATGTTTTCATGTGCTGTGTACCTCACTTGTACGTCGTTCTGGACACTTGGCGTCTGCTAAGTCTGTGTGTGTATTTATATTGAACCAGGAACTATTGAGCTAAGAACTTAATCCAGGAAGCACAGGGCACAATATAGGGAACCTTCTGGACATGCTACTGTACATCACAGAGTGCACATTTATAGACACTAGTTCACAGTTCACAAAAAATTTTTATCCATATTTATCCTTCACAAAGTATTCATTTTCAGTAGGGCCAGCTGTCTTTTACTGAACAATTTGATTGTATACATTGGACTGGTAATTATCAGTGTCCATCCAATTGAAAATCACGAGTGATTCTTAAAGGTGCTTCTGGACTGTACTAATATGCCACTCATAAACTTTTCTATCCAAACTACGGGTTATATACACCCCTTGCTTCATAAGTGGAGTCTGGGAGCTTCTTAAGGGCACAGAGTATCCCATTTAACGGAAAGCACTCTCTACTATAGTCATGAAAAAAACATCGGGTGCATTTAACAGCACTAACTGTCATTATTGTTTTGAAAGGGGGCTATCAAATATTAAATTGTAGACATAGACTACTGCACTCTGCCTTTTTTAAGAGGTTAATTTTTCCTGTAAATTGTTTAGAGATATCACAATGGCAATACCGCAGCCTGATAGAAATGCCCCCTTCACTCAGGATAATGCATTTCTCCATTAATTATTTCCTTAAAGCATTCTATGTCACTAATAAATTAATGGTATGCTTTTTACTGATTTTATATATGGCTTCAGTGGGTAGACCCAGCAATGCAGATTCAAACATTGTGCACACTGTCATTACATTGTATCCATTCATTTGCATGAGTTAATATCTCATTATGTCTCATTATAATGTTGTCAAATGTTAAGAAAATAAATACATTGCAGGCTCGCATCCTCTCTGAATGTACTAGCAACTTGTTCTTGACTGTGCTGCTCTTTCATAGAGGGACTTTATTTATTATATAGCTATATATTAATTTTGGATATAAATACTCTATTATTGCTGTATTCCATGACTGATTTACTGTATTTTTAATCAGAATTATATGCTATACTTTTAAAACTATGCTGCGAATACTTACCCATGACCATAGGCTACAGTGTATGATTAGAACGCAAATTGATAGATGGATGCTTACTGTATATTACACTGTTTATGTACAGTGTTTGGGCACTATATAAAAAATCTGTCTTGCATATTTGTGCTTTTCTATAAATAAAATAACGCCTGGGTACCTTTTCAAGTTTCTATCTTAAAATGTAGCATTTTCTACAGGATTCTGATTAATTTTTTTTGCTTTGTATAATATGGTCATAAAGTAAACATTAATTTATTGTTTCTTTATTGTGATTTTTTTATTTTTTGTGAAATTGTGTCATGACAGTCTTGTTCTTTATCCAGTGCAGATTAATTCAGGTGGACATGAATGACTCTCACAGTGTAGATGTGCAGTGTGCAGATTGCTTTGCTTTGAATTTAGAAATTTTCAGGTTGCCCTGAGTGTCAAAGTCCACACCAGCGATCACATACAAAAATTCTTTGAAAAGTTACTGTTAGTTATGCCTGCCACATTGTCATGATAAAACTACAAAAAATTAATTGCCCCAATTCCTTGACACTTAAATGTCTCATTAATAATTACTGTATCAGAGTTTGTCCCTGGTTAATTTAAGAAAAAAAGTTTGCAACATTGTCATAATATGCCAGGCAGCCAAATTATGGGATTGTATTATACAAAGTGATGAGTGTCAGAATATGTAAACATAGGCTATAAGGCAAGGTGGTTCTGTGTGAGGAGACCCGGCAGAAGACAGTTATAATAATGAATGTCTAGAGCATATTACCATTTTCACCAAATGATTTGCCCAGAGCTATTATCCACTCATTCTGGGTGCATCATCCATGCTGTACTGTAATGCTACGTTGGCTAAACCAAAGCTCTGGAAGCTTTTCCCCTCAGAGTGGCTTACAAGAGATAAAAGTTGCCTCTGGAAAGTCATTTAGGACTGGGTTTCTGCAAACACTAACTGGGTTTTATTGTAAAGCCATGTTTTCTGGTCCAGACTTTGCAGAAATAGTCCGTAATGGACTATTCCCTCGCCTCCAGGCACTCAGCTAATTATTTCCCTAACCGAATTTATTTATCTGTCTATCCTATTAGAGATGATGTCAAGGATTTCAAGAGAACCTGCACTGGTAACATACCCTGAGCACCAGCAAAGCATCATCTATCTATGCACTAATTAAATTTAATGGTAAGAAGAAACAAGGATTCTACTGGGCAGCAACGGCCAGTTAAACAAAATCAGCTCCGTCGAACAATAAGCAGTTTGCCTGCTCATTCCTTTTTTCTTTTTTTCATAACGATACATCGTAAACCTCATTTAACAACATGGACTACAGGGGACTCATTGAGAGAGTGATACAGAGGCACCATTAATACTCACCTCTTCCCCGTTTAATCAGTTAGGAACATTTCGCCATATTTTAAAATGACTCAATTACTCTTCCTAAAAAACTGTGAAATAATGTGACTCAGGAAAATAGAAGGATCCTTAATTTTCAAAGACGAACGGGTCACAC
Source organism: Isichthys henryi (assembly GCA_026776945.1). Lineage (NCBI taxonomy): Eukaryota > Metazoa > Chordata > Actinopteri > Osteoglossiformes > Mormyridae > Isichthys > Isichthys henryi. The sequence goes on along the minus strand of JAODJX010000119.1, from coordinate 26,073,858 downwards.
AGAACGACTAATATTAAACCGACACAGGAAAGAAAGGAACTTTTGGTGTTCATATTTCTGAGTCTGCAACCAAGGAAAATGGTCTGAAAGTTAATCATTTTGGACCAGGCTCTCAGCAACCCTAGTTCATTCAGCCTTATAAATCACTTTACATTGCATTATATACTTTTATATATTTTTTGTTTATACTTTACTGAATTCAGTATTTTCTCTGTGTTTTAAAAAAACAGGTTTACTTAGTTTTTTTCTTTTAATCAAAAAACAGGGTTTAATTGTGCATCATCTGAAAGACGTACTGTAGCAGGAACTGAAATCTGATTCTTCTGGGCCTATTTCAACACAGACCCCATCCAGTAAGTATTATGTCCTGGTGGAAACAGATAAGACCATAAAAAAGAATTATTGCATCTGTCTCTTGCGGATTTTAGGCCTGCGGTTTTAATGCAATTACCATCCATTAGTGTCATTTGTCAGGCTGAAAAACAATAATGGGGCTCCATCACTGAAATCACTTATGCTCTGTTGATATATTTTCTGGACACACAAAATGGAAATATTAAAGTAAAATATTAATAACATGAGATAAATTCCAGTTATTTAGATATCTTATGAATGTATATAGTTACATATACTGTTTGTTTAAATCTTGGCAAGACAATTCATCTGAGAATGTATTGGTTGTTACCAAATGTGATCATTTTTTGACCCTTAGTAACTATTTGATCTCATGCTTAATGGATGATACTGTAGTTCACACTAGTAAATATTATGAACCTCGGCAAAAGTCATTTGTAGTAATTGGTGAGAAAAAATTTGGTATTTATAATAAGACTATAGTCAAGGATAAAGACAAGGATAAATTATTGAAAAAGGGGAGCATATTCATTTTTTTAATTAGCTGTTAGATGCTGTACATTTTCATGTCTAAATCTGTGTACTACTAAATATCACTCCCTTGTTATGTTGTATTATCAGTGATATACTTCAGCAGGTAACCAAATAAAACAGATATTTAGTTTGATTAAGAACTACAACGTTTAGATCACTGCATCTTAGTATACGCTGGTAAAGTACTGGAAACCTCATACTTTGAAATGAGGATTATAAGAATAAAATGTCATGTAACAGTTGTGGTCTTTTAAAAGCTTTGTGATCTATTTACTTTACAGTACATGCCTAAATCAATATGTCAAATTTCCATGATGATGGCCAATTATATAATTCATTTTCTTAGTGGAGGATCTAACTCATATAGGCTGCAATCTTTCCCTCTCTGAATAGGGTTATGGAGGTTGAATTCAGTGTGAAAGCACCTAGTCCAGGGATGAACTGAAATGTGTCATTTTAAGAAAATTACAAAATTATTGCGGTTATCATTGTAATAATTATGGTTATGATAGTGGGTTTGAGTGTTTTCACCATCTCTGTGCGTCTGCATGCCCCCCCCCCCAATCTGTGCTCTTTACACTTGGATGCTCCATAAAATGAATGGGGGTAATGTGATGTAATGTACAGTGATGGAGTGGCATGGTGCTACAGTGGTTAGCACTGTTGTCTCACACCTCTCGGACCAGGGTTCAAGTCTTCAAACCAGTTGAGCGTAAAGAGTCACAGTCACAGAGTACTCATCTGGTTGGTTGAAAGTAAATCATGGTCTGGATTTTTACTTTCTGGACCTGAAATTGCCACCTCTGATTAAATATACTGTTGTGATCTTTCCAAGGATCTGTTGGTGTTTCACGTTAACAAGTTCAGTAGTACCCTAACAGCCTTCTCGGTTTTGTCATATTTCCAGAGATCTTTAATCACGGGACAGATTTCTGATTTCAAAAACTGCGAGTCACACGTCATCTTACCTGTTACATATTTTCATAGCTTAACCTGTAATCCGATTCCGTCAATTCTATTTATCCAGGATTCTTTTAAAATATTGATCAGCTTAGTATTGATTTCTCTTGCAACTGGCTGAGTTGGGAATGTCCCTCTGAAATGCTATTGAGTGAATGTTCTGCCTTATTATTAAAAATGCATGCATGCATTTGCTATGCTAGTCACAAAGTTCACAACTAAATCAGTTCCAATGTCTCTTTGGGGGGAAAGGATTACACCATAGACAAAGTAGCTTACTTTCTTTTACGTAACACCTAACCCTGCACGTCTGACATCATCTAGTATCGTTACTGTAACATTATATATATACTGTTCATGGTGAAAATAAATCTGTTATATATTGACATTGAATAGTAATGTAAAATGTAATCTCTCGAAACTAGAACTCCAAGATTGGTTTTGGTGTGCTTGTTTCATGCATTTCTTTCTTTATGAATCCATTTTCCAAACCACTTGTCCGTCTGGGTCGCAGGGGGTCCGGAGCCTATGGGCACGAGGCTGGGTGCAACCCAGGACACACCGAGTAGGATATCAACTTACTGCATCAACAAGCTTTTTTTCTACATGGAGATACATTCCACACAATTATCCGTTAATTTTTCATATTCCATAATTTAGAACTAACATAAAAGAAACTCTTTCAGTAGCTATGTATCTAAAATTTGAAAGTTATATGGTTTATAAAGCTGGATAACTTTATGTATACTGCCTTGTAGTTCAATCATTTGATACCAAGATAGCATAGGTATCTGTGGGCAGTAATGGGTAAGGATTGTCACGCGATAATAATAGATTAAAGATTCAAGAGTCAGTGTTTCAAAGTCTTTGTTGCCCTTGTATCGGTAGAATGAGATGATGCATTCCAGTTTTCCATAAGCAATGTTGAAAGTACAAGGAAAAAGACAAAATTGATGTAATTTACTGTACGGTAAGCAGGACAAATGTAAAAAATGATCGTTCGAGAATGAATATTTACAGGATGGTCACTTCTATTATGGGCTGAGTAAGATACATTAGGAGAGAATTGTAGTGTGCATGGGCGCTGTGGCTTTGCACTGTCCATATTATTCATAATCAAAACCGAAAACATTTCAATAGGCATCATCTTGAGTGAAATGAAGAACAAGACCAGGGAACGTGTTGTGATTTTTGTTGTTTATTATTTGTCATATTGCACAATAATTTCACAAGGTCTGTATTTTGTGCAAACGACCACAGGAACAGAAAATAGAATCTAGATCATTTGAACAGCATATGGTCTGAGCTTCTATCTCTGGCATGAAAGACATTTTTCTCATTACTGGCAAGGCTGCAATTAGCTTTCAGGTCAATCTGTGTATGCTTACCACAGCAAAATGACCACTTATTCTGATGGACTCATTCTCTGAATAGGATTTTGTTATGGTGCCATTTGAAGACAATATGTGTTTGAGTGATAAATTATTTAATAGGGGAACAACCAAGATCTAAATCGATTTGTGTGGCTTTCAGAATTCAAATACTATCTAGCTTTTATTTTCAATTAGAATAATTAAGTTAAATAAATTCCTGTATTTACCTGCATTTACATTTTTTTTTGCATGATTCAGGGATCATTGAGCAATTATTAGGGATTTAATATGAACCAGTGACTCTTGCAGCATTCAGATTTTAATACTCCATGCTGTGTTACTGTTTTACAGCAATTCCCTCCCTTTAGTCCCTCTTCTCCTCATTTCAGAAATACCAAACAGTCATAAATTTCATGTCCTTACTCGTATCCTGTCATCCATTTATGACATCCATATATATATATACACACACATATATATATATGTATGTATTTTTAAAATCTTTTCATGCCATTGCTTAATTTTTCATTTGCCCCTTCAACCTTATTGTCTCTCTCTGTCCAGCTGCATGTCTTTCTGGATTTATCCATGCACTGTCCCTTTTGCCCTTGCAGGGTCCATTTTGTGACAACACCGATGGGATTTTACAAAAATAAAACAAGACATTGTACCCCTGTGCAAAGGAAGAATGATGTCATCAGGAACTCTAACACAAATGATACAAACGATGATGTTTTTATAGTTCTGAATGACGCGCGGAAAGAATTATAGCGATTTTAAAAATTTAATTTATAGCTATATTAGAAAGATGAATTATTGCCCTCATATGCTGTGCAATTTATTTCAGCTGCTCTCCAGAAGAGATTAGCCTCATATCCCTCCCTTGTTGTTCTGTGCTACATGGATAAACGAATGCGGCCTTGACCAAAATGCAAAAGCATGACCCATGTCCCCGTTACGAGTGGGTTAAGGTGCCCCTCTTACTGCTCAGTCTATTTCCCCTCTCAATAAAAAGATTGTCCTTCAGACCAAAATAACTTGAAGATTCCCACGTTTCTTCTATTTTAACAATAGAAGTTTATTGGTTCAATATATTTGATGCTTTTAGCCTCTGTCAGAGGAACCTAGCACAAAATTATGCCACGTGTATTGATTTTCTGTGTTGATGAGTTCTACTTTTTTCTAACTACAACATGTTGTATACACCTCCCTGGATGACAGATTTTAAAAGGAATTTATGTGGTTAATTGTGACTCATAGCATGTTTTTCCTCTACTGACCAACAAATAGACACACATTTACACACATCAGTTGCTTTTAGGTCACACTTAGCCTAATAATAAGTATTACTTTTTAAAACAACAAAATCTATGACCTTGGATGTTGAGCCAGGATCCCATGTGATACAGATCAGAAAAGCAGAACATTTAATTATCGTTTAAAATAGGTTTCTGCACACATTCATGCAAAGACTTGTATTTGGCTGTCACATCGTGTGGAGTGCTCGTAATATAAAAACTAAACTGTGTTTAAAAAGTAGCCTGAGCTGTTATTGGTGTTTCCTGAGACAAACGTCATGTTCTTGAGCAGCGCCCGAAGCAATTGACGAAGACTGTCAACCCACTATACGTACTGTACAAGTTGACCAAGACCGTATAAGAGATACGGACGAATTTACACCAGTCGCACGTGCAGTTTTTATTCGGTTAAGTCGTTAACTGGAAGTTAGTAATGTTTTTAACTCAAAGAGCTGAATGTTACGTAGGACCGACTATTCTTAAAAACGGGCAACGCAGTTCAGCACCAGAGCTGTCCGAGCCTCGGCTCCTCCGCATGAGCCTTGTCATACTCTCACACTAACAGCCCCACCACTTTTAAAACTGCTTTATCATTTATATTTGCCAATTTACTTCAATCATTCTGGGCATCTTAGTTTTGCGAGGGGGGAAAAAACAACTGTAAGAAACACATACTTTTAAGCCAAGCGGAGCTTGAAATGCGGTATTAACGGCGAAGGAGACGGGGGGGAATAATCAAGTCACGGAGCGCCGTCCGCTTTGGTCTCAGGTATGAAATGCTGTACTTACTTGCAGAATTTTTAAGAAAAGTATCTTATTTTTTGTTTATGAGTGTATGTCGTTTCATTTAACGTTAAAATAGTTCATAATGCAATTGTTTTATTTTCAATGCTTTATTGGATGCACAGGGGATAGCAACCGGAGTAGGGGAACGGAGGGGACATGCTGCCCTAATATTTAATTTAGCTTCGTTCATCCCCCGAATAATAGATCTTTGTATTTAAACTACTAAATTGTGCCCCCAATATCTAACTGAATCCTATGCCGATTTATTTCTTGCAATCAACTCTCGTATAAATCTGTGCACATGTATGTTCCGGATCGTCGGTTATTATTATTTAATTTCAGCATGTTATTGTGCAGTTTTGGTTTGCGGAGGGTTTCCGCCAAGTGGGATGAATAATGTGTCGTTTTCATCTACGTGAAGAGACCGTTTTTACGGGGTATGGTTTCGGAGATTCATAGTGCATTTTCACGATTCCCATTGCCAGCGATAAACATTTATTTGTGTTTATAAATCTCTATCTCTTGTTTACCATCGACATCTCTTCTTTCCTCATTGGGGCATTAACTACAAGCAAGTAATTAATATTTAGGCGATATATACAGAACGTGTTCGATTATTTAAGTTACTGTATATGAAGGTAATACTTCACGTTAAAGGGGAAATGCCTTGCTATGTTGCTAATTTCTTGTTGTAAAATAATTTGATGTGTTGCCATACAGATAATACACAAGTAGGTACATTTTCCTACGAATCAACAGTGGGCTAGATATTCGTATTTAGTGAAGATGTTGATGTGAATTCCCCTTCTGAAAGGGCATGGCAAGCTTGTTTCTTCAAACATTCATTTACAACTCAATGTGATTAATCACTACATTAACTGCTGCTTCATTTACAGCCTTATTTAAACTTTACACATCAGTGAAAAAGTAACCAGGCGTCATAAATGAAGGTCGGCTTTCCTGTTTTCTGTGTAAGCAGAAAAAATAGCAAATATGAAGCCTACAGTAAATACTGATATCAGTATGCTGCTTGGAACAAAAATAAAGTATGTCTAAAGGAAAATGTGAGCAAAAATGTTTTCTCTGACAGAGAACTCTTACATTTCTATGATGCATACTGCTAAAGCAAATCTGAGATTTAATTGGATCATCTAAATTGAATTTAAATAATTTATGGGTCAGGCTGCAGTATTAATCACACTGCAGTTTCCTTTTATTGGACATTTTCGGAATTTGTGGAACAGAAATGCAACTCTGAGAATGTGCAGCTTTAGCATGATGATTGTGCTTAGGATACGCGTACTGTATGCACTGCATCCATTTAATCCCGCTTACAATTATGTATTGGGAGGCAGTGTAATTAGTAATTAAGACTGCTGTGTGGAGAAACATACACTGTGTATGATACACTGTGAACAGCAATGATTAGTGTCAGCGTCCATTTGCAGGAGTCTACTTCATGTCTGAGGTCTGGGTTCCACATCATCACTGCTGAAGTTCATCTTTGCCTAACCATATTCCCCAAATCGATTACAAGATTTTATCGGACACAGCAGTAGTTGTCCAGAAACCATTGCCCCCCCCCCCCACTCCAGCCCTAAGGACATGAATTCCTTCCCAGAATTCTTAAGCCTGTGCCATTCTTACTGGCATCTCTACAACATACCTATTGTTTGTACCTTGCAGTGCATTGCTTGACTCTGACGCTGCATCTGGCACAGGCTGAATAAAAATGTAGGGGGTGGTTTCTTACTAAACATGCATTCACATTCAAATGCCCCTCTCTCCAAAATCACCAGTGGAATTTTAAATCCTGGGAAGTGGAAATGTGTACATTGCTTTTTCAAATGGTTATCATGGGCATGGATGTTCGACCAGTTTTTTTTAAAGGACTGGATTTGGCTGAGTACCTGTATGCTTACTGGTGTAAATCTCGGGACAGAACTTGCTGTTTTACCTATAGGAATTTTTACTTTAACTGATTTAGTAAAATACAGTAGGAATGGGAAATGAATTTAGTGTAGATTTGTTGGCAAAACAGTAATATCATTTTCCCTTTGAATATAACCCTGTTGTTTCATACACTACAACAAATCTTTAGTTCTTTCAAGTGGGAAACTTCATTGGCCAAATTCCGTTGCCCTGCATCTAACTCATTTAGTAGTTTCTGTGTATTAAGAACCACATTTTGTTTTCTTACATGAATTCATTACCTAGAATGCCAGCTAAAACAGACATATATACTGTAAACATATAATAACGCATGAAATTGTAGTCACCTCATACTGATGAGGGTATGAGCATCAGAGATGGCTTCCATCTTTATGAGACCACACATGTTTGGAAACACTGACCTAAAAGAGATTTTTTTTTTACTTAAATACTGTTCTGTACTTTCTATCATAAAGAAGAAAACAGCACAAAAATAATGATCTGTTTTGTCCTGCTAAAGATTGAAAAGTTATGTAGCAAACTGGTTTTGTGGAGAAGCTAGAATAGCTAGAATTGTCACTGGAGTTTATTGAAATATTGGCCTACAGCTTGGGCAGGTTAATCTGTATGCCTGCGTGAGGAAGCTGAGAGTTCAGTCCCATTACTGGAATCCATTATACAGGGTGCTGTACAGTAAGCCCTTATGAATGGAAGCTCTTCCCAGATCAATACAGTTATATGTGTTATCAAGCTACCTGTGCAGAAGCCTATACTATTGTTTTACCCATATGCTGCTATGAATTTCTTAATATAGGACCATGACAATAAGGTGGAACTGGAATGAATATGTCTAAATCCTTAAAGTGTCAGGTTTCGGTTTCTGTGATTATTTGTCTACTATGTGCCAGTGTTCAGAAGATAGAGAATATCTGAACCTGACTTCCTATTTACATACTCATACTATTCAGCAGTGATTCTCTTTTATCTTTGGAATGAAATAGCTGAGAAATATGAAAGCAGATTGCTGTGAAGATCTTAATGTATACTTCAGTATCACATTACTTAAAGCAATCATCGTGATGCATTATAGAGACCTTCATAATGCATTATAATGCATTCATAAAGTATTACAAACACGGCTATAACTATTATAAAAAGGCATAACACATTATACCCATGTTTGTTATCCATTATGAATGCTCTGTGAAACTCTCATCTATAATGCATTATAGGTACATTCATAATGCATTATAATTGTCAGTATAAGCCATTCTTATTACTTAATACTTATTAGTAGACATTCCATCCATCCATTTTTCATCTGCTTATCCTAGACGAAGACACAGGGTTTGTAGACGTTAGTACCTTAATATGCAGTATTTTATGCGAAACAATGTACAATAAATAATGAAGGTGTAGTTATTCAAATATTGAATATTTCAAGAAACTATTTCATCGCCCATTTCATCTTATTTTGACTATATAACGTGATGAATACAAAAACGGCTGATGTGTTCAGCTGAAAAGAAAATGCATAGTTATTTATGCATATGTGTTTTGGGGATCTTATTTTCATAATAATTCCTGATTTGGTGCTGTCCATAAAACAACCTGAGCTGGGCTGCTTTGCCAAACGTACATGGAGATGAGGGCGTTCTGATCTGTCTGAGACAAGGAGCTGGGCAGTAGCAGACGCTTCACAAAGGCTAACGGAGCCCAGGGATTTATTCTCGGCCTGTTGATGGGATTATAGATTTTTAAAGAATCCTCCATTTCAAACAAAATTTTGTTATCCTGCGATGGTGCTTTTTCGATTGTGCTGCTGTCAATTCTATGTGGTTACAAAGTGAACCTGGAAATGAATGTATTACAAAGTGTAACACATTTTTTGTTCCTGAGCAGTAAGTGTTATTTCCTATTTGCTTGTGCCTGAAAATATGAAAATGGCTGTTATTCCCCCCAAACTTTGATTTCTAACCAGAACAGTGCTATTTTGAAATTTCCACATTATCCCAAATATTCGAGATAGATTGAGTGCTGAGTACACTACTGAGAAACTACTAGAACTTTCAAGAACTTTCTAGAATTTTCCAGTAATATAAATATTAGTTTAAATACAGGGGCCTTATGCCCACAGTTTAGTTCCAGCTGCAAGGAAAAAACATCACTGTCCTGGTCACAAAAGCAAAGATTTCAGGGAATAATAGCCAAATTTCTGTACTTAAATCTTCTGAAGTATAAGCAATTCGGATATGACACTTACTTCCCAGGAACAGCAACAAAAAAATGTTGTGCAAATTTTAGTTGACAAGCTATGATTTGTAGGAACAGCAGTACTCTGACTTCTCTACACAGGGTTTTTACACTGCTGACCTAATTGTGTCACCCTCAGTTTAATGACGGCAAATCTTACTCATGACTTTTCATGACTGCCTGCTCAGTCCTTTTCACACAAATGTTTCTAATATGACTTGAATACTTGATTATATTATTTGATAGTATTGTTTGAATTACTTGACAGGCATAACACTATTCAAATGTACAGTTTAGTTATTCCATAGCTTTGGCCTGTTGCGCTCGTATGTGGAGCCAGGAATACATTTTATTATAGGCTTACCACAGCTCTGTTGAATTCTGGCTTCTGAAGAGTGTTGATTAATTTTCTGTAACCACATACGTAGTGCCAGCCAGGTGAACTACAGTACCAAATCAATGCATGGTTATAATCTGAAATTCTAACGTTATTTAACGGAAACTATAAAAGCAATTGCCCTTGATCCGAAAGTCACTGGCTGAAAAACCAGGGCCAACAGAATGATGACGGGTCACTAAGCAAGACCCTTCACCTCCAGCTTCAGTGGTGCTGCCTGTTGGCTGGCCCCGCCCTGTGCGTCACTGTGGACAGGAATGCGTTTGTAATATGATTGTGATATTATCTGTAACACTGCGATGTGTGTTTGTCTTCTCATTCTCCAGACATGGGTGTCCTGATGTCCAAGAAGCAGCAGGTGGAGAAGGTGAGGAAGTGCAGTGCAGTGGTTACAGTATTCAAGGAGGGAATAACCAACCGACCACCTCAAGCTAGTTGCAATGATACTGAAGACCACACCAATCCCACTGAGGGGCCTGAAACCTCTGAAACAGAGCAGAAGGAGGAAGAGGAGTCAGACAATGTCAGAAAACAAATGCCCCCTGTGACACAGCAGGTGTCTTCTTCAGTCAATCAGGAAGCCTGGTCTCGGCTGCTTGATGGCAAAGGGGTGGAACCAGAGGATCTTAAAAAAACCAATCAGCTTGTCCCTCCCGCCTTCATCCGGCCAAAAAGGGACATCAATGATGACCAGCCAGTCAAAAGTGACCTACATCAGAGGGAAGAGGTGAGTGAAGTAGCGTTAGAATTAGGAAAAAAGAAAGAATCTCATAGTCTAATGTAATATTCCAAAGCATTACATTCTGGGTTGTCTATGACCTAGTGTAGTACGCAGCCACTAAGCATTAGTAGTTAGCTCTAAAATGTAGGCTTATCACAGGGGCTGCATCCTCCGAAGGCTGCATTTGAAGACAACAAGGCCATCCCATTTAGATGACTCCTTGAAAGGCAGCCTAGAAATGCGTTATTGTTTCGCTGAAATCCCAAGATTCATTGCACGAATCTTCGAAGGACACACAGGACAGGACATCATTATCTCCACTATGGTTATATCCTGTACTTCTATATAACGGGGCATACAGTATAGCAATTTAAATGATTGTTTAAACAATCATTTAAATGACATATTTATAAATAGTAAATTAAATGACAGTTTCAGTTATAATTTAAACAATTTATATGACATATTTATAAATAGTTATTTAAAAAAATGGCAATTTAAATGACTGTCATGTCCCGATCGTGCCGCTCCTCCTATGTGCCTTGTTAACCTCGTGTGGAATCTCCGTGTTACCAGTTGTTCCTAGTCTTTGTCTGAGTGATTCCGTGTAGTTAAGTGCTTCCCTGTTAGTCTTTGCCCAGTTCTGTCATTGACGTCTATCCTTCGTATTACCTCATGTTCCGTACAGTTGGCCCAATAAATCCCTCGTTCCCTGATTCTCCGGCTCCTTCTCCTGCTTCCCCGGTCCGTGCTTCCCCTTTAGTGTGACAATGATAATTTAAACAATAATTGTTTAGCATAAGTTACTAAAATTTGGAGTCACATTTCCCTAACCCTATTTTTCCCATTGGATATGTGTATTTTAGCATGCGGTTTTAGTGAACTGGAGGTTTCTCAGCAACGCATTATAGTCGCATTGAATGCATTTTTTATATTCTTACCTACCAAGAAATCCATCAGAGTTTAATGACATAGACAGTACTGTGGGCGTTTTCTTATAGTGGATCAGATTTGACTTTGATCTGCCAATCCCTATGCAGATCATATATCATCATTATTAATAGCCTGCAGTCTCCGTCCTACAGTATCTCTGTAGCAAGATGACTCACTGGTGAACCGACATGGAGACCATATTCTTGTCAAGTTCTTGAAAATGATGGAATCATTCAAATTCATAAAAATGACCCGGGATGCAAACCAGAAAGACAAAAATATGTGTAACGTTGTGATTCTGTGCTGTAGAGGTAGCAGACCCAAACCGAAGAAATGCCTGCCCACTGTATAAGTATTGTTAATTCATTAAGTAGGCCTGCAAGTTTGGAGCCAAAGTGTTGAGCAAATTGAATCATGGATAAAGTATTAAGAGAAGAGTTCAGGTTTACCTTGTTTGTACTTTGCTGATTTGTTGTAAAGATCTTAATCATTCTAATGGGCTTTTCTGGTAGTTATAATTAAATTAATTCCGCTAAATGTCAAATTGCTGTGTAGGTGTGCGCTGTAATTGGTTGACACCCCATCCTGGGGTCTTCCCTGTCTTGTGCCCATAGTGTGTGGGATTCAGCCCTGATTAGGACAAGCTGTTACAGAAGATGGATGGATGGATGGATGGATAAATGTCAGATCATGCCTTGCAATGGGCAGGCATCCTGTGCACTGTTTATTTCTGCATTGTGCTTTGTGTGGGCCCCTCCCCCATTGACCCTGATTGGATGATAAAGTGGGAGATTCTTGGATGGCTCAGCTTAAAACACAGAAGTGTTTGTTTTTTTTATTTGTAAAATGCAATTCATTTTTCCATCCATCTCCCTGCTACTTTTGAAATTCCAAGCTGAATTGTTGTTCAGTTGAGTTCAGATAAAAAAAGGTATATTCCATCATTGGAAATATTTAACAAGATTTTTTTTTAACGTCATTAAACTAAAATTATCCAGATAACATTAAGAACGAAATTATGAATAACAATGTGGAAAAGGAGCAAACTGAAGAGAGGAATTAAATGGCAATTTTATGAGAAGATACTATAATAGTAGGTTATCATCAGTATGGAGATATGACATATAAACAGATATACAGTACAGCTGCTGAACCAGAACAGAAGATCGTCTCTACAAATTTAAAACTGTCTGGACATCCCATAAAAATACAATTCTTGCTGCAATTTCTATCTTATTAACACATTAGCAAAATAGCTATATTTTAACAAGCTAGTTAGTTTTATTTTTGAAGGTACAAATGAATGAAACTGACAAGAGGTGAGTTCCTGGATGCAAATCAAGCTAGATCGTATATTGAATACAATAATAAATACACATTGTTGAGAGAAAGGTACAGAATAATCAAATCGGTGCGATATGTTGCCTGAAGATCACCGACAGAGACCATCTGACAAACACACCCAATAATAATTCTGCTTTTCCACGTAAGTGCATTACTGGCAATGGTATTTTTGAGTGAGGATTTTTTGAATGACCTGCATTCTTGTCACTCCCTTAGCCCACTAATGATGAGATGTGTGACGTCTGCGAGGTGTGGACCGCAGATGACCTGTACCCTTGTCGGATCTGCACCCGAGTCTTCCACGACGGGTGCCTGCGAGAGATGGGCTATCTGAGCAAGGAGAATCTGCAGGAGATGAGGGACACTGCACACACCACCACAGGCTGGAGCTGCTACTACTGTGTGAGTGTGTGTGTGTGTGTGTGTGTGTGTGTGTGTGTGTGCATGCACGCGTTGCATTACCATCTGCTCGTACTGTGTGCACGTCTCATACATCACTGAGTGAAAACAGGGGACAGTGTTTCTATTTAGGGCAACACTGACCTTAAATTGTGCTTGTAACATAACATTACTCCTGTATATATATTTTAAGCACATCCTTTTAGGTAAAACTGTAATCAAATGTGCAGAGTCAGCCGTTACTACTATGCTACATTTTTACTTGAAATTTTATTCTAGATTCATGGATGTTGGTTATACAGTAGGGCACATATAAATAAAGCCCTTATTTTTTCGACCAGTGAGGGTAAATGCCTGTATGATTTGCCAGCTCACAAGTATGTTTCTTAGAGGAGCGTCTCTGTGAATATGTGTGTAATGTGATTATAATACTTATTATAATAACATCTTAGCAGACTATTGTTTGCTGCAGTTGTTTTAGTATATCCACAACCTTCATAACTATCTGTAATGCCTACATTGCTTTATATTAGAAATGTTATAATATAGGACCATGCTCTCTCTTACCTCAAGATTTCACCATTTGCAACATTTGGAATGCCATTACTCTGGTGTAAACAGGTTCTATGCAATTAAACACCCTCGTCTTTCGGGAAATGTGAAATACAATTCAATTGGGATGTTTTTCCATTTTCCTCAATTCCATTTTCTGCTGACAGCAAGTATGGATGTGCTGATAGACCTAGACACATCCCGCAGTTCCTGCCTGCATCCTCACAGGAGAAGGATAGGTGGTGGTGTGGTAATTAGCGGCGATGAAAAACCAGCCGTTTTTTATCAAACCAGGGTCCATCTGTAGTAGGTTCTGTTTTTTAATCAAATGCTGAAAGCTCTTGGCATTCGAATCTACATGGTCATTGTCAGTTGAAAAAGCATCTAATTTTCCTCGAACATGTTTTTCGTTTTCAAATAAAGCTGCGTATACTGTAATAACTAGCTGGGTTTGCGAAAGTGGAAATACTCCAGTTTTCCATGGGTTGAAGAAATTGCTTTTGCATTAAATTCATTTTCAAGTTTTTTTTTTTTTTGTTAAGGTGGTCTATTTAAGCACTTCATAAAAATCCATTTCAAGACAATGATTTTGTGTGAGATTTGTTTATCATGTCACCCTTTTATGAGTCCTAATCGTTCCCTGAAATTCCATATTGCCGTGCTCAATGTAATGCCTCCATTAGTCTTTGTAGCTCCCATTCATCAATGCTTAGCTGAGTGTGTTTAAAGCTCGAGTATTCAGCAGCAGTAAATCCACTGTGAATTACCTTACTTCAATTTAAGCATGACATCATTTGTCTCTTAACCTTTTTGGCAGCCAAACTGAATTTTATTTCAAGGACATTTCTTAGTGTTATATTGAAGCATGGCTTTTCAGTAAAGCAGGGATGTGTGGAGTATTAATTACGTCTGATTATTTACAGTAATCATCCCTTATTTCTGATTGGCTGCTTTGATTTTATAAGCACCAGCTACAATTAACGTCATAGCAGTTGTAATTGTCCTCGGTTTGAACCATTCGGTTGGTGTGCAGAACTTGCGATTAAAAGTTGGCTCAGTATTCATGATTCGTGTGTGTGTGTGTGTAAGTATGTGCGTGTGTGTAAGTATGTGCGTGTGTGTGTGTCTGCAGATATATGTTTATTCACTTTAGGCTATATGCGCAATATTTTTTTGTGTATTATAAACACTCAGGGAGTGTATCTGCAGTGCTGGAATTAAGCTCTCTTTATGTTACCTGAGAGATCTTGCTCAGTTATTTGAATTAATGGTGTGAGCAGTTCAGTAGGATACATTGTGTGGCATTTTTGTTGCAATAAACAGGCACAGTAAGACGTGGGGGATGTTTAAATAGTACTTATCTTCCTATTAGTTATCATTTGTATTCGTGATGATTATTTACTGATAGCAAGATAGCTAACTAATGTCATTGTTCACTGTGAACGTAAAGCGAGTTCAGTTTTCATTTTCTTAGCCCTGATATATTTTCATTGCTGACAACAATCCATGCAAGTCCATTAAAAACATAAACTTTTCACTGATGGCTATGAAAAAAATTGGTTTCTTTTTGCGGTGCTAAGGGTCTTGTGCTGGTTTTAGGTTTAATTTTAAAAAGTAGATTCTGAAAATATGTATTTTTCTTCTTGCTTAAATAATGGATTTATGGAGAAATATGTTTTTCTTTGGAGAGCAACGATACATACAGGTAGGTCTCGCTCTGTTGTCGGACAGCTGCCAGCCATACTGTGTAAACCAAGTGCTATTTGTGTAACCAGTGAAGTTTACAGTGAATTTATTTTCAAGTCATGTGTAGAAAGGACATGTTAATTTTGCTGAATATGTCCCTCTTCCAGTGGCCTTTACTATTAGCAGTCAAAGAAGCCAAGGCAGGGTTTATTTCAGCAGGCAGAGGAGCCACTTCAAGCTGTTACTGGGTCACATCAGCACCTTGCGGCATTGATCTCATCCCTTTCTTCCCCTGGGTTTAGCTTCTAGAATGGGTCACTGTAGATAGCAGAAAGATGTGTAGGAAGTAAGAAAAAGCTGGATGAGATAGAGGATCTGACTGGCTTAAACCAGCAGTTTGAAGTTTTCTTTCCAGTATATTTTCAAGGCCTCAGTGGTAAATTCGGTATCAAGGTTTGATTCCTACTCTAACCCCGTGTTTCCTCTATTGTCTCATCATAGCCCCAAGACATAGTTCAGCTGGACTGGTGTCTTTACATATGGTTGAAGATTTGCGTGGATGGCACAATGGCTCTAGCATTAGGGGTTTGAATGTCATCTCCGCCATCCAGGATGTATCCCAGCCCTGTGCTGTCAGGACCCTGACCAGGATAAGCAAAGTTAGAGGACGGATGGAGTTTGATACAACCCGGCCTTGCATATTCAGGAAACTGACCTCCCCTGCCTCATAATTCTTCATTACTAATATCACAAACACAATCTTTTTATTCCTACAGGACAATGTCAACCTCCTTCTCACAGAAGAAGAGATGTATAGTCTCATGGAGACCTTCAAACAGTGTAAGATCATTCCAGGTGAGCTATTCTGTGTTGTCTACTAACTGGATGATGAAGTCCAACTTTTTAATTTATATAATAATGCAGTTTTTTAGTTTGGTAATTTTGTGTCCTCCTACAATCAAAAAAGGCATGGTTTAGGTGAACCGGTGTCTCTATATTACCCATAATTTGTGTCCTGTAATGGCCTGTGCCCAGTCTCATGCCATGTGCTTCCCTGTGTAGATTCCAGGGTCACTGTAACTCTGTACTGGCTAAGTGGTTGTTAAAACAGACTTTCTTATAGTTTTATTAAAAAATATCTTGTCTGATACAAGAATTTTAAACCATAAAAACATTTCACTTCACTATGAAAATATCATTTTTATTTGCTTACCTATAAACAGAACATTACTATACTGACTGGATCACTGTACCACCTGGTCAGGTGTTAATTAACTGTGAATTAATTTTCTTTTCCCATAGAGTCATGCCTTGGGTCGGATGGTCTTCTATACTATAAGCACTTTGTGTTCAAGCAGCTTTTTGAGAGGGAATTGTCAGACGAGCAGGAGGAGGAAGTCCTGGCTCAATATGCCAGTCTGGACACTGAGAAGAAGGGCCACATCGAGTGGTCTGACTTCCTGTACCATGAATCCTTGGGGGTGCTGAAGAAGTTCCGTACTCAGGTGGCAAAGCCTTCCATGTTCCATATCTCTCTGCTGTAATTTGGGTAAAAAGAATAGGCAACTTTCAGTTGAATTATAGGGACGTATGAACGTTTGTGTTAAGCGGTTTGATTACAAACTTAATTATACCAGATACAATATAGTTTCGGTGACCAGAGAATACCTCTCTCTTATTTTCTGCAGAACTCACTGGTCAGGTTGCTGACAGCCAAAGAGAGAGATCGAGCGAGGTTGGTTTTTTTCGGCCTGGACCAAGATAAAGATGGATTCATCACTATGTGGGAGACCCGCAGAGTCCAAACATCCTGGTTCCAGAAACATACTAAGGAGTCACAGTCCTGCAGTGTTAGGTAAGGTTTCGGATGTACCATAGCAATCAGTACAGCTAGTGCTGAATCAGAGATTTTGCCTCCGCTGTAAAAATGAATTCTCTTATTCAGTCATGTCAAACTAAGACTGAGATCGTTTATATTTCGCAAACTAATAGACCAATGTTGACTTGAGCTTAAGATGTATTGGTGAATTAGATGGACAGTAACTAGCATATATTTGGATCTTCCATGGATCGTCCATCTGCATATGCATACATTTCTTAGAAAAATGTCTAAGCATGTCACAGCAGACAGACAACAACAGCTATGCGTTTGCCAAGATCTTTTGAATTTCAAAATAACGAGACACAGCTTTCCTGGTAAGCAGCCAACAAGGCTTATTTTTTTGGCTGAAACTTCATCTTTACTGCGGGAAGGCCTTGATGTATCGCACAGTTTGGCTGCCTATTCCTTGCTTCAGTAATTTGTCGGTGCTATTCCTACTCCCTCCTCTTTTGCCTGCAGAGAAGTTTGTCAAAGCATGTATCGCAACCTGGACAGAACTGAGCAATTATTCTTTCTATAGGCATTTAGTAAGCAGACATAATCAGTAAGAATCACGGAATTAATGCACGAGACAAGAGAAATGCGGAAACAACACCAGTGCAACACTGTGTTGTTTATAGAGATGCGTTTGAGCATAGATGTCAGGGCAGAACTTTATATCTTGGGTAGGCCAGGTATTGGATGTAGATTTAAAGACGGATGTTCAGTTTAAGTACAAATTTAGTGGAGTATTCACAGACTAATGGCAACTATTGCATTCAGTTATGAATGTGACTAATTATATATTTGCCTTACTCTTTGTTTCTGACCCTATTGTATGACTACTTTGATCTAAATTCCGATTACTTGTTCTGTGGCCTATATCACTCTTTAGTGTTGGCTCGCTTACTCATGATAAACGTGAAACTAAGGCAGAATATTTCATTCAGGTCATCATGTGACTTTTATATTAAGACACAGAAACCTTTACACAAACACAGTACATCTCTTATGAGAGCCTTTGAAGTAGGTACTTTCACTGCAGGTTGTTTTGGTTCTCCTAGTAAGAGTGGTCACATGTTTTCATCCTGTAAATTTGTATGAAGTACTACTGCAAAAAAAAAAAAACTGCTACCACTCCAGGCCCATGGTATTAGAGCAGAAGAGCCCTGAGTGCACTGTATAAACATTGTATTTTAACCTGGACAATGCACTGGCTATGTGGAATAAATGCAAAGGAGTAAAGTAATGAAGCAAAATATAATATCTGCATTTAAATGGATTGTAATACTACATCATGCAATGAAAACAATTAATGCTACCCGGTTACTTACTATATCCCAGAATGTTTGTGTGTCATGTATCATGGACATGGCTGTCGTGGTTATCGTGGTAAAACAGTACAAACATAGTGAAACATTAGCATTGGCGACATGATGATCCAGTGGTTGGCACTGTAGCTTCAGACCTGTGGGCTTTGGGTTCAAGTCTCCGCCAGGGTTCTGTGTGTGGAGCTTGCATGTTCTCCCTGTGTTGTTTCGCCCCCCAGAGTTCAAAAATGTGACGAAGAAAATTGGAGTTACCGTAGCTGTGCGAGTGACTGCTGTGTGAGTGACTGCCGTGCAAGTGACTGCCGTGCGAGTGACTGCTGTGTGAGTGTGCCCTGCGATGGATCGGTACCCTATCCGGGGTTGTTCCCTGCCTTACACCTGTAGCATCTGGAATTGGCCCCAGATCCCTGTGACCCTGAATAGGACACAAGCGGTTTCAGAAAATGGATGGAAAGCAAACATTAGCACAAAAAATGTAAGGAGAAGTGAGTTATGTATGTACAGTAACGGTCAGATTTCCCTGTTCAGACACACCCACTAAACAGGCAGCACGTGCAACAACAGAGTGGGTAGAATTACATCTAGCTCTCCTGTCTTTCCCAGTATCAGTCACGTCGGGCCCATATCAGAGAGCAGCCCCGCCAGCTCTGGGAGTGAAAAGAGCAGAGGGAAAATGTTTCATTCTGACAAGGACCAAAACAGGTGTGCTTCCCTTAAGAACTTTTCAATATTGAATTATTAAATGGGGTTTATATGTGTGTGCATGCAAGTATGAGGATAAAAGCATTTATTATCCTCCAGTGACCTCAAATCAAATTTATTCTTATCTTTATATTTAATGTTAAAAAAGCTTATTAATTTAAAGCTTATATTTAATGTTAAAAAACAGCTCTTCTAAAAATAATCAGTTACATTGTAAATGTATTGTATTTAAAGAGCAAGCATATTAGACCTTCTCTGTACTGTATCTTTGACATGCTGATTGTTTTGGGTCTTGTCAGGTATAATGATCTTTGTTGCTTTCTCTAGCAAACTAGTGGGCTGGCAGGAGTTTCTGAGAGAGAGTGCGATCTACATCCTGGCTGCGCGGCCCAACAGTCCCTCACTGCACCTCCTTCCTCCAGCCTAACCGTGACTGTCTCAAGGTCAAGGCTTTGTATGCAGGGGATGAGGGCCACAATGATGCAGAACACAATGGGATGACAGGAAACACCAAACTCATGAAACCAAGGAGTTTCTTATTTCCATTTTGTGAACAATGTGTGTTAACTGGCATCACCACAGGTAGATGATGACAGTAAAATATTTATAACAATATATTATATATATATATTATATATATATATAAACATTGATACCTTTTCTAATTTTGAGGTAGTGCATTTGTTATAAAAGATTTATTTAACATCGTAACATGTATGGTAGTCTGCTGGGGGATAATTAGTAATAGATGTTGATGTCTATTATATCTCAATAAATGAAAACTACTTCAGTATTAAAGCACATAAATACAGACCCTTTTACTTTGACACTGCATACTATGTGTCACCTTTGCACTTTTTAAATACTTTTCCTAGAAAAGAAAAACTTTAAAATGGAGAAATATCGTTATGTGTAATGCAGAGCCTACTATACGTTTGATTGATGTGCAGCATTTCAATTTACACATCAGTTATTAAATACATTGATGATACAAGTATTTCCTGTATCATTGTGTGAAGTGAGTAAGTGATGTTTGACTGTAGCATCATAATAATTTACATTAATGTCTCTAATGATCACATGTTGCCTTCAGCTTATCTGGGTTTTGGAGATTCAGCAGAGCAACTGACAAACATTGATGACTTAATTAAGAAAACAGCTCAAGTCAAGGTTTGTTGTCTCAAACTATTGTGTGTTCTAAGAGGACAGGCAAAAAATGAAGGCTGAAAAACACGTTAGGTTCCGCACAGCGGTTTAGCACAGCGGGCTGACAGGTCTAACTGTACTGGAGAACAAAACAAAAATATAGGTTTTAGTGAGGTGGGTTACTTGAAAGAGCCCCTGTCGTTAGCCTTTCTAAGCTTCTCACTCCGCAGATCGACATCATGATCTCAGCAGAAACATTGTAACAATAACACGACTTAGTGATCCATGGCAATTTTAATCCACTAGATACATGAATATTTAACTGCATAGGAATAGGTGGCATGAATGATACGAGAGCTAAATACCCATTAAATTCTGTTGATCAGCAAAGGGATGATGGAATATACTGAAGCCACATGCTGTTCATCTAAAACAATAACACCCAATTAGCGCCTCTGCTTTTCAATACCATTCCAAGTGTCAGTATAGATGTGGTTATTTTCTGATAAAAAATATGATAATAGAAGTATTATGAGGAAAATTATGTACCTCTAAATTAAAGATGAGTCCAAAATGAACTTATACAAGCTAATTACCACCATCTGGCCTACAATCGATGTGCTTCTATTGTAAATGTCCATCCAGTTTTCTATCCCCTTTCTGTGGGGGGTCATGGGGGTCCAGAGCCGATCCGAAAATATAGGGAATAAGCCAGGATGGGGCGACAACCCTCAGGTTACACGCGCACCATTTAGCAAATCCTGTGGGAAAAGCCCACGATGACATGGGGAGAACGTGCAAACGGCAGACACATCCCAGAAGTGCGAGGCACCAGGACTAAGGACTCAACTAAATCACCCTTAAGTCGTATGCTGGTAACTAAATGAGGAAATAACATGTATTTTTAATTTACGCATAATTCATTAATTTGCTTATAATGACGGTATAATGTTGTTCCAAGAGCAGAATTCAGTCCAGATGATAAACAGAGAGCTGCATATTTGTACATATTTGCTTGATAACCTGAACTGTATTGTCTGGATTTAAAAAATACAATTAATAAAACTAAAATACACACATTACAATGCTGACTTACTTTCCCTGTACAATAACTGAGTTTTCTAAAATCATCCTTCTTATTCAAGCCCTCCTTCCTTTCTTCCATTAATTGGAAAGTCCATACAACACTGTATGTAACTGAACAGAAACATTCATTTCATTTACTCCTGTTACAGCATGGAAACATGTACTGTATGTGATCAAGCAGGATATCAGATGAATCTCTAGTAAACTAAGTGCTACTTCTGTTACTTATAAGAAGTCAGTGCAATTTGAATTATAATTTCCGATTCTCTACAGCTGATACAGGTGGATATAAGTTGTTACAAAGAAGCCTCAAAGTACTCATAAAGACAATGAGCGATAATCAGGGGAGCTTTTATGCACAGGCTTACCTGGGCTGAATCCCAGGGGCCTTCCCTAAACGGGCCTCAACTAACCTGGTTCAATAAAATTTTAAACCTATATTTGCCACCCGTGTCACATTTTATGAGATTGTCCTGTATTGAAAAATGTAATGCTGAGTCCCGGTTAGGACCACTGTGGTAAGTGATTCATCCTGTATTTTCTCCTCCAGACCAAAATACAATTTAAGCTAGACCATGTGACTGATCACCCGTAACACCCCTGGAGCTTCTTACTGTGTTTATTGAGACACTGGTAATAATACGCCGAAGGACCAAACATTAGATAATTGCGAGGCAGATTAACAGAAAAAAAAAACAATGCTAAAGACAGATCAACTGTTTTTGGAATATTGAAGAAAATGATTCTTTAATCATTTTTCACTCAACACGACTGTTGACATTATGCAGGGACAAAGACAGTGCGGGTCTGATGACCCAGACTGACTCAGACACTCCAGTTCACTCAGCACATCAAAAAATACGTTCTTACGTTCTTACATACGTCTTTTGTTCTCACCTCAAAAAATGTCTGTTCTTTTTAATAGTAGCAATTAGCAGCATTTGTTCTTCCACAATAACAACCTCAGCTACTGAGATAATTACCAAATGTTTCTTGTTTACCTTTAATGTCCCCTGAGACACAGAGATGGCGCCAAAACAAATGGGGTATATATAACTCAACTATGAAAATGTTTCTGGAATTAACTTCTATCCCTCTTTCCTCCTCTAGGAAGTAGATTATATAGGTGCTGCATTAATAGGATGCTGCTAACATTGAACATGGCTGTGATGGCTTTACTGGCCAATTATTTGCTTTGACTGTGTTCTAAATTTTATCCATGTGAGAAATAAGCTTCTACGCCAAAGGTACGATTGAGAAATAATTACAATGAGAACAGCCTGTCATCCCTGCAGTCAGGAGTTTGTTGTTTCGGGGGCCAAATCCTAATGCTTGGTTTGAGAGGTGGCAAACACCACTAGTGCCTTCAGTAGCATCAAATGTGTTGTTCTATATTCTCATTTGCATATTATTATTCTTATTTGTAGTAGTAGTAGTAGTAGTAGTAGTAGTAGTAGAAGTATTTTGCTAACATGGGGTCAGTTTTCAGTCTTTCATGAAGGTTTTAATAGTCTTGGCTTGTTGTATTCCTGGATTTTACAGTAGCAACCGTTTGTTGTGTTATAGCCAGCTGCTGGTGTGTGTGTGTGTGTCTGTAGAGTGTGGAGGTGAAACTTGGTGTGAGGAAGGGACAGGGTGCCAGAGCAGTGTGGGGTAGAGTGACAGAGGCTGGCTGTACTTTAATATGAATCTGACACTTTTTCAAAAGTGCCCCATAGCAGACGGATGATAAGGCCGTTGGGGGAGCTTATCTCCTCTCTTTTCCCTTCTTTGGGAGCCATTTTCTAAAATATTGAAGGATTGTTCTGAAATCTTCCCTGTGCTATTATGCAATTCCCTCCTACACATGCAGAACAGACGAGTTCATTTCCCAAATCCCAAGGAAGCTCTGCGATGAGGCACATTCACAACACCATCATCGACAATGGGTTCCTCTGTTTCCTGTCAGCTAAGAGCAGCTTTGTCGCAATGTTTATGGCTTTGAATGGCTCACATTTAGCATAAGATTATTGCGCCATTGGCCACATTATCTTTTTATCTTTGACCAGGCCTGCCATCTCCAGGGTGACAACTGGGAATGTTGTGTTGGGCGCAGAGAACCTAGGTGGCAGTGGCTGGTTTTGACGTCCAGAAATGAACGATTCTCTTTTCTGTGGTTTTCCGGTGGCCTGTACTACGAAGCGGGGTTACTGGTTAATCCTGGTACCTTGTCGGATTTAAGGTACCACAGTTTAAATGAACTCCGTATTCGTTCACTTACATTTTGCCCAGACTACCTTAAATCCAACAAGTTACCAACGATAAGCCAGTAACCCCGCTTCATAGTACAGACCACTGGTCAGTGATTTTAATTGTGTCTACGGTGATCCTTCCTTTACAGAAGACAAAGCTGTCAAAAGTGCACAGAAAAATACAAAATCTGTAAAACTGATGTTCTAGACACCTAATGAAGCTGGGTTCCTTTTATCATGAAGGTTTCTGCACCATCCTCCAGGTGGATGACAACCCTGCAGTAGTCTGGGTCAGCCGATTGCCACAGAAACTATTTCTCGTGGCAAATGAGGTCTCAGTATATACTGTAACTTCCCGAGCAATTACATCCATTGCAGTTAGACACTGATTATTAAATACTTCTTTGAAACCCACAAAGAAAATGACATTGACCCTCCCCTCTACTCACTGTAGCTCTATAATAAGGGAAAACGATAGACTGGCTGGTTTTGTGCAGAAATATATTTTTAATGTAATGCACTTGTTAAACCCAAAAAGCAGATATACATTAGTTCCCCTTTGAATAATACCCCAGTAACAAAAATGACCCAGCACCCAGTTCCCCTACCAGCCCATCTTTCATTTACCATGTCGACAAACGCAACCGTGAAATGTGACGAGCCAAGAAATAAGCATGGTTCCAGACGTAGTATAGCTAAAAAAATATTGGACTTAATTAAGGTCAAGGTGATGCTATTAGACAATCAACAAACATTTTTAGTTTTGATTAAAAAAATCTAATAAAGTCTTTATAATCAGGAGCAGATTTTATATAAAGGTCGAGATAAATCAGAGAAGATATCAACAATAGGAGGGGAATTCTACATGCAAAGCTTCTGAAGGGGAAGCATGGCAGGTACAGTAAGCCGTTAAAACAGTTTAAGTCACACAGTCCAAACCAAGACCCTGACCGGCTGAAAATGTGATGATATATATGGGATAAGAGCAAGACTGAAAAATAGTAGAGGGGGGAATTCATTCATTCTTCGTGAAGAAAGTCTGTTAGGAATTTTTACAAAAACTTCTATATTTTTTACAGTTCTACACTTTTATATCCACATTTTTATATTTAGGATATTATTAACTAGAAAAAAAGACGGACAAGGCCCTTAAGAACATCGTCATTTAATTGTTATAAATATATTTGTTAAATATTGTAAATGTTAAATGAACAAAGTGAATCTCCATATAAATCTTTCATTTACAGTATTTTTCTAATACTTCAAGCTATACATTGTCTTTCTGTTGTTCTTTGTGAAGGTATTTTTCTTCTGTCCATAAATGCCATGCTCACGTTTCATTTATTCATAAATCACTTTTTAGCCAGGTAAAATAATGATTCTCAAAAGACCATAAAATAAGATTATGAAAATCTTGCCAAACGAATAACAAAAATCAACAACAAGCATCACAATAAACTGAATTTTCGCTGCAGAAGCCAGACAAGGTATGAAATATAAATGTGTGAATAGTTTAATTCTTTGACTTATTCTTACTTTACTATCTATTATAGATATACCTTTCAAGCTGCATAATTTATTATTTGATTAATTGATCACCGTTTCCTGATTAATATTCTGCAGCTCCAATGTTGATCCACTACCATCTAGTGATTTAATTGAGTATTGCAGCGTCCATGACGTATCCTAAAATACTCCCATCTGCCGTGTTCTCCAAAAAGACGGAGGCTTTGCGAACTGACAGTAGCAGAATGGAGGCCGCATATCAATAAGCTCTTCACAGAAATAAACGTCAAAATTCAATAATGAACTATTTACCTCTGTCTCCAGCCCACCCAGCAATCCCCTTTTAAAAGTATACAATTATAATAATGGATTGCAGTACAGTACACATGCAACGCAGCATGAATCATAACGCGAACGTGACTTGGTTTTGTGTTGAATGGCTAATGTGGCAGAACTATTGCCAGCGGAATTTAAATACGAAATGTTTTCAAAGCTTGGCATTTGTAGACTGCGCACACATGGCAGTGTTTAAATCACTGACGGCTACACTGAGTAGAAAAGGTCAGAGACCCTTTTTTTGGACTTTAAACAGACGGAGCTCGCGTCTCCTCTCCCCAGCGCACCCCTCACCCCTCATTAACAGTCCAGGCCAGCAGCCAGGTCCTGAGAGCATGTAGTAGAGCAGTAGGGCTCCACATGACTAGATGACAGCACTGATTAGAGGGCACATCCTCCAGTGACCTTCAGACGCAGATAGTACCTAATTACACTCATATACTTGTGGCACTATTATTGCAGGCTGAAAAAAAACAAGTGAATATAAAAAGAAACTAAGGTTATACCATTACAGGGCCATTGTGTGGACTGGAAATTTATAAGCTTAAAACAGGATAACATAAACTACTAGATATTTTTCCTCTGTTTTTATTTATTTATTTATTTTGATTGTGTCAAGAGTCACATTATGATTGTAGGAAACCAATCAGCCAATCAGCTTACGGCGGAAACTCAGTATGTAACATTATAATGAGGGGCACATGTCTTCGGCCAATCAGCTTACGGCTGCAACTCAGTATGTAACATTATAATGAGGGGCACATGTCTTTAAGTGAGAAGAAGGAATGAAAACATGCAGACTTAGACAGGACAATTTCGTACTTTAAAATCATTATTCTTAGCTAAGACTCAGTGAACACACAGGATGCAACTACAAAAAAAAAAAATTCTGATATATATATATATATATAAAAAATTTGATTGCTAATTCTATTGAGTCACCACAAGAAAGCAAACTTGAAAAGGAAATCTGTTTAGAACAACCAGTCTGTTCCATGAAGAAACATGATTTTATTTTTTCAGTACTAATACTCACAGAAGCAACTGGGAGATGCTAATCTGCATGGCATCACATTACAAGAATCATTCCATTTATTTGGTGCAGCAGCTTAAGATGAAAACTTGTTGGCTTTAGTAATTCTGTAAAATCTGTACATAAAACCGTATGCCAGATTACTGTGGCTAAGGGCAAACTGAGATATGAAAAAGCGAAAGTACTTGCCAGTAAAGGCAACTCCATCATCAACTCCTCCTTAAAGTTATAACCTTGGATGTCACTCTGTTTTAAGAACTTAACACCGTGAAGGAAATGCTCTTATTAATTTCTTTCTCTTAAAAAAAATCCACACTTAAGTGGTTAATTCCTTTTTTTAACAATTAATCATTTCAACTTACCTCAGTGGCATTTATTTGTGCCTTTTGTACTGAATTTTAGTAGCACTGTTAAACTATTACAGAACGTGTAAACACATTCTGGCAATACTGGTAATTCTACTAAGGGCCACCAGAGGCCGCCAGACACTTATAAATCACTGGGAAGTTTGTAAAAGTCATTACCGTATTATTAATGACCTTCTGCTGCGTACGATGAATTCTCTTGCTATTCCCCGGGTTATAAATCACAGTACTGGTCAGTGAATAAACAAATAAACGGTATGCGGTGTATCTTATGCTATTTAAAAAAAAAACAAAGAAAAATCTGGATTTTTAAAATTCATGTTACAGGCTCCAAACCCGCTGTTCCTGTTAACCATAACCAGAGAAAATTATTAGAAGATGAATGGATGGATAGTCATGCAGTATAACTTTCCAGGCTAACCCTGTATATTTTTATGCAGTTTGGAATTATTTCCACAAGTCCATAATTATAAATTTAACGGGCCCCTCTTTGGGCACAATGAGAGAAGATGAAAAGGGCAAAGATACTTACTTAGTAAAAGGTAGCAATTCTTATATCTAATCCTCACAACTACCTGTGATATATAGTATATGTGTTTAGTACACATGTTTAAATAACAATATAACCATAACCATATCATTTGGAATCATTAGTTGCTTCAGTCTTTTTGATCAAAATGGATTATGTAGCTTTTTGGTGAAATAAGTTCACACCCAAAACACTGTATAAGTGATCATCGTGTAATCCACCACAAACAAAAACAAAACACCAAACTTTCAAAATGGTTCAAGGATATAGTCAGGATCTGTCCTTGCCTTGGCCACCAAGTGGTGCTGGTCATCTCATTCTGCTCCCTGTGGTCCCCTATGTTCAGACATTGTTTGAGCAGCCTTGGGACCACCTGCCAGTTTTTCTTTTTTTTTTAATGTGTATAACAGAAGGATTTTTTTTGCCATCCAACACTGGATGTCTAGTAGACAGTGTTCTAACCCAGGGAACTGGGATGCGTCATCTGGTTTGACAGAGATACAGTGTGTATATATATATATATATATCATCAGCATAATAATGGAAACTAACAACACCAAATGTTGCCAAATGGTACCATATATAAAGTAAACTGTAGCGGGCGCAGCACTGATCTCTGTGGGAAACCATATTTGACTTTAGCATGTCAAGTAATTGTTCTGATGCTAGACCAGTGAATTTCTTGGACATGGTCTGTTTGCATTTAACAAGCTATTTCTCATCAACAGAACACCCAACTCTCGCCAAAGTCTAGCTGGTATGACATTCCAAGGCGACTCTCCAAATTTCATAAAAATCACCCAGTAGGGGGCACTATAACTCGGAAAACATTGGGTTGACCATGCCATAAAATAACTTGCACTATGTATGCTGAAATTTAAGGTGGATGAAATTAATTAAGTACTTGTAGCAATAGCTATATCTTGATTTAGCTTTTTTGTACTGAATTTATATCGCATTAAAATGACTGTATTGCCCAGAAAGGGAAAACACGCAGTATGCTTTTGGTGCTGGTCCAGTCTCGCAGACACCTTCTAGTTAAGATGACGACTCGAAAATTATTTGTCAAATCTTTTGTCCAAACTTTGCAGGCAGACTGTATGAGTGAAGGCCGGTAACTGTTGAAATTTTGAGACAAATTGAACAAAAAAATGAAGCGTCGGTATTTAGTGACGTCAAAGAGAAAAATGAGATGATTAGAGGCTTATGCTTGTGAACAGGATCAATCTATTTGTTATTCTTACTGTGTTTATTTGATCGTTCATGGATCTGATTACCACGTCACAAAAACATATAGATTAAAATCTACACTTGAAAATCTACGCCTCAAAATCAGCTCAAAATTTCAAGAGCTAAAATGGAGCTTGAAACCACTATCGTGTGAACAGAGCCATCTGCCATCTAAACGCCGTGGATCTTTTTGCAAACTTCCCAGGAACATTTTACAGGTCAGCGATTTTCAAACTGTGACACATGAGATGATTTTCTGAATATTCTATAATATATATTGTTTTTTTTTTTCGTCACTAGCCTTCCCACTCAGCAAATTTTATGGGTGGCCGTCTGTTAGCTCATCAGGCAAAATGTAACTTGGTGAAATTTCTACTGGGGAAAGTGTAACATTTTTCGGTGAGGCATGACAAGTGTGCTTGGCAGGTGAAAATAATATTTTCATTATACGGTGGTATTTTCATTTGGGGGCCATACTTTTAGTATGTACGCACATTTAGACCCCCCGTACACACACATATGTTGGGTAGTTGCCCCCCCCTCCCGTGTACGCACGCATAGGCGATCGTCAGTCGACTTATGCACTGCTTTTTGGAGCTACAAACATTCCTGTTAACTTTAGGGATAACAAAAGAAT
>JAODJX010000119.1:26021447-26036271 GCA_026776945.1 Isichthys henryi | reverse complement strand
CCCTGCCTCGTGCCCATTGCTTCCGGGATAGGCTCCGGACCCCCCGCGACCCAGTAGGATAAGCTGTTTGGAAAATGAATGGATGGATGGATGGATATCTCTTGCCTATTTTGTGTGCCCTGCAGTTGGCTTGTATACTGCCTAGGTGTTACCCACCCTTGTGGCCTAGGCTGCCTGGGATTGACTCCGGTCTGTCAAGGCTGGGCTTACTGGTTAAGAACATTTTTTAGCTGTCATGAACAAGGTTTACGACAACACTTCAACCAAGGCCAACCATCTAACGCACTGGTCCAGACACAAATAATCCTTGGTATTCCTACTTGAATTTTCAGAAGGCATAGGAGACACTGAGGCCAAAAATCCATTAATGTTCTTATGAAATTAAAAGCAAACTTTTTTTGCCATAATGCTAAGTGGCAGTTTGATGCATGGCTTATCCTGTACATCATCGTAAGAACAGCAGGCCATGCTGGTGGCAACACTGTTATAATAATGATTCTCTGCTTGTGAAAACTGAAAGGAAAATGGGTGGCACAGGGTACAGAGAAGGTTGAAGGCTGGAAGGGTTCTGGAATTTGGGACAAATGACCTACAGTTGGGGTTCCCAACCTTTTTGTATCCACAGACCGGTCTATGTGGTACAAAACTTTTATTGAAATGGTAAAATGCCAGGTGAGTCTTGGTGGATTGATCACAGATTTCATAACATACAAACAGAATGGAGGAGGAGTCGGGAGACCCCCACACTGTAGTAGCTGAATCGAAGCCTAATCCTGGCCAGTTAAGAATCCACAACAAGCCCTGAAAATTACTGTTCAGCAGCTGCCAGTAACTTTACAGAGCTTTTCTAATTTTGCAGCATCGTTGGTGCTATACAGTAATCTGTAAAAAATAATCATAGTCTGGTAATAGTAGACTCAAAGTTTCTTCCAAAAGTGCTTCCTGTAAGTATTAATTTCTTTGTCATGCAATTGATTTTTTTAGCTTTGAGATTATATTTGTGCAGCAATATTTCTCAAAGGAGAAGAAAAGACAGTTTCATCCTAATTCCTCACTGTATTGCAACAGAATTTGAAAGTGTCCATATCTACTGTACATTAGTGCTAGATTGTTATTTGTTATCGAAGCTATAATATTACAGTGGATAGGGTCACCCTGAGTTGTAATTCACACATGGATAAAAACAATAACATAATGCATAACAACGAACAGGGTGCACAATACAATTATGGGAATCTTGTTATGCCATCAGAATGATAAACTTCAAATGTCAACGATTCATACTACTGTATAACACAAATCACTGGAAAAGTCTCATACTGTATTATATAAAATACTGGACACTTACGATAAAGATGCCAGTTCTTTGGCGGTGAGCATGTTCAGGGTAACATGAGGTTATACAGATTACTGCATCAAGAGACAGTTGGGGCTGTTTTTTCTATACAAAATTTCATGAGAATTGTTTGCATGTGCAGTTAAAATTCTACCTTCCGCTTGCAATAATTCTTCTGCCTTCCTCTTGTAATAATTGTTTTGGCTTCCCTCCTGCGTGTACTCTTGTCCCACATTTTCTCATATAAAAGAAAAGTATAAGGAAGTGGGATATGTAAATTAGAACTGTGGCTGTTCCAAAATGTGTCCCTTGTAATTTCAGGTTACACAGGGGACCAGCTAAATTCTTGTCTTATGTAATAGCCCTGATGTTAAAACCTTCAAAAGCTTTGCAGTTGTACTGCCTGTTTTTCTTACAGTCACTGTTTACATAACCTAATCTAGACTTTTAAAATTGATTTTATTGTGTGTATGTTGTCCTGTGCATGAAAATATTAATGCACAGAACAGCTATATGATCCCCTGGGAATTAGCAAAGAAATTGCATACAGTGTATATAACCCATGTTTGTCTATAGATGAACTGATTGGAGTTACTTTTGTATTCCCAGATGGGGAGTATATAAGGTTTTACGCCTGGTCTGCTGCCAATACTGCCTGCATAGACGCTTTGTTGTCAACACGATAACTCAAAAACTGATTGATAGATTTTTTTTTCAAACATTGCAAGAGCATTGTACAGTAGGTGTAGAAAAACTGGAAGGGATCCAAATTTTGAGACAGATCTGCTCAAAGCTGAAGCATCACGGCGTATTGATGTCTAGGAGAAGGGCAGCTCAGGCACATGACCTCGTCATTGTAGTAGCACAAAAATTATTTGTCTGATCTTTTAGAAACTTTACACACATGTGGTACGAGTGAAGATCTGAACCAGCTCAAATTCAGATAAATTGCAAAATTGAAGCAACAGCACTAGTATTACAGTAACAGGATTACAAGGGTTAATTAACAGGAAACTTAACCATGTGAACAGGATCCCTCTGTTGTTACTGTATTTACTTATATTTGATGTTTGATGGATCTTATTGCCACTTTCCCAGTATATTTTCATCCAATCTATTGATGAAAATCTACACCTGAAAAACTTCCCCATGTTAGACCCCAAATTAACCCAAAATTGGATCTGCATGACGGAGGGTAAAAATGCTGCTACCTTCTTGTCAACACACCCATCTGCCATCTAAACATATTCCATGGACCTTTTTACGAACTTTCCAGGAGTGTTATACAGGTCAGAGATTCTCAAACTGTGGGTCACGGGATGATTTTCTGAATATTTTATGATAAAGTTTATATTGGATTTTTTGTTTTTCTTTGCTTACCTTCCTGGTGTGCCACTTTTCAGTAGCAGTCCGGAAGCCGGTTACCGAAATGTATTGTGGGAAACTCAGTGAACTGTATCATGGGGGAATTTCATCATGTCATGTTTTTTGGAGAGGTGGGAAGGGTTAGATATGGTTAGGGTTAGGGTTAGATATGGTTAGAGTTAGGGTTAGATATGGTCAACGTTAGGGTTAGAGATGGTTAGGGTTAGATATGGTTAGGGTTAGATAGGGTTAGGGTTAGATATGGTTAGGGTTAGATATGGTTAGGGTTAGGGTTAAATAGGGTTAGATAGGGTTAGGGTTAGATATGGTTAGGGTTAGATAGGGTTAGGGTTAGATATGGTTAGGGTTAGATATGGTTAGGGTTATGGTTAAATAGGGTTAGATAGGGTTAGGGTTAGATAGGGTTAGGGTTAGATATGGTTAGGCTTAGGGCTAGATAGGGTTAGGGTTAGATATGGTTAGGGTTAGATATGGTTAGGGTTAGATAGGGTTAGGGTTAGATATGGTTAGGGTTAGATATGGTTAGGCTTAGGGCTAGATAGGGTTAGGGTTAGATATGGTTAGGGTTAGATAGAGTTAGGGTTAGATATAGTTAGGGTTAGATAGGGTTAGGGTTAGATATGGTTAGGGTTAAATAGGGTTCGATAAGGTTAGGGTTAGATATGGTTAGGGTTAAATAGGGTTAGGGCTAGATAGGGTTAGGGTTAGATAGGGTTAGGGTTAGATATGGTTAGGGTTAGATAGGGTTAGGGTTAGATATGGTTAGGCTTAGGGCTAGATAGGTTTAAGGTTAGATATGGTTAGGGTTAGATAGGGTTAGGGTTAGATATGGTTAGGGTTAGATAGGCTAATGATAACACAAGTCAACAAAAACACTTTTTTGCAATCATCAGAGACCACAATGCACTTTTCTAAATCATGTTTTTTATGTTGATTTCAGAACTTTTTCAGTTTTTTTCCAGTCACATCAGCTTTTTACATTATGAGTGATGTTAGTTTACAGTGCACTTGCATGTAGTTTTTACCAACTATAAGCAGCAAATTAAGTAAATGTTTCAATATCTTCACTGCAAAGTCCAATAGGCACATACTGTGGCATAAATATACTGTACTGAATGCTGTCAATCAGCTACCACTATTTCTTTAAAAACGCTTAGAGTTTTTATATACTGCTCAGAGTGTTGCGGCACAGCATCCAGCAGTAGTCAGCCATCATACTCTCATTATAGAAAACTCGGTAATGACCCTCTATTGACTGAATATCTTAGCGAAAGCATTGCTCATCACTCACCGTATCAAGATTTTCTGGAAAGAACTCTTGATGGGAGTTCAGAGTTGTATTTTCAATGACATGCGACAGGCCAGTTTCTGGTATGAATTAAGCAGACTCTGAACTCCTTCCTTCTATGCAGGAGATGGTTACCCAGAAAGTCACTTGAATGTCTCCCAAGCATCTAGTTCGGCTGCCAAAAGAGATTGCTTAAAACATTCATTCTTCAAAACGGACTTTTATCTGTGGATCTATAAATATTCCTTCCTTCAGTTTTGCAATGCTGATGTTTGGAAATTTCTCTACAAGGTACTGAAAACCCTGTGGGTTCACTTTACCCGTGGTCTCTGCAGAGTTCTTCATCGAGCCTAGCTTGATATGGAGAAGTGGCAAAAATATTTTATGCAGATCAACCAGAGGCTGAAATTGGACATTGCTTGTTCCTGGCTCGCACCATTGGGATTGCAAATGGCATCACTACCTTTCACCGATTTAGCCAGTGACACAGTCTGTTGGAACAACTGGTACAGATGATATGTGGGGCCCAATATTTATCCTAGTCACTCAGTGGACAGCCAAAGTACAATCTGTATATCTTCTTAAAATCTACAGTAATTTCGTTTTGAATGAAACATAAACTGTCTGGATGCTTAATACAATTTCTAGGCATGAAAACAACCAAAATCAATCACAATTAATGCCATCTGTAATGTAAAATACATAGACCACTGTCATTAAATCTCCTAATACGCTTAAGATAATTATACCAAATAGCTTGCAGCTTCACCACAAAAACTAGAGAAAAATCAAACACAGATTTGAAATTAGCCTGAAAAACTCTACAAAACACACATAATATTATCTCTGATGAAAATGACCTGTTGACTTGTGTAATAATAATAATGATCAGTTATACTGCATTATTTTCATTTGGTGAAATTTATCTTGTGGAAATGTAATTGTGTCCAAGTCAACGGTTGCACATGAAAGAACAGGCACAGGTTGGAAGAGGTGAAGATAAGAGTGAGAAATGTCCCACATTATCTTGTCAGCATGCTTTGGACCCTGCTGTTGTAGTTCTCCTGTAGGGAAGGCAGAGTGCAACATATTTTTTACTGCAGGCCTAATCACCCTTTGCAGTCTCGTTCTTTCAATTGAGGTGAAACAGCTGAAGCAGACAATTATGGAAGAGGTTAGGATGGATTGAATGATTACAGTATCAGACTGAACCAGTAAAATGAGAGCTATGCTGAATTTCTTCATTTGTCTTAGAAAGTAAAGTCTCTTTTGTGTTGCTTTCATTATAGAGTCTGTATCACACTCCCACTTCAGGTTTCTGGAAATGATGGTACCCAGAAACTTCAGTGACTGCAGAGGAGACCGTAGCACCATTGATGCTGAGGGTTGCCTTCTGAAATCTGTGACCACCTATTCAGTCTTCTGGGTGCTGTCGGGGTGTCTGCTGTTTGTTTTCCTAGTTATACAGTACCTGCTGTCTACTGCTTGTAAGGAAGTCTGTGATCCAATGACGGGTGAAATATGGCACAGATAGCTGGGAGAGTTTAGCCTGCAGCAGTTAAGGATTGATGGTATTAAAAGCTGAACTGAAGTCCACAGATAATATTCTCACATACTGTAGGTCCTTGAGGTGTTAAGATGCTCTAGTACAGATTGCAGGACCAAGTGAACAATATTATTCAGAGTTGGCCCTGCAATGGGTCAAGCAGTGGAATTGTTATGGCTTTCACATGGATCAAACAAGGCACCCAACAACTACCAAAGTCAAGGCGATAGGTCTGTAGTCATTTGGGCCACTGATAATAGTCTTTTTGGGGGTGGGGATGATATTGGAGGACTTGAAACATCTGGGAATAAAGCATGAATTTAACTTATTTAATTTGATTTATGAAAAATGTCAGTTAAAAACAGGAACTAGTTAGTCACGGCAGAGCCTCAGGGTAGATGATGATGCCAGGTCAGGACTGACCGCCTTTCTCACCTTTTTTTTTTTTTTACAAGCCTACATACATCCTGTTTGCACATAGTGTAGGGGGTTGGGGGCAGGTAGAGAGGGATTGTGGATGGAGAAATGGAGTTTCAAATGAGCTGTCATGGTTGGGAAATTTCACAGTTTTAACTATTGAGTAATGGGAATGGTGCAACAAAAGTATACAGGCAGGAAGATATATAATATGGCAGATGCAAGCGTGATCACTGTGACATAGTGTCCAACTAGAGGAGAAAAATGTATCAAGTGCAAGAAAATAGGTCATATTGCTGTAGCATGTTAAACAAAGAGCATGCAAGAAGTCACTCAATGCGCCATCAAAAGTGATCAAGATTCACAGTTCTTGGGGTCACTTACAGTACAGAATAAAAGGCAAATGTAGATGATGTTTTTACTGAAGATGAGCCATAATGGCACACTACTTTGAACAATGTGAACTTCCCGATGATGTTCAATATCGACTCCATGCTATCCAAAGTGGAAGAAGAGCTAAAATGGATGAAATCATTGAGTATAATAGAGCTGGTCACATAGCCAGCGGAGAGTTGTGCACCTATGTTACCTGTGCTTAATAAAAACAAGAAAATAATGATCTATGTTGATTAAAAAAATAATAATAATAAACTTAATGAGTTAATAGATGATCTGCTACTGAAGCCAGCAGGAAGCACGGTCTTTCCCACCAAAGACACTGCAAGTAGATTTAGCTGATGACATTCATTACTCCATTAGGCAGATATTGCTTCAAAAGATTGCCTTTAGGTACAACCCCAGTGCTTGAGATCTTTTGGAGAAAGATGTTACAGCTCCTTGAAGGCCATGAAGGTGTTTAAGTCTACAACGTCTTGGTCTTTGGAAAGACAAAGAAGCAACACAACCTGAGGCTCCAGAAGGTGATGGAGTCCACAGTCCTTCAGCTTTACAGCTAACAGAGAGAAATGCATGCTTTTCCAGCTCAACTCAAGTCATAAGTACAGTAAAAAGGCATCAGACTGAGCCCAGAGAGAGTGACAGCCATTAACCCTCCGGAGTAGACGGCATCGTCGGCAATGCTGCGTATCTTTCTCGTGTATTTAAATTCATAACTTAGCCTTAAGATGCTTTGTGAATACAGGCCCAGATTGTTATTCGGCATTATCTGTGCGATGACAAAAGATTCATCTGGGTCACCTGAAGCTCACCAAATGCAGACAGCGCTATGGGGGGCCATGCATCAGCAATGACATCAGGAGACTGGTGTTGTCATGTCAACGCTGCTTCATTAAGAAAACAAGCCAGAAGAGAGAGCCTTTAACCATTATGCCTCTGCTAGAGCTTCCTTGGCAGAATATTGCAGCAGACATTTGTGAGTTCAAATTAAAAAAATACTTTGTTTTTGACTACTTTTCAAGGTGACTAGGAATCTTGCATGTGCAACAAACACAAAAGTGTTATTGGAAAGCTAAATAGTATTTTCTGTTTTTGTTCAGATAATGCAGCAAAATTCTTTATAGAGCACTTCAAGACATTTGCTGCAGAATATGACTTCAGACATGTTACACCAAGTCCTCATTTTCCTCAATCCAACAGCATGGCCGAATGAGCAGTAAACACCTCTATGGCAATTCTCAATCAAGACGATGCTCACTTAGGTCTCCTGAGCTGTCCCTCAACACAGATGGAACCGACTGGAGAAAGCCCTGCCAAGCCAATGATTGGACGAAACATCTGTAGAACCTCTCCAATTGTCAAGGTGAACCTGAAGCCTGATTGGCCTAACCTGGATGTAGTCCGGAGAAATGACATGCAGAACTAATTATCCTATAAGTACTACAACCGCATGTATGCAGGTAAACCTCTTCCATCACTTGTCTACAGTGATTGAATTTGTCTTAAAATTAAAAAAGAAAAACCTTGGACGACGACAGCCACTGTACAAAACGAGGAATTGATTCCACGACCATATGCACTGCAAATGGATGAAGGTGACAGCCACAAGGAACCACAGAGCTACTGTATACTGGAAGTGAAGAGATGCCCTTTCTTTACGTTTTATTTATTTAGCAAACACTTTGACACAAAGGAAAAAACACTTTTTTTGACAATGTAGATGCAGCCAGTCACTGGACTTATTGGAGTTAAGGGCTTTGCTCCAGGGTCCAACAGTGAAAGCACTTTACAAATCCTGGGA
The DNA here is from genome assembly GCA_026776945.1 of Isichthys henryi. Lineage (NCBI taxonomy): Eukaryota > Metazoa > Chordata > Actinopteri > Osteoglossiformes > Mormyridae > Isichthys > Isichthys henryi. Next base: position 26,028,101 of record JAODJX010000119.1, on the reverse strand, counting down.
TTTTAACCGGTGATGTTTCGATCAATGGTTGAGTGTCCTAACCCACTTAGCCTTAGGTAACAGTTGGCAAACATGATTTATCATATTTTTCCATACTTCCAATTAGATCTTACTTCAAAATGAGATTTTAGAGGAGTCACTGATAATTGAGGATGTATTAGAGGGTCTAGAGGGTCTGAAATGATCATCCATAGTGCTGTGTCATCCTGATACAGCTCACGACCTTCCCACAAGGACTGCCTGGAGAGGATTCTGCCTGCATTTCTCCACTTTTGAGTATTTGGCAAACATGATTTATTTTTTTTTGTTGAAGTCATTAAATCTGCCAGTCCAAGTCATAGTGTTTCTCACGCTTTTTATTAGTTACTGCTGTTGATGTGCTACTGATTTAATGCCAGTCACAAGGTTAAAGTTTAGTTCTTTTCCTCTTACCCCCAAGTAACATATCAAAGAAGCGCACGTTAATTAGTTTGTTTGGCTATTAAGATTGTTAGAACAATTTACATTACTGCTGTTCCTTTGATTAATTGACTACGGAGAAATAAAATAAATTAAATCAGTCAGTCAGCCAATTAATTAATTAGTTAATTAGTTAATGAATTAATCCAAAGTGTGAAATTTGGAAGGATTGGAAGGAGATAGGGTCCAAGTGTGACGATAACAAGGTCACTTCTAGAATCATAGTCCACAAAGAGGCAAATGCGTGAAAATCAGATAGAAGAAAACAATCGCAAACTAAGGCAAATAAATCCAAGTCATGATCCAAATCTATAGTCTAAGCCCATGTACTGTGAATGTCAGTTAAGTCAACAAAGTCAATATGAGGAGTGGAGGGCAAATAGCTGAATGCTAATCACAAGATGAACGGCAAAAAATTCAGGTAATACAGGCATGAGTTATACAGAGGGACGAGCCCATGAGTGGGACACTCAATACTTCACAATCAGGTAACTGAAAACCTTGTGCTTTTATGCCATGCAAAATAATCCTATTGTTCTGCTACAGCTACTGTTCAGGGGAGGTGGAGTGGGATGTGGCTGGATGAATGTGGGCAAGACATGGGCGTAAATTACAGGGGGATTTTGGGGGTTGTAACATATCATAGACTGTATCATAGACTGCTTTTACTGAGAGGTGGGGGTGACATATGTAAAGAAAAAAAAAGGAATGTGAATTTGTTTCTTTTGTATGGAAAATTACACTGTACTATGGGCTGCAGTCTATTATAGGGTTAATCCCCATTTAAATACAGCTTTTTGTGTGAAGCCATTATTATTCATGCCTTTGTCTTCAACCCATCTCCACTACCCTAGTTTTGAATATAATGTCAGATTAGCATATTTTTCATCTATTGCACTAGATAACTTACCCAAGCGAAGAGTAATTTCTTACTAAATTATGTATTAAAAGCCCATTGTCTTACATGGAAAATAATCCTGATGTATTACTTGGTAGATATTTTAGTAGACCGATGAAAAAACTAATTGAAAAACCAAAAAAATAAACACATCTGAACCTAAGAAGAAGCACATAATTCTTTAGTAGCAGCTCTGTATGTGTAGAATTTGCACCAGCTCCCTGCGTCATGTGACTTTCCTCCCGCAGTTCAAACACATGGCAGTTAGGCTCTCTGGCTTCTCTAAGTCTTCCTGAGTGCAACCATGTATGTCTCTGTGATGAACTACCTGGGAAAAGCTCCAGGTCTCCTGTGAGCCTGTACTGGATAACGGGTTACAATATGGATTCCGTGGTTTTGGGACTAGTTCGCCACCACTGATGCTTTCTTGTTAATACGATAAATTCTGTAACGGAACTTTTCGCTGAGGCATTGTATGAGTGACAAAGTGGAACCGATTACATTTTGAGACAGATCTTCCTAAAACTGATGCCGGTTAGTGGCAGCGACTGGGAGGGTGAAAGCAGACTAAATTTGATGTCGTGAATGTGGTAAGTCAAAAAGTATTTTATTGATTTGACAAATGACACAAAGGTTATGGCTGAAGATCTACACCTGATTTAATTTTCAGAAAAAATGGCCAAAAAATTAAGCGACGGTGCTGTGTGACAGCAAGGAAAGAAAACGGCAGCAATTGAATACACTGTAACTTCAGAAGTATTTTAAAGGTCTTATTCTAAATTTGCAGACACATAGGTGAGAAACTAAAATTATTACTTTATTTATTCTATTTAATCTTTGATGGATCTTATTACTACTTCCGAAAAACATTACATGGATGAAAATCTACATCTGAAAATATTCCCCAAGATGACCCCAAATCTCCCCAAAATAGGACCTACAGTAACAGAGTGCAGCAGAGGGCAAAAATGTATTGTGTTTCTGGTTGGCATATATACTGATGCACTTGGAGACATTCACCTCTGTACATTTGTTGATGTAGCTAATCACAATAGATTCAAAGTATATGTTCTGATGATAGCTTGCCGTTTCCTTGAAAATGTCTCAAGCAAACAGTGCTGAAGTGCTGAGGCTCAGCCTTCTTGCCACACTGTGATCTTCTTCAGAAACTGACTTTTTCTGTCTGAGTAGTGGTTTGTATGCTGGGATTTACATAACAGGTGGTCAGAGTATTCAAAGGGGGGCGGGGGGGGGGGTGTGTGTGTGTGTAGAGTGTCAATTTGTATGCAGATTGATAGCTAGCTTGCAATTTCCACATGATGCTGGAACTTTCTATGGAGTAATGTTGTCATAATGGATTGGTGATCATTGAAGTTGGACGGTGATTCTGATTTGTGACCAAGTTTTCCGATCGTAGAAGCTTTTGCTTGCTGTTGTACTGATTCAACTTTTGGAATGTTTCAACAAAGATGCATATTAGATACTTCTAATAGAATTCACTGCTTTCTTTGGCTCCACAGAAGCTACTGCATCCTATCTCCGTTTGTCCAGTGCCGATAAATCGCTTGCTTTTGCTCAATATCATGTCTTTAAAAGCCAAAATATTTCCGTACAGCAAAAGCCGAATGTCTTTTGATGATCAGCTCTTGATTCTGTTAAATGTCTCACCAACGCGTCACACTATGGGTGAGTAATGATGAAAATGATTATGATTGGCTCGGAAAGCACATGCAGAGGTCACGCAAAACGAGTAGAAATGTACTTCAGAACCGGTAGACTGTAAACATATTACAGAATGGATAAATCACGACCAGTTATATTGCTGCTAAATAATATTTAAAATAGCTCATTTATCATTTGATATTAAGATTGCTTTTTTTCAGTTTTATACATGCTCTCTAATATTTGAATATTCACAAGGCTGACTCATCCTTAGTGTATAGCTGCATTTCCCCTGAAATTTGACCATCTGTTTTTCAGCACAGAAAATTGTTTTGTCACTGTATATCACTACATTTTCTGGCTCTAACTGTAAAGTGAGAGCCTTGGTCAGTACTCAGTGCTTGTTTTATACAGGGATTGTTAAATATCCACATGTGATTTTGGCCTTTCAAACAAAAGCTCAAGTACAATGTAAAACTATGTATTTATCCAGGGATCTGCTTAACATTTAAATACAAGCTACAACACTTTACTATTGCTTTTGATAGCTTTATTGATTTTCTGCAAAAAGAGGTCTAACCTTTCAAGCTCCATAGTTATCTAAGAAGGTAATGATTCATGGACGATTCACATGGTCCTCAACCTGCTGTCCTGCTGCTGAAAATTATTTTTGTGTGAATAGATCCCACAGTCGCAAAGACCCATTGTGGTTGTTCCTTTCATCATGTAGGAATTCTGACATAGTCTCTGCATTGCTTTACTTTGTGAGTGTACGTGAATTCTAATGATCCTAGTGGAACGCAACTGTATCAATGCATTAAGGGGGAATTCTGCCCCCTCTCAATCTGATGAAAGATTATATCTCTCATGAGAAGACGTGATTGCAGATGTTAATAGAGATGCACTGCATACGATATAAGCATAAAGGATGTGTCCCTTACAAGCAACTGTAATTTTATTACTTTGATTTAAAGCTACTTAGGCAAAACATGGGATTTTGGACTGTTAAACTATGATATAATTTACCACTTATATAGGAGGGAGAAAAAAAACCTCTCTACGATCCTTAAATTCAAAACATATAACAATTCACAGCCAGCCAACAAAATCCAAGTATCTAATATGGTAATTAGCTGTCTCTACAAACGCCCCCATCCACCCTGAAGGACTTGTGAGTGCGCATGGTTGACGAACTCTGGATGACTTAACGTGGTGGCCATATGCTCAATATGGTTTTGTGTTTCAGTTTTTACAGCCTACTGGTTTTGGAGCATTAATGTGACTGTTCTTGAAGAAATCCTCAAGTCAGTTCTTCTGGGAATGTGCTAATTTGTCACTTGCAGAAACATGCTTATTTTTAGACATCAGTTCAGTGGTGGATATGGGAGGGCAGTTGGCAGTTCAGCTGTTTTTTTCCTAAGATCTGATATATACTTTCGATATGGTTGGTCTGGTCATGACAAAGAACAAGTGATAGCTACAGCTCGTCTATAGCACTCTGAGCCAACACCCACCCGGGAACAAGCCAGCATTATGAACAATGTTCCCACTCTATACAGGGACCTTAGGGCCTGTAGTAATAGGTCAGGCAACTCATATGCCTGAAGCACCCCGTGAGGTACACGGTCATATATCTTGAGTTGTCTTGATCTTCTGAATGTACTTGCAAGCAGTTTATTTGTTTTTAAATATCGGGGGTCGGGGGGGGGGTTGGGCCAAAAGCAACAAATTTGCTCCTGGCAAAATAAAATACGTGCATCTGTGATACATTGTATGGTATCTTACAGCACAGAGGCAGCCATTCTCCGTTGAAATAAATCCTTTCAGTGGGGCTTGTTTTTCCATTAGTAGCAGAGTAATCGTTTGCTTCAGTTTAGAGAATAGTTCAGGTCTGGCATAGAAGAAATCACACAGTGAGGGGGCCTACTTGTGTACCATACTGGAGTGGCCCTTGTGTTGCATGTTCTTGTGTTAAGATCATGGTGTTGTGCATAGTACTGTATATGAATTAAGAGGCTCAATAAAACTGAAACATGAAAATCCACTTTTGTGCATAATAAATATTGGTGTACTGTGCCACTAGTTAAAAAAGGCATGATTGCTATTTTTGATTAATACCAAAATAGCACCAGAGAGCAATCCGCGCTGCGATATAATAATTATTTTTGATTTTTGCATTTTTAGTTCCTGGAATAATGTTCCTTCAGTTCAGACAGAAACAGTGGAAGTCTCTTTAGTGCATGACAGTTGAATTTGTAAAATCGAGCCGAGCTGCCTCAGTGCTTCATCCGCGGGCCTTTGTGTAATTACACTCACTCCGGCTCTTTCTCTATGCTTAATACTGCATGTGCCATCTTTTAGCAGGATAGCCCGCCCCTGCTCTGTGAGGGCTCTCATTATGCGTTTCATCTGCATGGGTGGAAGAGGGGGGGTGAGTCGTGGCAGGGTGACCCCTTACCGTGTTCCCCTCTCAAAGCTGTGGCCTGGATCTTTGGCTAGGGGTCGGTTTCATGGCTTCAAATTCTAAGATAACCTCCAAAAGGTTTGAGTGACGATAACAACAGTCCTCAGGGATTAAGGTAGATAAATTTCAACAGACAGCAACATATCATGCTGCAAACTTTTTATGTGTCTGTTTTGTAAAGTGGAGCATGCAATTAGATTAGATGGCTCTTTTCCACAGTATACTTGTTCACCAGTAGCAAAATTGCATTGGTTACTCTATCATAATAATTAATAAATGTGCGAGGTCTGTCTCTGAATAATGAAATCTGTTCCTCTTACCCGTTTGTCCTAAATACATGCTACTCGTTCACTGCGACACTGACTGATTAAAACCAATGGATGGTGGCTCACATACAAATACGCTTGACAAATTCTGTTGCAGTCTCATTCTGATGTGTAATTTTATGGAGTACTAGGCTCTGATGACAGAAGTATAAAATGCTATGTTAATTAAAAAAAAAAACATGGTAGGTGAAATGCTATTACTCTCTAAAAGGATTAAATATTTTAAATTAGTTACAAATTCACTAGGTTAAATAGGTTCCAATAAAGCAGTAGACTGTTAAGTTGACAGTGGGGAGCCGTGATAATCTGGAATCTGAAGGTGCTGTACAGTATGTACATCTATGCTGTGCTGTGCATACTGCAGCATCTATGTTCTGACCACTTAAACAGTACAGAGTCTATGTCATGGGGACCATGCAGGGGACACTCAGGATAAGACCCCAGTCCACAGGGAATATGTCCAGCGGGAGGAAAACATGCAAATAGCCCCCTATCCTTGCACCATACTGCCTATGCAGCAAATGAGGAAATAAAAGACTTTGTATTAAATCCCAAGAAAGATATAGATCAGTGTCCCAAAAGCAGGAAGAGTAGGTAGCATATGATTGAAACTATTAATACGTTGAGTGAGCGGGTGAGCAGCTCCCTCATGGCAGCCTGACGTGGGACTCCTCAGGCACACACCATGTCCTCCTGTCGCGATTGGCAGGTAAAGAGAGCCAGCTGCTGGTTGGCAGCCTGACGTGGGACTCCTCAGGCACACATCACGTCCTCCTGTCGCGATTGGCAGGTAAAGAGAGCCAGCTGCTGGTTGGCAGCCTGACGTGGGACTCCTCAGGCACACA
>JAODJX010000119.1:26002139-26020563 GCA_026776945.1 Isichthys henryi | reverse complement strand
GGCCCCCCATCCTGGGTTGTTCCCTGCCTCGTGCCCATTGCTTCCGGGATAGGCTCTGGACCCCCCGTGACCCAGTAAGGATTAGCGGTTTGGAAAATGGATGGATGGATGGATTTAGGGGATCATTAGGAGGGAAGATCTGATAGGACCCTAGTGGGGAATTTGGCCGGGTCATCGGGGTATCACTCCTGCTGTTTCGAAGGATACACGGGGATCTTTTATGACCTCAGGGGGTCAGGACCTCGGTTCTACGTCTCATCCAAAGGATGGCTGGACCTGAACTGCAAGCTGAATGGCTGCTAACATTGTGGCGACGATTGGTTCCCACGATGTAATATATGCATGACCCCCGCCCCCACAAAGACACACGCAGAAAATGGTCTCCACTAAGCATTAATTAAATAATTCATGAAGAATTGTGTATCCTTCCCACATTAGTAATAAGATGCACTTCAGCTCAGGGTCAGTGGAAATATAGGACAGCTCCCTGAAGAGGTACAAAGCTTGCATGGATGTTCACTCCATGGGGGGATGGAGGAATATTAGTGACCCCAGCCTCTCCATCTGTGTCAAAAGCTATGAGTCCGGTTTGTGATTTTCTATACAGGAGACATTCACCAGACCCATTTCTCTAGCAGAATACTTCAGTTATTTTGTGTTGGATCTTTTATTACCGGGTCTCATGTCCCCCTCAGACTGTTAAATAATACGTATGTGGCTGATTGTGCTTTATCGCAAAAGCGAATCCCTCTAATACTGTATCTGCACGTGGGAGGTAGACACATAAAACATTTTACTTCTATATGACCTTTAGCGGTATGATAAAAAAACACTTGGGTACTTCAAGCTTTAAATAAATCGGTCTTCCCACACAGAGTGTCCTCGTTGCTTCTCTCCGCGTCAGCTTTGGCACTCACGCACGCATCATCACCACTTATCCCTGTCGAGAGATTCCGGGGAGGCTTTCGTCATAGACATGTGTAACTTTTCCAACACATCGAAGTAAAGCCTGTCGTTAATGTACAAATTGGCTCTATGCAGAGCCGCTTTCCCTAATAGATCTATGTTAAACCCTGCTGCTGGTGCTAAAGTGTTGAATATTATATTGGCACAGCTACATCTTCCCTTGTAAATATTGTTTGCAGTAAACACATAAGAAAAACTATTTCCATTGTAATCTGAATTTATATGATGCAGTCGAAACATCTGGCACTGGATATTCTTTGCTTCTCCGGGAGTTTGGGTTTCATATTTGAATCAATAAAAAGGACTGACTCACCAAACAGATGGGGCACATTACACATCAATGGGAAAAGGCCACCATTTTGAGGACCTTGCATAATAATTGTTAGAGTTCTGTGCTTTAGTCAGCTGAGAAAATATTCGTAAAACGGGGAAGCAGTAAACTTGAAACTAGCTGCATTTTATGTGTTACTCTGTCTAATTCATTAAGCTTATTTTGACTCTGTTTTTAAGTAAACAGCTAAATAGTAACTAGGAAAGGTGTTACATGCAACTCCTCCCATACAGTACCAGCCATCAGTACATTTCACTGACCATGGGGGGGTGGGGGGTCAGCAGGAAGCAGTGGTGGAGAGTTCACATCTAGAAGGTAAAAATCCAGACCAAGATTTTGTTTCAAACAACCACTGAGTATAAAGTATGACAGTGAAAGTGTACTAAACTGGTTGGTTGAACCAAAGTCTTGGATTTTTACTTTCTCTATCTGAATAATTTACCTCTGGTGGGAAGACAGGGAAAAATGTTGTATTGCAATATATATTTTTTCTTTTTTTCATTTCATTGAAAATTATCAGTGATTTAATTCAAGTTTCTACTTAAAGGCCCCAGTTTTGCTTAAAATCCACTTAGAATTTCCCTTAAATAACTTTAATGGTGGTACATTGGAAAATATGATACATTGAATAGATTGCAAAGTGAAATCTAACATGAATAAATATATAAAACAAAATTAACTTTTGTCGTAGGCATTTGTACTTATCCGTAGAATTCCCAGTTCAGTTAAATTCCCAGTTCAATTAAATACTGATGACACCCATAAGACTCTTAGGCGATGTTTATGCTATCATTTATTAATGTATTATTATTATTATTATTTATTTAAAATGCACATAGTTGCATCATTGACCACTAATATCACTGTTTTTTATTATTTAATTAAAATTATTTGGTGTAACTTACTACCTCTTGGAGTCACATGCTCCTAACCCTATTTTTCCCATTGGATATGAGATTTTACCTGCAGTTTTTGAGTGCAAGGTTTTTCAGGAACGCATTAGTCACATTGTAGCAGGGCTGACTGTAGAGGTGAGATGAAGCTTGGGGGGCAGAATGCAATGTTGGGCAATGTCAGGCAGCCCCCAGGCTCACTCTACCAGAAACAGGATTTGAAGCGGCAACCATCCAATCACAGGCATAGAGTCATGACCCACTGAACCACACACCTCCCTTTGTAAACTCTATGTAATACTGTTTCAAGCTGCAAATATATACCTTTTTATATGACCTGGTGTTTTAATCCAGTACTTGCAGTGCTATGAAATGTCAGGAGAGATTATTCTGTGCTGTGCTCTGCTGTGCTATTCACTCTGTTTGGCAATACGCTCTGATAGAAGAAAACTATTCCACTATTCCACTCCCTCACACAGAGTGATTTCTGAATGAACGGTATTGATTTTTTTTCTTTCTCTTTTTGAAGGATTACGAAGACGCTCCAGGCAGCAGAGGCAGATCAGACACCTACCCTAATGCCCTGTGAGGACATGCCAAACCCCGCACTTGTCTGATAGGATCACACGGTAAATCGACAAGTCAAAACAGGGACATTTATGTCAGCGTGGACCGAAGGACATGGCACAGGGAAGTGTAAATAGTGCAACTGACTGAACATTTACTAAAACAAAATGAGAGAACGAAATTATTTTTATTTCATACATGGGGAGCTCCTACAAAGAGCTTTTTGCATAAGAATAATGAGGGTAACATAAAGCACAGTATGTTTAAATCTACCTGTGCTGAATAAGGTGAACCTCTAAAGTGTTTGTACTCTAGTGTGTGTTCCTGTAGGACTATCATGCCCAGAGAATACAGGCATAAATAATAAGACATGTATCATTCCTCCTGCTGTGTGGCAGCCTTCCTTTCCTGGCAGAAGTCGCACCCAGGTCCGAAGAGAATGGATCCTACAGTGAGTGGAGGGCTCTCAACTGCAGCCATCGTAGCTATTGTGTGCAACGTTTTGGTTGCCGTTCTGATCGTCATCCTGTTTGTCATCCTGTGCAAAGCCTGCAGAGTGCCCTCCAGCCAGGAGAGGGTGCCAGTGTTAGCTTCGGGTCAGGTGCAGCAGGGCAATCAGCACAGGTACCTGCTAACACCCTGAGGCCCTCTAGCAGCTGGGATCAAACAAAATTCTTGTGCTCATCTCTGGCGCTGCCATGATCAGGCCTTAATCATACGCTACACCTACAAGAAGGTACAAATTCGGAAACCACCTGCAAATGGTCGTGTGTGATTCAGGACAGTCACTATCTGTCTGTCAGGAAAGAAGAGGCCATTGACAGGTAATTGTAGGATTCTAAATGACAGCATTATGGCATAGTCCATAGTTACAGTATATGAATCATACATGACCTACACATTTTTGAATATTATCTTTCTATCATCTCAGAGTGGGCAGTTAGACATATACACACATACACACATTTTGGATCATTAAGGATGAGTTATCAGACAAGTGAATGTATTCCCAAATATTTATTTTGTTCCTTAGGCTAAGCTAACATTTTATTATTAATGCTAGTTAAAAAATAGACCTTAAAAAGTAACAGCTAGAAAAGACAAATGTTTAAAAGAGGCTTAAGTTTTTCGATCATATGGAAAGATATATTTGATGTATTTGTATGGTCAAAGGTTATTGAAATTGAACACCAGAAAAGTGATACATTTTTTTTATGATATGCACAAGAAAAGTGTCTCAATTATTCAGAGGAAATGCAACAACATAACAGTAATTTCTTTAGTGGTATAAACATGCAACCAATGTTGTCATAAAGATATTCATACATAATAGTGAATTAAGTAAACTAATAAAGTTTACATTTTACATGCTGAGTAAGATACTCTTTACCTTTTCATAGTACTAAGGATTCATGGTAACCTGTACAGGAACAGGGAGACACTGTGTTTTAATATAAATATTACAGGACAAAATTATTGATTTAACAAGCTTAGCTTTGACTGAAAGGACATAAGTGGCTATTGTTGATATCGAGAGTATAAACACTGGAGATATACAAGATGCATATATTTTACTTTCCATAAACTTAATACCACTGAAAAAGAAATATTTTACGGTGGTAAAGTGAAAAACAAAAACAGAAGGCACTTCTCCATTCCATATGCATGTGGTAGTTTTCATTGGGTAAGTGTGACATTGTGTGATGACAATGAAAAACTGGGTGGGTTTTCCTGCCATCCCTCAACCACACACCCCTACTGCTTCTGTATCTCAGAGCTCTGAATGTTGCTTTTCATTACCATGAATGATTATCAAATTATTAGAAAGACAAAATGAAGTCCTTTCACTATACTGTCCAGTTATAATAAAATGTCTTCCCCACATTAATATGGTGTTATCTGTAATGTGTCTCTGGTTGAACATAATGTATTCAAACACAATACAGGCTGTGATCTAAATAAAAACCACTGTATTTTATTATTTCAATTAATGTACTTTAAAGATTTTGCATTTCTTTTTTAAATAACTTGAATTAAATACTCCCCTTTTTTGTATTCTCATTGTAAAGTGGGCAGGTCTTCTTATTTTAAATATGCTGTTAAACTGCATTGACATATTTTTTATTTGTTCGTTTTATAATTAACAAATAAAACACTGAACTCTCCTCTTTGTATGTTTTTGCAGCCTTCAGTTACACAGAAGACAAATGCTCAGTGGATGCTTCTTTTGCCTCTGTACCTCTCAGCTGTTATCTGGTTCCCTTTGTAGATTCAGTAACTTCTCCATTTTGGCAACTTCCACTTCTGGGCCCTTAGGCAGCTCCTGCCCCTTTTTCTCCTATGGACAGAAAAAAGCACTCGCTTTACCAGTACATTCTATATTCTCACCAATACAGCCTCTCTCTGTCTCCCAAATGCATGAACACTCCAACTAATCGAAGACAGACAAACAATTCTTAGTATTTATGCTATTTATAAACATTTAATGATTTTTTTTCCCCTAATAGATATTTTTTCCCCAGTGCATCATTTGTACTTTCTGGTAGTTTTGGAACAGTCATGTAATAATCCCCAAAAGAGTTCACAGTGTTCAGTTCTCGTACGCGGACCCCGTCCTAAGAACAAGCTCTCATTAAGATCTCATTAAGAGTTTAATTGCTGTATGTTCATTGTTCATGAAATCGGAGATTTAGTGTGTTGATGACTTGCTCAGGGAACCACTGAAGAGGTAGGATCTTAGCTGCTACAAAATCTAAGCCCATAAATGAAATAGTGCACTTACTGTACATGCAAATCTGTCTCTGTTAACTTTGTATTCAGTTACTGTGATTCAGATAGTATCACATTATTTAAAATGTGAAAACCCATGGATACTAATAACATATTTACATTAACATTATATAACAAATTATTAATAAAATGCCACTATCTAATTTACATATGGAACCATTTATTCTAATAAACATCTCTTGAGGGCTGTCCTGAAACTGAGCCATTCATTTCTGCGAGGTTCGTGCCGCCGTTTCATCCTTTTTCTGCATCTGGGGGAAAATAGCGCAACATGATAAATGTGAGCCGTCGCCACGAAATGAGTCTTAAGTCGCACTGGCAGACCTGCACCCATAAGACTCATTTCGTGGTGATGGGTCACATATGTAAAAAGGTGAAAAAAGATGAAAGATTAATCAACCTTGCAACTAAGTGACTCAGTATTATGTACAGTACTTATTTACTGCATTTATCATTATCATTTCATAGAGGAGGTATCATTATCTAGAGTGATACACAATGATCATCTTAAAATAAAATTAGGCACAAAGAAAAATATTGGTTTTCCTTGTAAGAGCTGATAGAATTTACTTTGTAAATTATGTTTGAAAATTGAGTTATTTGTGACAATAACGAAACAGTATTCCGAATAAATATTTTAGCAATACAGGTCAAATTTAGAACACACATTAAAATGCACCAAAAACACAGATATACTTAAAAGTGCAATTAAATAAAATAGTAATTTATCATATGCATCTAAGAAAGAAGAATGTCAAAACTCAAAATAATGCAAGTTAAGACGCAAAAGGTAATTCTGGAACATTTGAAAAAAGGTGAAATACGCATAAATGTTCTTGCAGTGCTTGCTCAAGGTTGCAGAAAGAAGACAGACTGTCTGTTCTTCGTGTTTCAAAGACTGCAGTAGTGACTGCAATGCAGATCTCAGAGGCCTCTTATCAAGGTGACATTCCACAGCTGATGACGGCTCCAGTGCCTGGAGAGGGACTGTGGTGTGACATGCAAAGTGATGAGGATAAAAAAAATATATACATACTTTATGTAACATATCATGGATTAGAGGGCTTACCGGTGATATAGTTATTTACTGAGGTGATAATACACTTTTAATATTATTATTTGAATGTTTTATTTAATATACTTAATGTACATATATCATGGACGTGTTTAGGTCTGATTTTTTAAGCCTAGCCCCTGAGTCTTTTACCCCCGGCCACAGTCCTCTCTCAAGAAAATAAAAGGTAAGCTCTGTGTAAACTTAATTTAACCCCTGTTTTTTTCAATAGCTAGAAAAACCCCTGTAATATATACATATAAATTTACTCCAGTAATCTACCTTTTTGGTAATTTGATGAAATGTAATTTGGGTATCGTCCTCCACTAGGACTTGCTCTGAGCCTTTTTGTTTTGATAATTAGTCTCAATATATGTTATATACATTTTACATACAAGCTGTTTACATGAAAAACACAGAGAAATATACAGTATCCACATTCTACAGCCTGTGTGACCAGCCTAGTTAAAAATAACAAAACTCTATTTAAGTACCAATTTAGTTACTGAATGATATTTAAAATGCTTTCTACTAAAATTTATTTAGGTACACAGCTTGCAGATTTCCCTTCTCAAACACATCTTTACCAAGGATATACCAGGTTACAGTAAGTATGTGTGTCTGAGCAGGGAAACCTGCAAACTATGCTGCAAACTGGCTCTCCAGGACTAGAGCTGGGTCACCCATTTTTAGGCAAAAATCCATCCATCCATTTTCCATATTCACGTATTCAATGCAGCATCACAGCCAGCCTGAAGGCAATCACAGCAATTCTGGGACTCAGGGTAGACACTAGATGGAATGGACGGAGGAACGATTTAAATCCATTTCATCAAACACAATCACTGGGAAGTTAACTATGTGTTACAGTTACACTGGATTTTGCATATCATGTCATTTTTTTACAGAGATACAAAAAGTCCTTGTAGACTTCATAATGTGCCCCAGTTCATTACCACTACTTTCCACTAGTGTTGCATGTCATGCTGACAAATGGCTACAGCCCTGCTACTGGATCTCTCACTGGCAAATGCACAGCAGCATTTTGACAGTCTCTGGAAGATGCATTGCTAAGTGACATGGGAGAGAAGAAGCACATGCCTAATTTTTGCACTTTCAAATAGCTCGTGGTGCTACTCAGTAGCGGCAGGATTCATTATTGTCATTTGTAACTATCATTATTGAAAAGGAATTCTGTAATATTTACAATCCTGAGATAAACAGATGGACATTTACAGATGGAAAATGAGCCATTTAAAAAGCTACCTGGACCTAGATGCCTTTTTCTCTTCTCAAACCCAGTCAGGACTAAAATAACACAGCTTGCCTTGGTGTTCTCTGCTGTGCTTTAGGGGAAACGTCTGAGTAGTGTTGTTGCGAGAAAGCCTCTGAAAACTAACATTCTACAAAGTGAAGCTGCATCAGGTAGTCCTTAGTGAGTGACACACAGACTAAATCTTCACGATTGTTCTTTTCAAGCTGTCAACCTTTTTGCCTTGAAGTCCACTGCCAGCATTATTTTACACAGTTAATTTCCCCTGCTGAAGGGACTGCTGTCCCATATATCATTTACCACTGCACCGTAATAACTATATTTGTCCTATCTTTATATGAAATCCCGCAACGAATACACAAAAGGATCGCATCCACTCAGACTCGAGAACTTGATCTTATCTTGTACTGTGACAGGCGCAGATACGGTATCACACTGTCGCCTCAGATACCATCGCTGAAAAGAACAGCATGAGAGTCTATCTTACAGCCCTAGAATCATAAGCTCAGCTGCACTAGCCCACACTGCTGCCCACACGCTACACTTCAGGTCTTTCACTTCAGTTCAGCAGAATGAATTTGTTTGAAACCCTCATGAGAAGATTCAGTTGCATAGGAACTATGGGAAACACATTGTTTGAGACTTAAAGAATTCAATATAAACAATGGAATCACTGACCTCTCTGTCATTTTGCTGATAATAAAATGAATCTACTCCACATGCATACTGGTTACCGGTTTGCAAATACAGTAACCATACTGGTTCCTGTAGTACCACTTTAAGGAGCATTAACGGAGACTATCCAGGACATGCTAATTGCCTGAAACTAATCCAATGGACACAATGTGATAATGAGTTTGTGGGCTTTGAGAATTCAGCTGCTGACGGCTTAACTAAGTCTAATTATTCTTGGCCCTGCTTGAGGTTTAGGTTTTAGAAACAGCTGCAAATCAACTGCATTCTGAGATTGAAGACTGACCCCCTCCCCCCCAGAAAAAAAAAAAAAACTCCAAAATATCTGTGTAAACAGGTCCTGAGGAGACACAAGATCCCTTAGCAAAGACGGCAGCATAATGTTTTTCCCTGGGATCAGCAGTTAAGGCTGTTGTGTACTAACAGGAGTGTAATACCTTTCCCAGTCAAATACTTAGGGAGATCTACCAGCAAAATCTGGACTACAGATTATCATACTCACATTAATATCGAGCAACCCCAGGGCAGAGCATCCTACACACATAGCAGCATTTTCTTGACAGTAACAGCTGAATTGTAATACAAAACTGTATTAGGGACTGAAAAAACATACGGCTTCATGAAAAATGTAAGACTGAATTGTGACAAACATAGTACCCATGGGCATTGTTTTCAGTTTAATACAGTACCTCAAACAGCTAGGTATTCTGTAAACATGCCGCTTAACATTTGGAAATATCTTGCTATCAATGAAAGTTATTTAATTTTAAATAATATATTGCAACTTGCCTAAGGTAGGAACCAACCCTGGATGGAATACCTGCCCATTGCATGGTGCATACTCATTAATACATACAGTTAATTTACTCCAATTCATTTAAGTTGCATGTTTCTGAACTTTGGGGGGAAACCGGAGGATCTGGTGCAGACCCACGCACACATGGGACGGACATGCAAACTCCACACACACAAGGCAGCGGTTATGTGGCAACAGCCTACGTTCTGCACCACTGCACCGCCCTCGGGAGCAGGTCTGCACAATGTGTGATGTTAATATTCACAGTGCATGTTATGCACATGAAACTGTCACATCACACAGACCGCAATAGTCAGCTGGGTTGAATCCATCGAAAAGGTAAAAACTAAAACACTTTTACTCTGTCACAGACGACATAGGCGGGGGATCATGGTATAACCTATGACTGATTTAAATTAAGTTTTCTGTTTAAAGCACACCATAATGTTTCATGCAAATAATATTTAAATCATTAAACATTTAAAAAAAAAATTATATAATTTTACATAATTTAATTCAATTGACATAAATTCTGATATTTTGAGTCCAATTTCAGGCTTAATGGACCAATTCTGAGCAAGCGGTGATGGGGATTTGCACATGGCCGCTTTTGTATTCTTTGCAGAAAGATGGCGCTACCCGCAGGGTGGATGATTGAGTGCTTGCATCATTTCCTGAGCTAGGGAAATATTTTTTAAACGCGGTAGAGCTTTTCTTGCCACAAGTGCCGTAAGATCTGGTCAGTCAGCCTCTGCGTGGGTTAAGTGGCTCTCTGGCCTCCCTCCAGATCACTCTTACCTTGGGTTTTTTGCGCAGGTTAGGAGACAGCTTCAGGCTGGTTACAGAGCCATGGTCGTCCCCCACGATGATGATGGGGTACACAGGGTTGAACTCGATGTGCGTGAGCTTGGTTTTCTTTGCAGCCACGAGCTGCTGGCAGATCGCCTCATATTTGTTTACAGTCAAATCAAAAACGAGCACCTGGCGGAGACGGGAAGAAGAGAGACGGGTTTTTCCTGCCATCTTTGAATAAAAATAAAACTACTCTGTGCATTCCACACTCTGCACATGAAGCTCAACAAACATTATAAAGAATTCTTAAACATGAAGCCATGTCTACTAGACTGGTATGAAAAAAATAAATAAAAAATGTTTATCCTTAATATCTGGAAAATGAAAGACATGCAGTCCCCTTTTTAATGTATAATAAAATGAGTGTATTTAATTCTTTTAGACCCAGTTTTAACAAAGCATGAAGAATAAGGATTATTACTACAGAAATGTCAGGTTTAATATTGGATATTCTTGGAGAGATAATACAAACTAATCTCAATTTCTAAATACAGGATACAGTATGGAGGAGTAGGATACAGTACATACTTCCAGATTTTTAATACAGAATGGTGCATGGAGAGTAGTGCACACTGCATACTCTCAGTTTCTAAATACAGAACAGACTGTGGAGGAGCAGCATAGACTGTGTGGCTTCCTGAATCACATTCTAGTGGTTTGGTGTTATTCTCTCGGCCAGAAAGCTTTATCCACATTTCATCCATTTACTGAGCCATTCCTCAATTTGCGTGTGTTTGAGTGTGCATCCGCATGCATGAGTGTATGTCTGTGCGTGTGATGGCGTGTGTTTGCACGTCTGTATGGATGCTTCCATAGCTGGCTATAAGGAAACGTGTCTGCATGTGTGTGCATGTAGGTGCGTGTATATGTAGGCATGTGTATATACTGTATGTCTGCTGTATGAGTACTGTATCAGTATCCATGGGGTGGGAGAGGACGCCCGACCATCTGGCCATGCGGACTGCCTGTTGTCTGTTTTCCTGAAACAGCCAACCCCCCACTGGCTCTTTGACAGAAACACAGAATGAAACATAGATCAGACGTCCATATCAACCTTACATGAAGCTTTAAAAAAATCACCGGTTTCTGCTAGGCGAACGTATAACAAGCATAATGCATAAATCAAGTATCTGGTTATTTAGCTCTGTATACTATTAAGATAAATGATAAAATACATTTACACTCAAAAAACACTTGTAAGAAAATTCACATATAGCTTTTAAACACAAATCCCAATAATGCAACTCTCACATAAACTACAATTTTTCCCCTGTAAATTTTCTATTCTCTTAAGACTGTTATGACAGTCGTTTAGTCTCCTTTCTATAAGACGAGTCTTCTTGAGAAAACACTGCATTATGAAAGCAGTGACCAAGCCCCTGCAGAGAAACTGGCTCAGCTCTGGCTGAAAGCAGACATGGTGAGGGGGGTGTCAAGTACAGGCCACTGAGAAGGAGGCAGAGGTCACTTCCATCCCCATGCTGAAAGCCCCTATTTATCCTGGCAGTCAGCGATGGCCTTCTGTACCAGCTAGTAATTAAGCGCTTTGGTTTTTGCAACCATTATCTACATTAGACCAATGTGACGCTCGCGGTTCAGGAACCAAGGAGTGCAAAATTCAGAAAAACTAGAAAGGCTTCTAGCTACTCGTGATACAGCATACTAGCTCAGCAGGTATTACTTTTGTCTCATATCTCCAGGGTCACAGGTTAAAATCTTCCATTCCTTCCTTCCTGTTATTATATACATAATTCTAGTATTCTTGTAATTCTGTTGTCCATCCAGCTTCCTAAGCCCTTGGTAAATGTGTGTGAGTGAACTGCTATACCCTGTTATACCTGTGAACCTGTCCAGGGGAAAGCTGCCGACGTCTCTCCTTCCGCCTCCCTTTTAAGGCAGATTTATACTTATGTGGTGAGGCTACGCTGCGGCCAGCACCATTACAAGCATTTATACTTGAGTGCTGGTGTGTCTGTGTCGCTCAACAATTACACCGCCAAAAAGCCAGGTGATACATTGTTTTGGGTGCTGCATTTATTGTCTTCCCACCCTGTGGTACATACAATTGCTGAATAATGCAACTGAAACAGAAAAATGTAACAAAGCATCTATTTATTGAGGCCTGATTATATTTCTGCTACTCCAGTCTTCCCATTGACAAATTTGTAAAAATGTCGAGTCGCTACAAAGTCAAATTTTGTGCATTTTCCCTTCTAAAGATAATGTATATACTGCTTTTCACTTTTCTACTCTTATAAAGTATGAATAAACTTAATGGATGTAAGTGAAACTCAGTTTTCAAATGTTTTTTAACCAAATGCAGTGATACAAATGGTGTGATGATTTCAGTAGAAGAAAACAGTTACTACATGAAACTGCTCACTAAACTGCCAAATATGAATGGTATAAGATTTTAGATTTCAAAATAGCCAGGTAGACTCACTATAGGCTAAATGCAATAAAAAAATCAAATCCGTTCCTCCATCCAAACTCTCATCCAGGACAGATATGCAGGTGAAACTGGAACCAGGAGTCTATACCAGGCAACACAGGACAGGGGCTACATCTTGGATGGAATGTAAATCAAATCCAGCTCATCAAATTATTTACCAGAACAACTAAATACTACCCTAGTAACCAACTGGAAGACATTATACATTAAGATATTCTCCTGGATTCGATGGCCTCAGGAGACAGAAGTAATACATAATGCAAAATGATAATTCCAAATTAGTGTAAATAAATATTCATATTCAGTTTGACTGAAAGGTATTTTTATTCTTGCATTCATATACATATCATGCATATGTATATGTCTTATATACTCTCTCCCCATGTTTGAAACCTTATTTTACCTATTGCTAAAAGATACATGATGTTTTTGCATGTCGTATAATATTTCAAATATATTTAGAAAATCTGACTGGGGATTCAGGGCCCTATCGGGGTCTGTGTACCTGGCCATCGATGGTGACAGCGGCGAACACAGTGGATGAATATGGAGACCAAACCACATCCCCCACAGCACAGTTCAGGTCAAAGGTGAACATGGGGCTCCTGTGAGACAAGAAAGAGCATCAGTACTATATCTGCTGTCCAAGTGCATTAGTCATTTTTCATACTAACACAGTCTGATGCCGAATGTACAATTTACGCTACTGGAAAAAGACTTTCTGATTGCGAGGGACTTTCTGTGTTTTTTAACAGCCACACTATGCGGACAAAGGTCAGGCAGCCGGGTTTACAAACATTTGTGAATGAATGGGTGGCTCTGAAGAGCTCAGTGAATTCAAGCGTGGTGCTGTCATAGGGTGTAACCTTTGCAATGTCAGATCCTGAAATTTCTTCGCTGCTAGATATTCCATAGTCAACTCTAAGTGGTATTATTGCAAAGTGGAAGCATTTAGGAATAACAAACACATTCCTAAACAACGAAGTAGCAGACCATGTAAAGTAACAGTGGGGTCACTGTGTCCTGAGGCGCACAGTGCATAAACGTCGCCAACGCTCTGTTGACTCAATAACTGCAGAGTTCCAAACTTCCTCTGGCATTAACTTCAGCACAAAAACTGTGCACTGGGAGCTTCATGGAATGGGCTTCTATGGTCGAGTAGCTGCATGCCAGCCTTACATTACCAAGTGCAATGCCAAGTGTTGGATGAAGTGGTGTAAAGGACACTGGAAATCATGCTTCTCTGTCTCGCAATCTTGACCCCAACAAACTGAAGAATAATATACCATTAAATCAAATACATCCATTGGGCTAATAAACTACAGTATCATTCATCTGCTTCTATCTAACACTATCCACTGGTTTAATTCGCTGCTGTTGAATCTGTTAGTAAGGGGAGAGACGAGAAGGGGGAAGGTATAGCACAGGCTCACATACCATGATGTCAGCTCCCTGGGTAGGGCTGTAATGTTATACGCATTCCTCATGTGCTGATCGGTCATGTCATTTTTGGTTCAGAAAGCACAATGAAACAAATAAATACATTTCCTGACACAGTAGGAATCTTAACTCACAAATAGATGGTCAATACAGAAAATATTATGCTAATTCTGACTGTGAGTTGGATATGAGTAAAGCTGGCTACAGTCAGGTATAATTGGCAGTTTGGAAACATTGGATTGCCAATAAATTCCACCAGCACTGGAGAGAGAGTGTGGTTGATAAGACCAAGACTGTCTGTTGGCTGGTTATAGCAAATTCGGGTATGTTGCTGGAAACACATGCGACACGCAAGCTCATTTGAAACGACATTATCCGAGTGTGTGTACAGCTGGAGCAAGGCAGAAAAAACCTCTGCAGGGCATTTAAGGCGTTTGTGCCAGGAAATTCAGACCAGGCTAAAAAAATAATTATGGCAACAGAGGTGTTAAATTAAATCACTACAGATTATGATTGTTATTTTGAATTTTTATTTATTTTACATATTTATTTTCACAATGTGCAAATAAACATCCCCTAGGTTTTTCTTTTCAGACACATCAACATCAGACACTGTCAGGGCTTTGTATCGCAAAGTGAGGTTTGTTGGTAAGCTAGATAACTTGTCAGCTTCAAGGTATCCTAGTTTAAATTGACATTATCATTGTTCACTTACATTTAGCCCAGACTACACATAATCATGTTAACCCAAAAATTCGGCTTCATGATACAGATCCTTGGCCTACTGTATCTATTGGGTTTGCCCAGCATGTTACCCTATTGGGTCTAGTAATTATTAACTATCCTGCCCTGACTGCGCTCATATGTTGCACTTGTGTTTTCCCTTTATATGTAAGGGCTTAGGCTCTGGTTTTGCCAGTCTGGCATTTGTCATGTTTGCTGTTGCTGGTGGTTGTCATCTTCTCTTTCCAGATGCCCCTCGAATTTCTGCTGTGCCTTGTACATTAAACCCTGCGTACTGTGCTTCCACCTGCATCCTTATCACACTTCACCTCTGCATGGCAATTTTTCACTGAATACTTGATTCCAACCAAAGGATGCGACGAGTCATGTTTCAAATTCTATTTGTCCTGGAGCCCTGTTGTTGTTCATTGCAAGCCCCCTTTCGTCTGGTCCTGCAGTCGTATGCCCCCCAGTCTTGTGTTCTCAGTACTCTTACAGTATGTTGTCTTTAGCTCCTTTCAGGCCTCCCCCCACAGGATGGAAATGTGGGGACCCCAGGTGGATACCAACTATGTTCTGACTGGTTTGAGCCACCTAGAGCGGGTGGCCTGCCAGACAGTGGAATCCCAGCCCAGTCCTGTCTCCAAGTCCTGTACCTTAACCTGGCTTCTGTTGTGTTCAAGAGTCTAGAGCAGGGTTCCCCAATTTTGGTCCTGGAGATCAGTTTAAGCCCCATATACTTGCACCTGCACCCTTGTCCTCCTTCACCTGTGTCAGCTAATTTGTGACAGATGCGTTGCCTTTGGTTTCCGATTTTGTAATTGTGTTTGCAGTTTTAGGAATAAATAATTTCAAAACAAATTCAGTTGTCCCTGCTGTACTGAAATTGAACCGAACCATTAAACCCAAATCCAAAGTGTGTACCGAACCATGAATTTTGCGTACAGTTGCACACCTATTTTGGGCCATTTCTTAAAAGAAAAAACAAGAAAATCATTTGGTGGGCCAAAAGGAATTGTGCTGCAAAGCAGATGCGGCTTGTAGGCCTTGAGTTTGACATATGTGGTCTATCCTATATACACGAGTAGCAAAGTATAGTCAGCATACCTCACTGTGTGGTCCCAGATCTTGACGGTCCAGTCAGAGCTGCACGAGATAAAGACCTTTGGATGGAAAGGATTCCAGCGTACTGCATCCACAGCCATATTGTGAGCATCGTAGGTCTCAAGGACCTGGCTTGAGTAGGCCTTGGAGCACTGGAAAGACAATTGGTTGAGAAGACTAGGTAAACAGCCCATAAGACAATGACAACTTTAGGATAATACATAAATAAACCGCGAAGCTTCTGAACTTTCAGGCAACATAAAGTGTCGAGAGACACGGAAACACAACTGCTTGATACTAAATAAGGGAATTAAATTCAGGGAAAACCGAAACAGATGATGAAGATGATTTCTAAGACATCCTGTCTAGCAGCTCTGTAGTGCCGATGGATTATGGCTTCATATGAGGGCAGCAATGTCTGTATGCCTGAACAAACAAAGCCAGACATAGCAGTGACAGCACTGTCACTAAAAGAACATTCTGGTGCTGAATTTGATGCGCAAAGGCCCACAAATATAGGGATTTGATTTTTCCTGTTCCTTCCCTGAGGTGACATTTATGCAACCCACTAATATCTACTAATTGTCTGGGAAGCTTTGATTGATCAGTTTCAGCTGCTGTAGCCCTTAGTTTACATTTGATCATGTGACCAGGATGACGTGTCAGCAATACAGCTGTGACATTTGATATGATTTCTTTTTCACTGGTTAATGCATCTCTCTAACTTATGACTGGATATCAGGGGTGATCCTGTGAGAGAGAGGCAGACAAGTAGGGCAGGAATTTCAGACAAGGTTCATTTCACAATAATACAGCCTGACAAGGACGGGTCTTGAATTGACACTATGACCAGGCTCTACATGCAAGCCTGAGAAGGAAAGCATTAGGACCAAGACCCTTTATGGCAAGTGACATCTCAATCAGAAGCACAGCTGTCTGCGTGTGACTATGACAGCCTGACAGCTACAGGGTGGGCTGTCAGGGTGAACGGCAGACAGTGTTACCCTAATGAGACAGAAGAAATGCAGGTTTGCGGATTCACAACCTTCCCTCTCTTCAGGCAAATATGAAAACCTCTGCTGCGTTCCAAATAACCGTACATGACATGAAAATGCATCTTCCTGTTTGAGAAATTTTCTTTTGCCAGGAACAAAATTTACATCTCCGACATTGTGACACTGTTTACATTACAATTTACATGACTGTACATTTGACACATTCTAGTACACTTGTTAGTGGTTCTGTTACGCACACATACGCAGAAACACATGCCCAAAAATGAAGTGCACAATTTAACAAACAAAAAAAAATGTGATACATTTTAATTAACAAAAATGTTTACGTGTAAAAGTAAACAGTACAATAAGTGTTCTCGCAGCTTGGTACTGCCAAATAGAGAGCAATTACAATCAAAGGGCATTGCTTATTTAACACATTCTTCGATCTGAAAGAAAGCCGGAAAGAGCCTCAGATCACGGTTAACCAATGGCAGTAAAAATGCCCTTTAGCAGTTTACTAATCAAAAACAAAATATTTGTCTGTTTGGTGAGTTTAAAAATATGTCCAAGTATACTGAATACCACAAATATATCACATCAAAAATGCAGCATAAAGTTAATTTCATAGAGTAAGTAAAAACAATATAGGTAAGTTGCTGGAAAGCTTAGAGTATTCAGGTAATCTTTCTTACCTTGTGAATTTTTCCTTCCTCTGTGCCAACCAAAAAGAGGTAATCAATTTTCTTATGGAAATCAAATGATGTCCCACACGCTACAAAAAAAGAAAATGTTTATAAAAACCACAAAGTTATCGTCAATCCACAGAAGAGCCTGCTGAGTCTGAACTATTAGATTAAGTAAACTTTATTGATCCCTGAGGGAAATCCAAACATACATTCAGTGCAAAAATAGGAATTATATTCATATTTTGCACAGAGAGATGAGAACTGAAGCAGAACGTCTCACAGCACAATTGCCACATGAAAGCACAAGGCTCACCCTATCACAGCTGCCTCTAGTAATATAAAATACTTTGTATCACTTCAGTACGAGCTCAGCCGGCTCAGCCACCCTTAAGTCTCCCTTACTTATTTGAAATGTAAAGAATAAAGCGATTGAAAATGTATCACAATAAAATGCATGTCATTGGAACAGATTTATTTATGCGCCACCCCGTGGTAGTGTGCAAAAGCCAGTACATTGCACGTTTACGGAGTACCAAAAGTTTTTTCAATTTAATATTACTTAAATCTAAAAAGGATGCTGGTCGGAATTATTGCAACGTATTCCCCGGACGTAAAAAGTGGAGTTTCACTGAAAGGAAATACGTTGGTAAGCTCTGTTATCCTAATACTGCCCATAGATCTTTTTCTTGCCATAAAGCACCTTCAATTTTGGGATAGGCTTTCTCAAATGTGTGCATGTGTGAGTGAATGGTGTGTGAGTGTGCCCTGCGATGGGCTGGCCCCCCCATCCTGGGTTGTTCCCTGCC
>JAODJX010000119.1:25934650-25949458 GCA_026776945.1 Isichthys henryi | reverse complement strand
CTTTTACTTTGTAGCACTTTGAGATTACTAGAATATAAAGTGCATTACAAATACAATTTATTATTATTATTATTATTGTAAATTGCCATTTTTTTCATGTTTATTGCTTTTGTACGTGTGCTTTTTTCATGTGCGTATTAGTTTTATATTGATCGTTAATGCTTTTACTCATGAGGTCGGTAGATTGCCTATTTAAACCTATCTGAAATAGATTAAATTCATTTACATTAAGTCTTATGGGGAAATTCGACTTGGACCTTAACCAAATCGCAACGAGACCAGCCTTCTGGAATGAATTAAGTTCATGTTCCAAGGTACCACTGTATGTTATTGTCCATTTTGTCAGTTCCCATAAGGGGAAACTCAATTTCATCAAAATCTCTGACTGCAAACAAAAAACTATAAATCGCAAAAGCCATGTATTTTAATGGGTTATGTATGGTAAAGGTCAGGGCTGGATCAAGGTTACGGTTGATTAGGGTTTGTCCCGTAGACATAAATGGACACTCCCAAAAAAAGATATGAAAACAAATGTCTGTGTGTGTGTGTGTGTGTGTTTTACCTACCCATTGCAACCACTGCATGTTTAACTGCAAAATTGCTTTGATCTGCGGAATTAAAATGGCTGAAAAATAAAGCAATATTAGTGCAAAAATTTGTCCAAGCTTTCAGTTTATTAAGTAATCCCTTTTTTAAGGTTTGAAAACATGATTGACTAGTTAGGTCTTCATTTAAGCCAGACATATTCAGTTCCAGAGTTTAATAAATACATATTGATTAGAACATTGATTCGCAACTAAAATCAACAGTACTGCATCTGTAAATCAATCTATCCATCTTCCAGCCACTTATCATGGTCAGGGCCATGGTCGGTGGAGCCTATCCCAGGCAGTATAGAGCACAGGGCCGGACATCCCCTGCACAGCATGCTAGTCCAATGTAGCACACATACATGCAATTTAGAGACGACAGTTAGGACAACTGTGTATCTTTTAAACTGCAGGATGACACAGAGATAACATGCAGATTTCATATAGCAGAGGTGGCCATTTAACAGTTGTTAGCTAGATACAGTGATTAACAATGGTGCACTACACAGAGAGAGTCACAAAATGCATTCTGTCTTGGTGCTATTCATAAATGGGAATTAACTACTGTACATGTAACACAAGCCGGAACATCACATGTCATATTTTCTGCCTTTAAATAAATAAAATGTACCTTTTTTATTTTAAATCACCTTTGAACCGTCAAAACTATTAAGTTGAGTCGTACTGGCATATTTAAATTGCCCATTGCACATTCTGAGAGACTGGTTTCCCATCTGGGTGTCCGTATAACCTTCTCAGGTAGATGTAAGACTTTCCATGATTGTGTACTGGGTAAGTGGTTGGAAGACTGATGATTTTTCCCCAGCCATTTTTATGTACTCCAAAGCATAATCTGAAAATAACTTACTGAAATGATAACAAATTAAAAAGCACAATCATCATCGTCAGCTTATTCATCCATTCTTATTTAAACAACTCTTATGTGTGAAACGGGCCCATTTTTTGGGATGGACTGTGTGTGTAAAACTGTGCATTTCTTTCATCAAGTGATTACACATACATACGGCTGAAAGTCCAACTGGTTAAAGTTTTTACTGGTATGCCTGTGCCAGAGAAAAGTAGGATATTTATAAGTAATGCAAATCATGCTTGTACCATTGATTATATCTCACAGTGCCCAATACACATCCATGGGGAGATATTAAATCTGTCTAATTGAAGGGGTTAGTATTGGTGGGATCGTTGAACTGGGCAATTCAATACACACCAGCAGAAACCTAAGTGTTGCTGGACTCAATAGTGTACAGTATTTTTTTCTTGTACCCGATGGGTCACTGCATTAATGAAAATAATGACTTATGTCAAATGCGATTTCAAAGATCATTGAGTCAATGGAGGAGAGCAGTCCATCGAAAGAACAATTACTCTCTCCCATAACATGTTTTTGAAAGTCATTCAAGAATAGCCCGCACAAAACCATTCATTTTTGCAATTAAAACCTTTGAAGTGTGCAAAATGAACATCTTTATGTCATTTTGAGTGCATGTGAAGTCAAATGTGTGTCCTCCTTAACTTTTAGGTCTTTGAACCTTCATATAAATCAGTTACCAGCAGAATACACACGAAATTAACAAATCTATTACAAAAGCATCGTATCATATGCTAAACCAACACTCAGTATTTTTAAGTTGTACTGAAACACACATACAAAAATGTTTGTATGTTTTGTAAAGGTTTGTGATATTTAACAATGCACACCATGATGTTTTGGTGAACGGTTCCATTATTTAAATAATGTTATGCAGATCCTACAGTATATCTTTTTCAAAATTTTTATACAAAAAAAAAAATGTTAGCATTTTGTAAGATTTTTGTTTTTTTTGGAAAACAAAGCAATTATATGGCACTACTCATTCAACCTGCAGTAGAGCTTTTTATGGGGAGAAGATTCCTGTCAAGTAACTTTATGCATGTACAGTACAGAGTTTTCCTTTGTTAATCATAAAAAAACAGCTTAAAAAGGACCCTGAGTTGTTCAGAACAAATACACACACATATGCCACCTTTTATATTCCTACTGGAACAACTCACATCTGGCTTGGTCACGCTCCCTCTGAAAGGAATACATCAGTTCTGGCTGTGTTGCAAATGAACCTGACATCCCACGGACTGTGATCTTGCACCTGTTAAGCACCCGCCCTCCCCATGTGCCCTCAGGCCCGATTTTCTCTCCCCCTCTCCACTTCTCCCATCACCCCTGAGCTTAGGGTTTCATGTCCCTGAATCACACATCCTGGTTAAAAATTGCCGTGACTACCAGGGCTAAGATGGCGTGTGCTGAACCTCGTGTAGCCTGGTCAGTGGGTGGGAGAGCAAAGAGCGATGAAGCCATGGAGACCTTCAATAAAGTTGAAATTCAATAAAAATCTAGTTAAGGGTGCTGGCCTTTTTCCCTTTGACCTCTTATAGAAATCCTGGAGAGAGGGATCATGTTGTTTCAGAATCATCTTGCGTTTCATCGCATGGGGGCTGGGTTTTACCTGAGGAAGGGATATGTGTGTGCTGCTGTGTGTGCATATGTGTGGCTGGTCTGCATTGGGTGGAAAATTGGCACCATCCATCAAATACCATAGTTAACAAATACCTAGCCAGGACACCAAGCAAAGGATTCTTATTTAAAGCAGTGAACCATGAAACACAGGAGGGTCCATGCCAACGAGGGTCTATCAATCAGCTAGTCAGTTCCTTTATTTAACAAGCGGGTAGGGGCCCTTGGGGCATCATGCTTGGTTCTGGTTTGTTGGGCTTTGCAATGTGTTCTCTGAGAAAGGCGAAAAGGAGGGAAAGAAACAAGAGAGTTAGGGAGAGAGATGTGTCCATGCAGGCATGATCAGGAGAGGCAACTGGGTTTGCCTCATTCCCTGGTGAGTGAATATGCTTCATCTTTTCATGTGCGGCTTCAAGAAGCTTGGTGCTGCAAAGGGCATCAGATGCCATTAAAGCACAAAATTGCCTTTGTACAGCGGAGACCCCCTATCTTTGTCCAGGTAAAATGAAACTCCACTTTGGCAGCTCACCTTGAATGGCCAGGGTTTGCAAAGGACCCTTGATCCTCTCGGAGTATGAAAATTATATTAAATGACACAATGATACAATGGTTACATCACTGAACTTGTGACTAAAACGGTAAAAATCCCCCCCCCCCCCCCAAATACCCATGAGGAACGTTAACGTCATTAATTTATTTAAAATATCCAGCTGTGTGGATTGTGAAATCGATCTAAAAAAAACTCTTACGATAAATTTTAAGAGAATTACAAATTGACACTGAAAACCTGAGGACGAAGGATACAACAGAAGAGTTATTTTCTCTAGCAGATAGCAAACTCTAAACACAAAGCGAGAGAGAGAGAGAGCACTTTTTTTTCCTTTGCCTTCAATCATGAAATTTGAAAGACATTTGTGAGGCCGTTGTGCAGCATAGCTCATTCAATTCAGGAGATTACGCTCTTTCATCCCGTGTGGTGTTTGCTGGTGCGACATCGAATCGACCGCTTGATTGATCAAAGCCATATTATCCCAAGCCTTTTGGAGGTGGTGATTTACTGGCCTCCAGGAGGAACTGCTCCGACGGTTCTGGACTGCCAAGTTCAAGGTGTGGTCAAGCCCTTGGTTGGGGCAGCAAATACCCCAAAGAGGCTCAAATGCAAGAAATTATACAGAGGAGTTGTTTTGCAATTGTATTGTCTGCCAAGGTGACTTTATGACCTGATATTCACAGCTTTCACATTAACATCAGATCTATATCAGTTGTTTCACCTTGATGTGAATGTTATGAAATGGTGGGAAAAATTGGCTCTGGAGGTTAAAAGCTTTTTCTGTTTTCCCGGAATGCACTCTTTCATTTTTTTCCTATTCATACATATTGTATAGATTTTGTTTCCCCTGGTCAGATGGGATGCACACATATCAAAGCGGGAGCGTAAAGAATCATCGCGATGCACAGACAAAGGAAAGGGAAGCAAGCTTGCGGACACAGGAAATCAATGATGATCAATTTGTTATTTCAGTGAAATACTTCTTTCTGGGCCAAATCATTTTCAAATTGCCTCACAATCACTTGTGTTACAAGAGGGCACGGTCGCTGACGGCGAGAATTTTATTGAGAGTTCAGTATGCTGGGCATGGCCTGGCAGAATGAATAGGAAAGTACAATGGCACCCCTGTGAGTACAGGCTGTCAAATCAACTTTATTAGTGCTATTTTTATTATTGGAGACATTACAGATTTGTCTCATTATGGAGACTTTTCATAATTAGCTGCCACAAGGTGAATTGTTAACTCTGCAATTAAAGGCTGGGCATTATAGTCAGTGGTCTGCAATCACCAGTCTGTCTAAGAGAGGAATTAGAGGCGCTTTACATTGCTGACCTCCCGTTTGAAAACACAACATGCTCAATGGATATGAATGAGACACGTGCCATTGGCAAATCATTTGCCCATTTGTTAAAATGGTTATTAACTCTAAATGTGGAGATGCACAGGAGGGGGAAAGGAAGAGAAACAGATGTGGGTGGTACAAAATCCATAACACAACAGAAGGATCACTTACAAAGGAAATGAGATTTTTATACCAAAACATGGAGACAAGCAAATTCAACCCTAAGGAAGATCAATACTTCAGTCCGTTGGATGCTCAGAACATTACTGAACTGACAACAGCAGCAAAAACAAGCAAATAATGACAGCACAGAAAATCTGTCAGAATGCATGGTCCATCAATAGTGCTGGATTTTTCAAATTAATTATTGCATTGTGGGTATCAAGATGTGCAAGAGTATATTGCCACTCAAAGTACAGTGTTGTAATGAGTGTCCCAATGGGCTGGTGATTCAACGACGAAATTAAAAAGTAGCAAAAACATTATCATTATTTAAATTAATTGTTGGTTGGATATTTTCGGGCGTCAAACCACAACCAAGACAATACAGCTTATGTGACCGGTCTCACTGCCACACGCCGTGTGATGAGACTGATTATAAAAAGCAAGAACGTCTATACAGCTCTCTATGCGTTGTGTTGAAGGTCACTGGTGGTGTGTGGGTGCAGGAGGAGAGAGAGCCACTTTAAACGAAACAACCAATTACATTTCAATTTCCCAAACAGCTCAACTCTCCCGTTCACCGACAACACAAATGCATATGAAGTGTACATTGTGTTCATTACCTTAATTTCTTACATCCAATATGCTTTATTTAACAATGGATTATTAAGAGAACTCGCACCCATGCTCTTACCTCTTCCCGCGAAGGTGAGAGGAAATGATGCAGGCCGAGAATATAGGAGAAGATAGAGCGGCATAGTGGGAAATGTAGTTTCACCATCGGATTAACCAAATTATTAAATTGAATAAGTTATGAAGGAATTTTTCTATAATTATACCAATACAAAACACAAACCTGATACACTTACAAACTGCATAAGTGGCAAATGTGACGCACAGTGTCACTTTGGGTAACGGTAACGTCTGGCTAATCTCAATAGCTCACGACTGCAAAATAAGAGACAAACATCAATGATAGTTACAGCTGCTTTCTGGGAAGGAGAAGGTAGTCGTGAGTTCTTTTAATTAATAGCCCAAGAAGACGCCACTTGTTTTGTACCATTACAGGAGACTAGAGTACCTGCATACGTGTGAGGAGGACATACAGCACAAACACCGGACTCATAGCCAGCCGGGGGTGAAAAGAAAGCCTTCAGGAATCAGGCTAACACAGCAAACGCCCACTGCTTTACCTGCCTACTGTACGCTCCTTTTGTTGAAACTCACTGCCTTGTGCTCATTCCTCTTCCCCATAAGAACCCATAAAAGTTCAATTCATCCCATATTCATGGTTCCATTCACCACCTCGATAGAGAAAGTCTTACTGCATTGTCTCACTATATATTTATTAGGAACCAGGACTTTTACCAAGACACTGCATGTTAATGTCCCATTGATGGCCCAATTAGAGTATTGCTGAAGGAAGAGCTACACTTGTATTGGATGTCCTATGCGCTCCCACCTTTGAAGGTTAATTTGCCTAATAATGGTTTTGTATATATTTGTATTTGTATGTGAATTTTGTGTGGTCTGGGTGTGTAATGTAAATGAAAAATAACTGCACCGCCTTAAAATCTGTAATATGTGTTAAATATGTGTGATATATGTAAAATCAGGATCATTTCTGAACATAGGCGATTTTGTATCTGTACACAATATCGTTGTGGCCCAGTGAGGTATGAGCTTTTCTGCCTCATTCCTGCTGTGAGGGGGACTGTCACCAGGCCTGGGAGCCATCTTCAGTGCATAATGTGAACCCCCCCCCCCCCACATGACCGGCGTGCTTGGGGGAGACACATACTGATTTATGATGGGGGATTAGCTTGTGAAGACAATGCACTGCTCATGCTGGGAGCCAGTAAAGCAGCTTGATCCTCACACATGCCTGTTGGTGTATTGCGATGCATATACAGTAGACAGAAACAGATGATCTTACTGCCCATAGAAGATTCCCCTGCTGATTCCTAAACATTTAGTAAGCCATGATATTTATAAGCTTGTGCAGCAGCCCTACCTTGAAGCATAAATGCATCTACTTACTTGGTACCTTATAAACAGCTTATTGAAACTTCTCGCTGTGCACCAGATCTTAATTGCCTTTACATTATGGGCACTGTTCTACAGTTTGTTGCCAATAGACTTTGTTTTTGTAAGAAACTCTTAAGTTTCACCAGAAAAGTTGTTAGTGAAAGTAAGTTAGAGGAATAAGCAATCAAAGAGAGTTTAAAATAGAGGTGCGGCGCAGGTGTAGATCTTAGCTGCATTCAGAAGGACAGGCCACCTCACTGCTGGTAACAGTGCAGTTCGAGGTGCCATATTGCAGCAATCAGGAGAGAGCCTGGCAGCTGCTTGGCGTCAGTGCCCTCCGCCTGCCAAGCAGCACGTGGTGCCCCCTGCCCACCCTCCATCTGCTCTGGGGGGCCTCTTGGGTTGGGAGGGGGGGTGATCTGCCTGGCACCGTAACTGACACTTACTCACCATGTCGTGCCTCTTGTCTTCAGACCCATACACTGCATGGACTCACCCCCTCACACTAACAGTGTGTTGGTAAATGTGATTCAGGCGCATTGATGGCTATAAGTGCTGGAAATGTCAATAACTGCGTATGTCGACAATTATAGCTTCCGCATCTGTCAGTGCGCCTGATGTGTACATCGATGATTACCTACAGTATGACTGCTTTATACGTAACTGCCGGCAACGGATGTGTGCGTTAACTGCTATGTCAGACGTGCGTATACATAATGCAAACTGACGTGAAACAAATCAAATGACATATGCTGTGTGACTGCAGCTCTCGAAAATTGTATCGTTGCTCTTTTGCCGTTATATTTTTTTTTGTTGTTGGTGATAGACGATTGCATGTTTTAAAAATATGATGCGAGGAAAAATAAAGTAGATTGGATGTGTATATCAACTTGTATTCCGAGCATTTTTTTTTTTTATTTTTTTACGTTTTTAAGTCTGCTGTCAGATTAAATTTGGAAAGGATTACTCTTTCAGAATAAAAAACGCACAATTCTTTAAGAATTTTGCCACTTAGCCTTCGTGGTCAATACCTCCTGAGATCTGAGTACAAATGAAGCTCCAAATGCTGCTAGTGCATTTGCAAATATTCCTTTAATTTGGTGTAAAAGCAACAGTTTTATAGTTCTGAAGCGGTAATGAGATGTGATGATGAAATATATTTTATTTCAGGCTGTCCCAACAAGGGAAACTGCTGGACAGATCAGATCATAATTCAAAGTGTTGCTTGGAGGATTCATTGATCTCTTGTTTTGTCCTGTTCTTCTAGGAAATTAAGGAGTGTGTATTTTACACAATCTACGAGTCACAGAATTCATCAGGAGATGTGGTGTCAGAATTCATCAGGAGATGTGGTGTCAGAATTCATCAGAAGTCCTGGTGGTGTCTTCCCCAAAAATTGCCTTGTGCTCATCTTTCAGGGGGTGGGGGTTCTACTCCATGGGGGTGATTATTATTAAGAAGTACTGATTAATCATTTTTTTCAATTTTTCCCCAACGAGCTGCTCACCCCTGCCCCCGCCCCACCACTCAACAAGTTACTTGTTTTTGTTAATTTCTCATTTTGGTCAGTGCATAATTCCATATATGATATTTTATAGCTTTGATGTCTTTATAATTATTCTAAAATGCAGAGAATAGTAAAAAAATAAACCTTTCTAAGGATGGGTGCATCCAAATGTTTGACTGGTTCTGTATTTCAGAAGATTTGCCTGTGTTTATCTCATGGTACGAATAACTCGGACTATTCCTCAAGCTTATTTGAGTGTAAAATTCAGCGCTATAATAAATGCTTATTCCAGATCTGGATTAAGATGATCCAACATTGCAGCCACCAGAATCATACTCAGCACTTTAAAAATAAATGTAAATGCTATAATTAACTGCTACGCAAAATAGAATGACTTCTAATGAGGTTTATACAGTAAGATACTGATTCAGCAAGAAATTATACTGCATAGTTCTATATTCTCTACCCATCCTACATTCCATTTCACTTTTAATGATTAACTTATATTGTCGATTTACTATGTGCTGTATATCCCAAGGCAAGTATTTCTTTGCAAAATGTTTCTTATTTACAGATTTTGTGCATGTAAATCATGAATTGATATACTGGATGAGATAAAGAGGGAAAAAACTCTTTTAACAATGAATAACACAGGGAATTGATCCATTTTGTTATTTTATCTGTTTTTGTTTATACTGTATATATTAAAAATAATAATTTCAGTATGTTTTATTAATAAATATGTTTTTATCAAAATTAAATAATTAATATTGATTGGTACAATGTCTATACAGTAACATCCTTTCAAGTAGGGACTGATTTCAGATTTTTAACTATGCTTTAAAAAGAATGTGTCAATGACAAATACATTAGTTATGGCAATGTGGTTTTTTTTCCAAATGTATTCAATACAGGCTCTGGAAATATAACAGTTTATTTCAAAACTCAGCCTTTGGCTTGCTGGATTATTACTGAAACTATCATTACCCCCAATCACTACTCATTATAATGTTCTTTCATTTAAGCACTGCACCAAGACATCCAAATAAGCAAGCGTGATAAGGTGCAAGACTAGAGCCCCAGAATCAATAAGCATTTCTAAGACTCTTACATACCTTTGATAGAAACTTTGATGGAAACAAAAAAAGGAAATACTTAATTCTACAGTGTGTTCAAAGACATAGGTTAGCAAATTGGTGCTGGGCAAAGGTCAAGACCTTCTGGGACAAGGAAATAAATCCAGGTGTTTCAAGGTTAATAGCAACATAAAGCAAAATAGATTCACTGCCAAAGGTAGGCTGACAGGTGATTTGACTTGGGTGACCCGTGTCATCAATCTCCTCTGCCTTCTTCTGAATCAGCAGCCAAAACACCATTGCCTCTTCGAAACACGGAGATCTCTGGACACCTCATGTCACCAGGCCTGTCCTCAAACCTCTCCATATTCATTCAAAATAAATAAGCACCTCTGATTCATTTGCAGACCTTCTTCCTGTTAATGAGAGTCAGAACTTATTATATCTCTTTCCATTTGAGTCATCAATTATTCACATCTCATCTCCTTCTTCTTAAAGGACAATATATGTCCTTTTATTTTAAGAAAAGAACTGTGTTTAACAGCACCAATAGGTTACCATGCAGATATCCAGCCCTGTAGCGATTGTTAAGATCATGTTGCTTATCTGGAATTCTGCATTTTTCATGTTCCAAGACATTTTAGGTCTTTAAGTTCAAGAATTAGTTGAAATCCAGACATTTCAATAACCTTAAAATGAAGTCAGATAAAAGTTCTCCCATTTGTCTTTCTGTATGTGACAGAAACCTTATCACCAATTTGCCCCACTGAAATCCACAGTGTGCCATTATTTGTATGCTGTCTATACTGTTCAACATAACTTAAGGGTTTTGCTAGTGCTCATGTAACAATTTGTAATAAACTGATTTTTAGTTGCCAATGTGGTCTAGAGAACCACAGAAATTAAGACACTAATTACATGCACTGTTTGCAAAATGTGCTGTTCTTACACTTTTTTGAAAATTTAACTGTGATGTTTAACGGGCAAATTAATGACACTGAATTCAGCTATATGTATGTGTACAGTATGTGTGAATATATAGATATATAAAAGTGATAAGAATGACAGACTGGCAGCACATGTACAGGTGATTCATATACATTTTACTCCTGATTCCAACTGCAAATTAAGTAGTTGATAAAAATCGGGATTTGGTTTCTCAATAGTTGACTAATCTATCTTTTAAAACTTGGACCAGTTCCATATACTGCAGTTTTTGGGTTTCGGCTTCTGTCCACAATGTGTCTATTTTTTTAAATCACATTTTATTTTTATTATTTGCCAATCTCAAGTATCTTAATGGACTCGGCGATGGAGTGTGGCATGCGATATTGAGTCCTATGTTGGGCGACTTAAAAAATGTTAAGTTCAGTAGAACTTTGTCTTGGGAGCAATGTAAATAAGAGGGAACAAATACACGCCATAATCCTGAAATAAACAAACATTTTGCTGATACCAAAGTGGGGTCAAACACAAGAAAAGTTTGAAACAATAATTGTGTTGATTACATAGCTGTGTATAATGAACAATGGTTCGGGCACCAGACCTTGTCAGGAAGGCTGGGTTTGTTTGCAGACAAAGAAACATTACATCATCATGGTCAGGATTATTAAAGGTGGCAGACACACTGAAGCCACAACATAAAGTACATCCACTACAACATCTGCTACAATGCAACTTGAGCACTTTTCGCCTTTAAACAAACTCTGGTTTACAAAAAGAAATTATTTCAAATTTAAGCTTCAACTTCATTTGTTTCAGTATATATCCAAGTGATACTACGGTTACAAAATGCAGCAATTATGGTACAAGAAAGATTGTAGACCTAAATGCTATTTCAC
Organism: Isichthys henryi; assembly: GCA_026776945.1. Classification (NCBI taxonomy): domain Eukaryota; kingdom Metazoa; phylum Chordata; class Actinopteri; order Osteoglossiformes; family Mormyridae; genus Isichthys; species Isichthys henryi. The sequence continues at coordinate 25,937,852 of JAODJX010000119.1, read as the reverse complement.
AGTGTTGCGTCAGGCTTTATCCCAAGTTTGCCAAACAACGGGGCTCTTGCTGTTCTCCAAAAGAGTAAGAAATGATTTGGATGCAGAAGGGGGGCTGACTGGATTAACAACTTTCTAGGCTTACTAGTGAGAACATTAATCTCCAGATAAAATGTTAAGCATACAATTTTTATTTTCTTCTTGACAGGCCATCCCTTCATGTAGGACGAAAAACAGACAATGCGAGTTTAAGCTATAGAGTATGAAAAGAGGAAAGCTGGGAATTGGTTATGCTTCAGGAGGTAACAACATTTGGGAATCTTAATTAATACTTTCATGACTGGATTAGCACTTGTGCCTGATAGTGGACTGATAAATCTATGCATTTTTTTTCTTTTCAGTAAAACAACATCACTGCATTTGTAATTTCAGCAACATTTTAGATTTTTTTCATTGAACAGGTGAAACACAGGGTAACATTTATATATGTTTAAGTAAAAAGTCAGACTTCATTACATGGATTACTTATAGAAAATTTAGCTTAGAGAAGAGAATTTGTACTTGGTTTTATTGTTGTGGCTAGATGGTTTGATACTGGATTGTGACTTCAGTCATTCTTGATTTGTGGGATGAAAGCAAAACTAAAATAACTCACTCTTCAGGAGTTAATCTTTCTCTTACCAGACAGCTGTGATGGCCTCCTAAACTTCTGCCAGCAGATGATGAAGTTGCCCTCGGCAACAGGCTCTACGTTCAGCTCCACCAGTTCCTCTGCATTACATTCTGGCATTCTGCCAACAGTCCATGTGGAGTCGCTGGTGCTGAAGATGCTTAACTTCAGATGTCATCTGCTTCTGGGAAGGGATGACTTCAGTCTTATAGCAACCCAACAAACATAAAGAAGATGACCTAGGCGTGGACATAGCCATAACTGCACTCTGCTGGTGGGTCCTGGTATGGTTGATGCTACTGTATGCACTAGGCCTGCCTGAAATTCCAAGCCTAAGCTACTTGGCAGTGTGTGTAGGACAGATAAATCTTCTGCCATTACCGTCATAATCCATGTGCCTCCGTATGAATCATAGTGGTACCAAAGTAGTTCTTCTACCTCTTGGGTGGGCAGGAAAATAAAGGGAAGTCCACAAAGTCGGCAGAAGTGAGGGAAGTCCAGGCCCCAGCCTGGGACTGCAGGACTCCATGCTGGCAGTGATCCTCTGCACGATGATGAGTTGCTGTCTTGACGGCACTGGCCATGTTTCCTGGCAACTAGTTCCCAGGACTCTTTGGCAGGGGTGCCGCACAGTGTGCAGAGCTCTCTGAGCCTCCAAGGTGGTGAATATGGCCTGCTTGGTGGCCGGCGCAGGTCCCCCTGGTTACGTCTGCCACAGATGTCCTTTATCACTCAGTTGCTTCTGGATCATAGTTGTTCTCTCGGGGTGTAATTAAATGTACCCTCTGTCATTCACGGTTCTGCCGAAGTGTGTCCAAATGAATTGGAACCAGTGAGGTATACCTGCCATAAAATAAAATTCTGGAGTCACTGTGTCATCTTCGTTCCCATGCAATCATTTACAGTCAGATATAAGAATAGCCAACATGCAGTAAGTTAAGGTTCAGTTCAGAAAATATGAAAAGGATAAGAAAACATAGAATATAGGCATGTGAGAGGTAGGTATGTTTAAAGACACTCTAATGTACTTCACAAAAGGCAATAAAGAATCACTTTGAAGACTATGAATATGTGCAGCAGTGTCCAGATGATGATCTTTAGTATTCAATCAAAAAAAATATGGCTTGAGATATACTTGCATAGTTGTCTTAAAAAATATGGTACAATAAAATGTTCAGCCTCTTAATTTTATTTTGGATGCCTCTATAGTATATATATATATATCTTCAAAAAGAACCTTCACATTTTTTCCAGTTAATACTGGAACAAGAAATCCACACTTTGAAGTCAGCCTGTTTCTTAGATAATTCCTACAAGACCAGCAGCATGGGCACAGTGGGAGGCTGGGGGTCTGAGGAGGAGAGGGACACGAGGACAATGAGCGGTAGTTGGAGGCACGACAAAGTCCAACCTTGAGTCTCTTCAATCACTTTTACTCATTTGCAGCACTTTTAATAAAAACAGTAATCAGCCTGAGATCGACTGGAACTAGTACTGACCCTGAAGCTTGTCTTGTTTTTCTAGCTTCTTTCCCACTTTGTTCAACTTAAAATAACTGTTTTTTGTTTGTTTTTTATCTGTTTGTTAAACTCCAGAGTTCTAATAAGGTCCCATCATCCCTATATTGTATTGCACTGATTCTAAAATGAAATCATTGTACAGTATGTTCCTGCAAAAAAAGATCCAATCAGAATATTTTCCCGTGTATTGTTGCATCCTATCACACCTCCTATTTAGCTGCAGTATTACAGCCATTCCTCTGTAACCCTGGATATTTCTGGATTTTCGTGTTTAAACATTTAAACCCCATTTATTTTGCCTCTCCTTTTACTTGTTTGATTGTTGATTTCTGTTACTGACACCGAATGTCTATAAATGTTAAATAGCTAGAAGATCACAGGATTTTATGTTAGTGTGAGAAGCTACTTTTTATTAAACATTTTTAATTACATAAATTATCGGACTGTACATATATGCCCATGTGTAAGATATTTATTGAGTAAGCAAGTGGTAGCATTAGTTAACTTACTGGTCTATGCACTTTCATTGGCTTAATTGGATCAATTATATAAGGGATTATCTTAATAATAAAATCTTACACTTTTATACTTTTAACCCATGCATGAAAACAAAATGGCTGCCTTACATAGCTACCAAAAATAAGTAATATTTCGTGTACAGTATAGCTGCCTCTATCTACTTGTAAGTTTGTCTCAGGCTGTGGTTTTTAACTCCCCCATTAACCATGTCCCATGTTTACACTAAGTGGTGCTAATTCTCCCAGAATACACCACTGGAGAGCCAGAAAGTCTTTTTGCGTGTGTGTTTTTCCCCATACTTGCAGCTCTGCCGATGAAGGCCCTCCTGGGGTTTGGCCCCTTGTTTAAACCTGACACAAATTCCCTGTCACAAGGCTTGGGGGAAGCGGGGGTTTGTAGGCTCAAAAGCAAATATTTCCTTTTCTGATCCCAGCCAACACCCCGGGGGGGGGGGGGGGGGGGGGGGGGGGGGGGGGGGGGGGGGGGGGGGGGGGGGGGGGGGGGGGGGGGGGGG
>JAODJX010000119.1:25887318-25910558 GCA_026776945.1 Isichthys henryi | reverse complement strand
GTTCTGAAGGCAAAAGGGGATCCAACCCGGTACTAGCAAGGTGTACCTAATAAAGTGACCGGTGAGTGTATATATATATTATTAATATATAAATAATATTCTTTATATACATTACCAGTCAAACGTTTTAGAAGACCCCGATTCTTCAGGTTTTTCATTGAAATTCAAGCAGTTCAAGTCCAATGAATTGCTTGCAATGGTACAAAGGTAAGTGGTGAACTGCCAGAGTGGTGAACTGCCAGAGGTAAAAACAAAAAAGGTCAGAATTATACAAAACTATTTTATATACTTTTATACTAAAGCTGTTCTGCAGCATTGGGTGTTTGATCAAGCCTTGAAAGTTGGTGCTACCAAACCCTATAGGTGTCCCAACTTGCTATGATTGTTTATAACCCCCTCTGTCTGCATTTAAGTAGTTTTGGAACACACTGTACGTGGTACCATACATTACCTTCGTAAGCATTATTTGAAAAGTATTGTATTGCAGAAAGTAGTGTGTTACTATAACAATGGTGAGAAAAAGGCAGTTCAAAACACTCAAAAGTATAGGTCTGTCCTACAGAGAAATTGTGAAGAAAGTCAATGTGTCAGTGAGTACAACCTCCTTCACCTTCAAAAGGCACTCAGAAACTGGGGGAAACTCTGACAGGAAGATGTCTGGCAGGCCCAAAGCCACAACAGCATCAGAAGACAAGTGTCTGAGAGTCAACAGCTTGCATGATAGGCAGCTCACAGGACCACCGTTTTAAGCACAGCTTAATAGTGGCCATAGTAAGCAAGTTTCAACTGTAAAGCGAAGTCTTCGAGTTGCAGGTTTGACAGGTCGAATTGCAGCAAGAAAGCCATCGCTAAGACATCAGAATAAGAAAGAGAGGCTTGCCTGGACCATGAAACCCTGCCAATGGACTACTGAAGATGGGAAGAAGGTGTTATGGACTGATGAATCAAAATTTGAGATTTTTGGTTCATCACGCAGGATTTTTGTACGCCGTCGAGTAGGCGAAAGGATGGTTCCTCAGTTTGGAGGAGAAAGCGTGATGGTCTGGGTCTGTTTTGCTGGATCCAAGGTCAGTGATGTGTACAGAGTGAGAGGCACCCTGAACTAAAAAGGCTACCACAGCATTCTACACCGCCATGCAGTACCCTCTGGTATGCACTTACTGTATTTGGTCAGGGGTTCATCCTACAGCAAGATAATGACCCAAATCATAAGTCCAAGCTATACCAAAACTATATTAGGAAAAAAGAACAAAATGGTAAGTTTGAAAACATGGAGTCTCTAGACTTAAACCCCATCGAGTTTGTTTGGAATGAACTGGACAGAAGATTGAAAGCAAAACAACCTACAAGTGCCACACATTTATGGGAACGTCTGCAACACAGTTGGTAAGAACTTTCCGAAGAATATTTTCTATTGTCGAAAGGACAACAAGTGTGTTCAGCTGATACATCTGCCAAAGACGCCATTTCATGAGTCAAATGTTTAGAATACATTTTGGTTTATACATGGATTTCATGATTTCTTTTTTAACTTCAATTGTTTATTTGTTCAATGCTTTCATTTCAGAGTACAATGAGACATTGAACTGCTTGAATTTCAATAAAAAACTGAAAAAAATATACACACACACAGATACATATATATATTAAACCATTTCAAGTACAGCCCATTTTCTTGTTTAGCTATAAATGCGATATTTGTGGTATATAGTTTCTCTCCACAAAAATTTCCCACTAAGATCCTGCGTGTTCCTTGACCCACTTGTATAACTACAGTACACATGCACTTTGTTAACATTCCTCGCTTTGACAATTTGGAGTTCCCAGTGCTTTAATCCAAATTTTTTGGTAGTTCAACATTTTCCCAGCAAAGGAGCCTGGTATGGTGCTTGCTGCTTCTGCCAGCTACCTTATCATACGCGGCAGGAAAGACACAGTGAATACATTTGCCATTGGCCTGAGGTTACATCGAAACGTTCCATTTTGGAAGACATATTCCTTGGAAGAGAACACATGTCTTTCATTTTGAATGCTCTCTGGGAGAAGGGAAGCATCAAAATAACTGAATTTGAAGTCATTGGCAAGTGAAAAGAATTAATATGATCTAGCGTGCTGAAAACTAGCATCTCTGGAAGACCTCTCCTTTCATCACAGTGGAGTCTCTGATTGGATCATTCATGTGCAAAGTACAATTGTGATTTTTCAATTGGTGGATCAAAAGAGACGTATAACGTATAAAAACAAGAAAACTATACTTGTAAAAGGTCACGTTCTATTTGGTTGAATTATAGCTTTTAGCATAAAAAATTGCACAAAAAGACACAGCTATCGTTCCTTTATTTTTTTGGCACTAACGACAAGTTTCAAATTGATTTTCAATGGATTGTTCAAAGATCATTTAAATATTCATCAAAATGCAGTGAAACTGGGAGTGGAAAAGCACTAATAAAGGAAACAAAGCCTTGCAGTTGTTGTTGTTTAACACTGTTGCTGTGCCTTATAACTCACTTTTTTAAAAACTTAAGGACAAATACACTGACATTCTCCGGTATAATTATATGGTATGATTGAAATGTCATTGTAATGTAATTGCAAGCTGTCTAGCTAGTGAGGCTGTCTATATATTATAATACTGCTGCTTTTTCCACATTATGTTTGTCATTAATGTCAAAGAGTCACTACTTTGTCTCTATTGTGCAAAATGGATTCTTCTAATTGCTTTCTGGATCATCCAAGTGGCTTTTGGCTACCTTGTGATGGGTGTCAAACCGAGCCAAAAATGTAATTTTTTTAATATGGAATGGTCTTTCAAGCTCAGACCTGATTATCATCTAAATGACAGCAAAATTTTTAGTTTTTCCATTAGAAAAATCCTGACATTGAATTCAGTTTGTATGGTAACAAAAATATATGTATTATTTGGAGTGGAAAATGCATTTAAAAACATTTTTTGTTTTCTTCATTGCATTTCCCTTCCACTCCCATTTTTCACTAATACAGCATCATCTTTTCCTACTGGTTCTCAATTTTCTGTGCCTTAAACGGTTGCATCTTGCTCTAGGACTGCAATAAGCTTCTGGGTCATTGAGCAGTCACAGTCTGTAACCCTTTTACTGCATCACCAGCAGGCCAAGAAGCAGGCGTGAATTATTATTTATGATGGGCTGCAGAATAATCGAAACCCATGGGTAGAGAGGCTAATTAATAGGGCAGGTCATTAGATGTAAACGTTGGAAATGCAGGGCTGAACCAAGCTATGGATTACAGAATGTTTTCATACCTCAATGAGTGCATGCAGTGCTCATTGCTCCTGTATTGATATCGCATATCATGCTATCCATACTGGCCCATATCTATCATTCGTATTTTTCCATAAAATACAAATGTGGAGTAGCAAATTAACCAACTCAACAAGAGGTCTTAAAGGAAGTTTGGATCTTTTTCATACCATCAGGTATTGTCGGCCAGGTCTATTCAAATCACGGTCCTCAAGGGCCGAGCACTGCTGTTTTTCCAGCTTCCCTTCACCTGTGAGCCAGGTGCGAAGCCACTGGCCAATCAGAATCGATATTACTAAACTAACTATCCGGAAGAACACAAAACAAGGCCTGGATTTGGATTTGAGGGCCACATTTGAAGAGCCCTGAGGTAGGCCGTTTCATATCAAGAAGATGCAGCAGTTCTATTGACTAACATCTGTAAGGTTTTCGCAGGTTCAATCCTGCTTCATGTGCTCCCAAAACATTTTGTTGAAATTCTGTCTCCTACAGTATGATCTCCAGTGTTCAAGTAACATTACATGCCTGGCCTCTTTTCTGTTTCATTTTTTTGTCAAAAGTATCTTTTAAGGACACATCCCAAGAAAAATATTTTGGTCTGATAAGGGCATTTTTCTTTCATCGCTCTTAGAACATTTTTTTTTTTCCCCAATGAGTTTGGTTGCGCTTCATGAAGCATCATGAGTCATGGTTGACAACACACATTGATCGTATACCTTTCCATTTTATACCACCGGCCTTTTTGTTGGCCTTACCCATCCTCATCCACAGATGCTCCGTCATGCCACGTTCATTGGTATTTTTCGCACCCTGCTCCGTTAATTGGCCAGTAGAGTGTATTTGTATCGATTAAACTTTTGCATGTATAAACTGGCTAATTGTGTCATTTGTCTGAAACTTTGTCATTTACTTGTTTTCCTGTATAGATTTTTCTTCTCCAGTGCTTAGGCTCTTTTTGATCACATTATTTAATTCCACCCTAAGGTTTATAATAGCTGAGTGATTAGCTACTTTTCAGCTATAATAGCTGAGTGAGAAGCTACTTTCAGGTCTACTAGAGGTTTCCCATCAATATTTGCACTCCAAAGGCAACGTTGTAAATAACCTTTTACTGGTCACGGTGAACTTCGTCTGTCATTGTTCTGAAGAGCCTCCTTCATCATATTATACTGACATCTTGAAACTGTGGGTTTTTTTGCCTTTGTCCATTCTAATGCATTTTACACAAATCATATAAGCTCGGCATATGACACTCAACATAAATATATAATTCGTATTAAGCTAATGTGTCATTAGACATGTATGTCCTTTATTGATGTAAAATATGTACAAATGAAATGAATGTACCATCAAACATTTAAGTCCTACATTCATGTACAATCCACGTTAAATGTGTCAATAGTCATGTACGTCCTTCATCCATGTAAAATGTATATCAAATTAGTGTTTTGTAAAATATATGTTATACATTGATGTACAATGCATATGAAATGAATATCTGTCAATATTTATTATTATTTATCTCTCAGCTGTCCTGGGAATGCCTCAGCAACCCCCCCCCCCCCCCCGAAGAAGAGCTGGTAGGGGTGACTGTGGTGGCAAATGGAGGAAGTGCAAGCCAACTTGCAGCAGAGTGGAAAAAGCCATTGTAAGGCAGGTGCACCTGGACTGTAGGCTGCTGTGAACCACCCAGTCTCACTGAGATTGCATGGAGGGGGTGAATCAGCTGGGGGTAGAGAAGGCCACAGGGATCTGTGGTATCTGAGGAACTTCTCCAGACTGTCCTCCTGGCACTATGGACTATCTTTGCTTCCATTTGGGAGTCATCTCAACTGACTGGCAAATGGGACGAGTGGTACCTATTTGGAAAGGGAAGGGTGATTGCCTGGATTGTGGCAACTACAGGGGGATTACACTACTCTTAGTGGATAACACTACTCTTACTTAAGGTCCTGGCAAGGGTCACCTTTAAAAAGATCCATGATTACTTGCTCAACATCCTGGCACCGAGGGTTCTCATTGAGCACAAGCGCAGATATAGATTGAGATTCTTTGCAGTGTTTGTTGATTTCCGTAAAGCGTTTAATTCAGTTGAGCGAGTTGCCCTGTGAGACATCCTGAGACTTTGCGGGATCTCCCTGAAGCTTCTGTACATCATGGTCAGCCTGTACACTGGTATGGTGAGTGCTGTGCAGAGTGGAGGGAGAACCTCTGCATTCTTCCCAGTTGATTCTGGAGTTCGCCAGGGGTGTGTTCTTGCCCCTATTCTGTTCAATGCTTGCATGGACTGAATGTTGGGCAGGAGAATAGTGAGATTTGTTAAAGCCCAGTGGATGAACACAAGTGCAAGAAGAACAGCGCATTCAGTAATAGGCGGAATGGTTTCTCAGGACACAGAACTCATCAAACCTTGCAGTGCGTCTGGAAAGAAAGGGAGGTCCTCGTTGGTACTATGTTGGGGTATCAAATATAGTGGCCAGTGCACGTATTGTATATTTAAGTGTATGATAAAGATATTTCTTAGCTACATGCCTAGCAAAAGCCCTATTCATTATTTTCAATAATGGCCAATTAATACTAATAGTGGGTTTTATGTTAGTTCTATTATTTGTTAATTTAACCCCTGTGGCAATTTGAAATGTTAATTTGGAAAGAGCACAGCTAATGTGGTTTGCATTATCTTTGTGTTGAAAAGCTATTATCCTCATGCAGAAAATGGACATTGCAAATACACACGATGGGGGAAAAATAGAAAGGCAAAGCCCTTTAACTGAACGAGAGCGATAAGCCCGTCTGAATTTCCACTTTATTATCAATTTTCCTTGCAGACAATGTCTGGGCTTTCAGAGGGAGTGGGCGGCCTTTTCTGTTTGTGGCTATCAGGCAGCTGCCATCCTTTTGAGCTCTCCGCCCAGCAGAGATTGGGAGGGGGGGATGACCGATGCTGGGTGCAACTCGTGGAGATGTGTGTTACACTCTGTTGCTTCATTCATTACAAAAAAAAAGCAGCGTTGCAAAAGAATACTTTCTTTTTTGAGGCTTTTCTGTCTGATAGCAAGTGAAATTGGAGGTCTACAGGGAAATAGCAAGAACGGTGGAATAGTAAAACTCTCTTATCACTTACAGCTTTATTGGAACAGGAAAGGCGGGTGGCAGGGGAGAGGGTGGGGTGCTGTTTGGGTAATGAAGGGGTTTTATATAGAGGTGAGTCCCTTTGCTTGAAGTATCATGGACCACTGCCATGTTGACAGAGAAGAAAGTGGGTGTGGGAAGATGTGGAGTGGGCACCTGGGGTGGGGGGAGGGATGTAATTACAACAGAATGTGTTGAAAACCCTTGTGGATTAGCAGAAATCGTCTTTTCTTAGATAGACAGAGAGGGGCAGAGTGTGGAAACAAGGGGAGCACAGCAATGCAAGATAACAGAGCTCCCATCGGAACTGGCTGCTCACACACCATTAATGTTTTATTTATCTGCTGCACCTGATTTAAAAACACCAAACAAAAGGCATAACAAAACCATTCACTCCTCCGACTGATGAGCATGCCAGCTGTAAAGGAAATGAAACCAATATCCCGCTAGAAGACAAAGGGTATGCATAAAGCGTTAAGGGCATGTTTGCTGCAGGTTGGGGTAATTTACAGGAACAGAACAGCGTCCAAAACAGTCATACTTGCTTTTGCTCAATTTGTTTTAGGAATTTGGCAGTTTGAGAACAAATCATTACCTTCTTGGATTTGTTAACTCGAAACTGCTATTCCAACTCATTAACTCACATTCTCCAAGCACAACAAGAACTCTACAAACTCAGGGTGCTGTGTCTAAAGGTATAATACCTATCAGTCCGACCTGGGTAGAATAGAATTATTTGTTGTTGCTGTGCCTTTAGAACAGTAAAACCCGGTTGTCCATAGAGTTATGAAGGCAGTGAAGGCTCCTATCCGATCTAATTCCCATCTCACGAAACCTTCCCAGGAAAGAATAAAATTTAATTTCCCGCAATGAGTCAATGGTGCTTAATTCCTTTTCTACATACAATGTAGGACAGTGTTCTATAACCTGCAGTGGAGAAGTACAGTGATCTCTAGGGAATGTGGATTCTTCATTGAATGGTAGGATGTACAGTGCTAGTTAAGAAGGCAAGGGTTTAAATGCTTTGCTCGACCCCCACCCCCACCCCCAATCATGCTTTGAAATTCAACTATGGCAATGGTTTTATTTATGCCATCAGATATGAGGGATTAGGCTGGCAGATGCAATGATTATATTCACTAAGCTTTGGGATGCATGCCTTATACAGAATCTGCTTTGAAGGCAGTGCGCCAAAAAAACAAACACACTGACCTTTCCTACCAAGTTAAAATTAGTGATCAAAGAAGCTGAACCTTTAAGACCTCGTTGCAACAAGAAATGGCAATAATGTAAGGAATGGAATCGGTGTTGCTTTGTGGAGTTCTGCCAAATACAGACCTAATGTCTGTATTCTCAATGTTACAATACCTCATCTGAGGTATTATTCTCTGTCTAATATATTAGTATCTAACATATGAAATGTGGTATCCTACCACAGTCATCTACAGTTCTGTTCTTTTCTCCTCAATACCTATGAATTAACAATGTTTCTAGACATAGATGTATATGTGCAGCAAAATTTTGTTAATTGTGTCTGTAGTCTTAAGAATGCATGTACTGTAGCAGCCCATAATGTAATAACTACCAATAATGTAGTATGTCAATAACATAATAGGGACAAATGTTGGATACATTTGTACCAGCCAGCATTGTATTTAAACCTGAACAAGTTTACATTAACAAAATATTTTAGCCTGTAGGCTTTTGTATAGCTTTTCTTAAGAAGCTCTTGACCCACATGATATGGCTTCTATAAAAAAAAATAGCATATGTCAGCAACCACGCCACCTGCTGTTTAGACTGGGTAATATACCTGAAGCTAAGCAGGTTTGGGCCTGGCCAACTAGGAAAGTTGGGTTGCTGCTGGGAGGGGTGTTGGTGTGGCCAACAGGTTAGCCCATCCTATGATCTGTGTGGATCCCAATTTCCCAGTGCAGTGAGGGGGACATGGTGCTGGAAAAATGGTGCCGTCCTTCAGATGAGATATAAAACCAAGGTCCTGACTCTCTGAGGTCATAAAAGAACTTTGGGCTTCTTGAAAGAGTAGGGGAGGTACCCCAATGTCCTTCTTAAATTGACCACTGTTGCCATATCAATCCTGGCCTCCTAATCATCCCCTTTATCTAACTGGTAAATTCTCTCCTGCTCCTTCGCCACCTTAGCTACTGATTGGTGGGCATACTGGTGCAGAATGGCTGCCATTGTACCATCCAGGTGGGTGCTACACAGTGGTGGTGGATGTAGCGGCTCTCCATTGCTTCTGTAATGTGCTTTGGGTGCTGTGAGAAGCGCTGTGTAAATGCATCTTTCATTCACTCACCCTAACTCCCTATTCCTTTGTCTGCATGAAGTATGATTACATGCCCTCTTCATAAATCAGAATGAAACCAGTGTTCTTTTACTTTATTTGATTTCAACAAAAGCTTTCCCGTGGAATGAATTGCTCTGTATCACAAATGCACAAACAGAGATTGTGACTGTAATTTTGCAAAGGTGGTTTCGTTTTAATTATTGGTTTGCGAGACATGCTGAGAAGCATAATGTAATTAAAGATATAAAATATAAGAATGGTGTTAACAAGACGATGGCCAGTGGATTCAAATCGCTCATTTAATGACTACAGAGCATCTCAGCTCATTGTATGAATTTGCCTTTTGTCTATTAAGTGCATATATAAGAGTAATATATTTCTCTTTAACGATCACATTTTGCGGTGCAATCCCAGATCATGGTTAGTTGCCAGTAATTTGTGGAATTCTTGTTTTGCAAAGTATAAAGTGTATATTATAATATATACATATTTACAAAAATCCTTTTGGAGGTGGCAGCCAGGATTTCCATGCTCTTTCCTCTATCGTTATCCAGTTTTATAGAAGAGGGATGAGCACCGTGCCGGGCAGGCAAAGAAGCCTTCAAATAACGCATCATAATCAGAATTAAGATGTACATTTTAGCATTCACAGAGTAAACCATACGTGCTCCATACACTATTGCTGAAGAAAAACAAAATGAAAAAGAAAGAAGTGAAATGTGTTCTTTTGTGAATTCCTTGGCACTTGTTCTTGGGAAGTGGGCCACAGATTATCTTGCTCTGCATAATCAATTATTTAAGATACCTTGAAGTCTTCTTGCTTTCCCAGAATCCATTGCGTGTTGCCCAGAGGTTGTGACAATAGATGGAAGAGAGTGGGAGAGAGAGTAATTGTGAAAAGCAACGTGTCTTTGTTGGGAGAGTGCTACTCTTCGTAGCGCTGGAAACGACAGGGAGAACAGCCAGCAGAGGAATACATTTATCCTGCAATTATACCCTGTCATTAGGCGGCCCACTATTGCCATTTATTTCATTCGGGAAAACAGGGCCTGTCAAGCCTTGAAGTTATGCCTGACTATACATTCGGAATATTACATTATATTGCAATCAATATGCACGAATATACATGAATGCGACTCAAACTGAGTTTATGCTATCATCATTCTGTCAAATGTTGTGCATCTTTTAAACAGTAGGAATCCTTGAGTTTGCTTCATGTAAAGTTAATGGGAATACTCTCTGTCACTGAACTGGGGAAACAGAATGAATTAAATTATTCTATGTAATCTGCAGTTGGAAGCTTAAGATGTACTACATGGTTGCAAGAATGTTTCGGTATCTCTGTGGTTGCAGTCTTGGTTATTGTTTTTCTTGTCGCTGTTGTTGATCAACAAATCAGGAGGAGAATATATATGCAGTATAGTCTAATATACTAAACACATCACACTGTTGTTATTATACTGTAGCGCCAATGCATGTTCGATCTGTGCAATTAATGAGAGCCGTGAAATTTACTTCCTGACAATGACTTCATTTCTATGGCCATTATAATTGATTCCCAATTTCCCGTGTCATGTCATGACCTTACCCCTCCATGACCTGCGGTGAGCCCTCTGGTCTGCAGAGAATGAGAGCTATATCATTAATCTCAAACACAACTCATTACTGTAATTCAGCACGCATCCAGAACAGGGGAACATGTTATGTGAAAACATCGCCTAAACATTCTGTCTGAGAGTGGAGTGCTATTGTGTTGGCTTTTGCTTTCTTATACATGATGTTATTTATTTATTTTTTTATTCGGGTGCTGTTCTGTATTCAGTTAATTGCATACATATGGTTTTATCCCAAGTCCGCCGTCACTGTTGCAGATGCTTTGCATGTTAAAATGATAACTTAAACACCATTTGATGGATCTTTTTCAAACTTTGCAGAGGCATTGTATGGGGGAATGAACTGGAATTGAATTGAGTTTGACACAGCTTGCCCAAAACAGCACTTTTGAATGTGATAAGTCAAAAAGTAGTTGATGGATCTTTTTACTACTTTAAAAAAACATTATATGGATGAAGAACTACGCCTGATTTTAATTGCAAACTAAATTGGCCCAAAACGAAGCAGCAGTACTGTGTGGCATTAAAGGAAGGAAGAAACAAGACAATTGGTCGTACAAGACAATTGGTCTTGTGAATAGAGTAACTTTGAAAATATTTTACGGATCTTTTGTCAAACTTGGCAGGCACATTATGGGGTGACAAGCTGGATGTGGTCAAATTTTCAGACAGATCACCCCAAAATTCTCGGCCTTTTACCTTCCCATAAAAATAGCTTAACTATACTCTCACACTTCATGAAAATTTGTCTGATATTATAATTGGCAACATTGTGGCTATATAATTAAACTGGGGAAGCACTATCATTTTAAAAATGTTAATTTTGCCCCATAAAATGAGACTAATCCTTTCCCATTTAACCAAATTATTTTTGATCATAAGCGATAATAGATTTTAATTGTTTAAGGGCATTTCCCTAAAAACCTGACCTAATCTTATGCGAAAATACTTTAATCCCTCCGGAATCTATTTGAAGTTCTCCAACATATATGGAAAGCAAGACCTTGAATGGAGTTTGGTCTCTGACTTATTCCAGTTTATTCTGTATCCTGAAAACTTTGAAAATGAGTATATTGTGTCCAGCAAATTTGGTAGAGATGTCACTGGATCAGTCACTGTAAGATATCATCCCCATATAGCAATAGCGTATACTCTTTCCAACTGCAATGGCTAATATTTCTATACAAAAGGTAAAACAGTAAAAATCTTAATAAACAGCCCTGACAAGATCCCCTGCTGAGATTAAAATGATGGGACGGTTTGGTATCACTAGGTGTGCATGCGTGAGTGAATGAATGGGGTGTGAATGTGCCCTGCGATGGGCTGGCCCCCCACCCTGGGTTGTTCCCTGCCTCGTGCTCATTGCTTCCGGGATAGGCTCCAGACCCCCCGCGACCCAGTAGGATAAGCGGTTTGGAAAATGGATGGATGGATGGATGGTTTGGTATCACGGCCAACTTGGCTTCCTTGTACAGTATTACTGTTTTCCAGCCCGGTCCTCAGAGATTCTCAGACGGACCAAATTTTAGCTTCTTCCAAGCTCCCAGTAAAATGTGGACTGTCGGGGGTCCCCAATGACCGGGCTGAGAAACATTGGCTGATAAAATGGCTTTACCCATTTAATAAAACTAGGACCAAGTAAAAAATGTTACAAAGCTGAGGAAATAAATTTCCATTCCACCTTATCAAAGGCCTTCTCAGTGTCTAGGGAAATGGGAGCTACAGATTCTTTTTTTAGTCAACTCAGCCACATGAGATGGAACAGAACAGTGTTCTCACATTATCAGAGGAGGATCTATTCTTGGTTAGGGTGGATAGTGTTTGGCAAAACCTGCTGCAACAGTCGGCCAAGATCTTAGTCAGGACCTTGCAATCCAGATTGAGGTAACTTACTGACTTGACATTTGCAGAGTTCATGTCCTTGTCTTCCTTGGGAACTAAAGATACTAAAACATCGTTAAAGATTGGCGGTAGCAGCCCATTTAACCATATTTCTTGACATACCTTTAGCAATACTGGGGCAACAATGTCAGCATATCCTTTGTAATACTCTATTGCGAGCCCATCATATCCAGGTAATTTCTCATTGTTGTGAGAGATATACCCTGCCTTATCTCATCCTCAGTGATGTAAGATTGTAACATTTCTGCCCGATCAGCCTGCAGCCTGCAGCCTTAGGTATTACAATGTTGGATATGAACAACTGCGGTTCCTCTTTCATGGTTCCTGAGGATGTTGTAGACGTTTATAGTCTGTTACAGTACAGGCAGTCCCCAGGTTAAAAACATCCAAGTTACAGACAACTTGAACTTACGGATGGACTGCCATGAAGCTTATTATATTATAAATTTGGAATAAAAACAATGTTTTGTAACAACGAATGTACAGACTACTTTGTGACATTAGCAAAAATATTGAGTGGCTTCGGTGGTTAGCAGCTCAAGGTATAGTACATATATACAGTATATATACAGTACTGTATATAGTGACTTGTATTACTGTATTATTTTATTGTATTAGTAATAACATAATAATGATACAGTACGTAATTATTTTTTTGACTTACCTGCAAGTTTGATTTAAAGACAAATTTGTTCTTAACCTGAGGACTGCCAAATCTCATTCACTTCTTAATCTGAAGGGACTAATTCATTACTCTGTTTGATTATTGGCATCATACTGTATCATCACACCTCTTTTATTTCAGTTCTCCAGTCAACGATTTACCTCTTTTCAGCTCCTCCATAGAAATCCGATTTAAGATCATATAATACATACTCCACCTTCCTCTTGTACATATCATGTAAAAGGTATGTAAGTTTACGAAAGTGTCTTACTATTGTAAGTCACTGAAGACTTCAGACAACTGAATGTCTTTAACTTTCATTTAATTTTCTAATGTCTTAATTCTATCCAAGCTCTCCCTCTTCTTCTTTACAACTGCTGTATATTCTTCCCTTATTTATGCTTTCAAAGCTTCCCAAACCGTTGCTATATCTTCTGTACTGCCAATGTTTAGTTTGAAAAATGACTTAAGCTCCACTCCTAAGCACATTTTGAAGATATGCTATTGTAGTAGGGAACTGTTCAATTCTCAGTCTGCCCCTTCTCTCCACATCCCAATTTGTGTTAATGCACATTTCTTCTGCTGCATGGTCTGTAATGACAATTGATGCAATGTTACAATTCATCCAAATCACAATACAACAAATCTGCGTTTTTATTGATTTATTTTAAATTCTTGAATAAAATTTGTGGCAGTAGGAAAAGAATGTGTATTCTCTAGCAGAAGGGTTAGTTAACCTCCGTATTTTCATTCACCTTATAAATTGCTTTCCTGACGCTTGTTTTCAAAGGGCCTATTGCCTCTGCCCAATACAGGGTCCATCACCAGATTAAAATCTCCCGCCGAGATAATTTAGCCTTCCATCTCCCCCAACATACTATTTACCCTGTAGCAGAAGTGTTAGTCTTGCTTATTAGGAGCACATGTGTTACATAGTATCATTTGCAATCCCTCTATTAGTACCTGAATACAAATCATTCTACCTCCATTATCTTTTCTCTGGTTTAAGAGGACAAAACATATATAATTTTATTCGCTACCATAATCACCGCATTACGTTTACTCCTGAGAGAACTGTGAAAAACATGAACCACCCATCCTGTTTTAAATTTCAGAGCTTCCTCATTTTGTATATGACATAAAAAATGCCCATGTCCATCCCATCGTTTTTCCATTTCTTTATGATAACACTTTATGTTTTTTCAACTGGGGTAAAAAATTACAGACGGTGAGTGTCTCAGTGGGTTAAGACTCTGTGCCTGTGATCAGCAGTGGTAATACCAATCTTGCATTATTCTCTTTCTTATGATTTTCCAGCACTTATATTGGGCCCCACATAGCCTCCGTTTTCTTACTTGTACCTTTCACCTCAATCAGTAGCTGCTTATCGGCTTATCCAGACTTTCAGTCAGCTGTGGTGATTTTTGAAAGGAAGGACCCACCCTCTGCCACATGTGAGGCAATGTTCCTGGTAACCATACATTCGCCCGCATTCGCAAAATACTTTGACATTGACATGTTGCTTTAAATTGATTTCTCACAACTTTAAGGTGAAATCTAACTATAGCTGAGGAACTTTAGCACAATTTATTAAAAAATATGAACTGCTTATTTATCACATTTACACATTTTTATTTGTGGATGATCTGAAATTCCAACACTAAAGAGCCAACATATACCGGCTGCCCTCTCGTGACTCCTCAGTGGGTATTTTTTGTCAACTTCCCTGGAATATTGTACAGGTCAGTAATGTGTGTACCTTACAGTTTAATGTCTGACCACCTTGTGTTTCCACTGTTCTATTTGGGTCCAGTGCTTCTACAGTGCCTTGTACAGTGAGCTAATAAAAGAGCCTGGTTTTCCCCACAAGGAAGTCTCCAGATTATTCGCCTTCAACATGATGCCTTGGTCTGCACAGCACTTCACTGGTGTCAGAAGTGGGATTCCAGAAGCGATCCCACTGGCGCT
The DNA here is from genome assembly GCA_026776945.1 of Isichthys henryi. NCBI lineage: Eukaryota > Metazoa > Chordata > Actinopteri > Osteoglossiformes > Mormyridae > Isichthys > Isichthys henryi. The sequence continues at coordinate 25,895,690 of JAODJX010000119.1, read as the reverse complement.
GCTGGAGCAGACCTCGAGGCAGTGAGGCGGCAAAGCTGAAGAAGCAGTGGTTCTGGGAAGAAGGTGGCTGAAACAGAAAAGTTTGCCTGCTGGGGCTGTGGCAGAGGGGGCTGTGGCAGAGGGGGCACTAGTTACGCTCTTGCTCAGAAGCCCACCCCAAACCCACCAGCAGATGAGCTGAGGGCTCCGAAGCAAGAGAGGCACTATACTGCTCCTCCAAAGTGCACCAGACCCGTGCAGCACACCGTGAAGCCTTGGCTGTGGGCATGACCAGCAGAGGCAGCGGACAGAGGCTCGGCTGGCTTCAGACCTCAGCGCACTGGAGGAGTGGCATGCCCACTGCCTGCGAGGGCAGGAGCAGCTGTGCAGAGCCACCCCACCTTGCGAGCAGGAGGACCCGCAGCAGGACCAGCTTGGTGCACACCAGGGCCTCACTAAGCAAGGGAGAAAGAAGGATCAAGGCCAGGAAGAGGCCACATTGTTGGTGGACTCCAGCTGCTCTGTGCGCTGGCTATCCCCGGAGATGGCGGCCTGGCTGTGGAAGTTGGTGGGTGTTGTGCTCCCCGGCCAGGAGGACCATCAGGAAGAGGCAGCAAGTCTCCCTAAGGGGCAAAAGGGGAAGCTTCGGCATCCGGGGGGACCTGTCATGAAAGCACCCGCCAGCAGCTGAGCCGATGTCCCCCCCTCCTTCATTGGAGATGCACTGGACCCCTGGGACTTGCTTCAGAATTGAGATGGGCGGTCGAGGATCAGCAGTGAAGTGCCAGCGAGGATCAGCATATCCTGGCATGCTCACGGGCAGTTGTAAATAGCACCTTGTTGTACTGGGGCTGGTCAGGGGCTGTGGCACTTCTGTGTGAAGCTGTTTGGCTTGTGTAATGCCCCAGCCACCTCGGAGAGGTGTCCTGGCCCATGTCCCCCAGACCCAGTGCACCTAGAAATTGTGCTCACCACGATCCGGCGGGCAGAGTTGTGGCTGAACCCTCCGCCAGCACAGGACACACTTCTTGGTCAACGTCATCAGCGGGGAAGGCGTGGCCACCAACCCAGAGAAGGAGGCTGCAGTGCAGGGCTGACCCACTCTGCATTTTGTAACAAAGATTCACAGATTCCTGGGATCGCTGTCGTATTATCGTTTATAAACCATCACAGTTCACCACACCATCTTAAAGAGAAAGGAAGTGGCTTCCCATGTTACACATGCCTGTGTCACAGCTTTTAACCAACTCCGCAAGGTGCTTGCAAGTCTCCCTTGCCAGCGTACCCAGACTCATGTCTCCCTTTTATTCTGGACCTAGATGCTAGCAACAAGGGGCTTGGCACTGTGCTTTTCAATCCCAAAGGGGAGCGGTTAGTTGCATACTTCAGCCGGATGCCCAGTCAGCATGATGCTGGACTCGCTCGCCACGATAGCAGCCACCACCCACACAGTTCCAAACCGCCAAGCACAATTGACCTGCCAGAATATCAATCGGCAGCAGCTCATCACGGAACAGTGTAATGACCCCGTAATTGTTCATCAAAATAAATGACAAAATACTGGTGTAAGAAAATGTGTTTCATTAAAATAAAAGTGCTCTATGATTCAAAAATACAAACATTTGGAATTTGAAAATACAAAAATGCATTTAAATAGTAACAGTACACAACGGATACGTGCATGATTTCACCCCTAGGAATGTGTAATATTTACAAAACATACAGCTTTCCCTACCTTTAAATAGATATATTTAATAGATATATAATACTATTGCGATTTACAGCTATTATAGTGTTAATTGTGAAAAATACGTCACATTAGTAGCACAATAAGGCTGCAACTGCAAAAGTAAATTGGGGTTGTGGGGGATATGGTTCTGTCTTAGGGAACCATGATGAATGATAGTTTGTATTATGGTTTCGGTCTCGGTTTCAATACAGTCACATCCTTAATTTATACCCCACGTTTCCCACAGAATTAGTAGCAGTGGCTGACAGGCGTGGCACACCAATGCTTTCCTTAATTATCATAATGTGGGAATTTCATGGTCTTACAGTAGGGTGTCGCACATGCATGATTTCAAACATGAAACTGTGTTTTAGATATACACTCAAAAAGGGAACCATGCATATAATATACAACATAAGATTGTAAGATTAACAGCTGTTACAAGATCCTTCATGAAGCCTCTCGTACGTATTGTATGGTACATTAAATTCATGGCTTTGCAATACATGCCATTGGTTAGACATTGCATGAATATTTAAAAGCATTCAAATTGTTTGCTGCTGTAAAGAAATAAATATTTAATGGTGAAGCTGTTCTACATATATACTAATACCATTTGTTTCATACAACTGTGCCTTCTTGTTTATGGCAAACACTTTTTCGATGTGTATGCTGTAATTCAATTACTGCTATATGTGAGTGATTAAACAAATAAATTCCTGGACATTGATTTATCATATTACACCACAGGGAAACAGCAAGAGTATTTTGTAGATAAACTAAAACAAGTGCACCTGTTCAATCAGGGTGAATGATGGCTGAAGCAGGCCAAACATACATTAATTCAAAATGCCAAAATGACATTTATTCTGCTCACAGTTTGGACCAAACCTCTTAACAGCATCCACTAAATGTTAATTAAGACGCTAAATGAAAGCACTAGTTGCTCCTAGGATTTTTTAAATCAAAACATGCTTCATTACATTTGAGGCATGATACGTGAATATCATGAAAAGCAACAATATCTAAAAGGCTTTAAATATTTAAAGCACATAACCTCAGTATACTGAGTTATGGTAAATTGTGCTTAAGCAATTCATGATTTGCAAAGCTCTCTTGACTATATGGGATAGCACAAGCAGAGTGACCATAATTACTTGCATATTTTATGTCCATGACACTTTATTAGAGTGCCATCTTGTGAACAAGTGGAACTGCACATTAAATAAGGTATAGGGAACTAATTTTGCATAGAGTAATTGTATTGCATAAATGAAGAATGTATTTGTTTTTGGAACCAGTTCACCACTGTTGTGGATGCTTTGCTTGTGATAGCTCCATAAAACAGTTTTTTGAGTTTGGGATGGGGTACTGGGCCAAATACAGAGACCATACAAATGGAAGTGGGGTCTAGTAGAGGGAGAACCACAAACTCGTTTGAGTTTGTTCCCTAACGCCTCTCTCACAAGGCTAGAGTGAACAGGGCTGAACTAGGGGGCTTCTGGACCCCGGGAAGCAGGGTGTTGGCCCTGGGACATACGCCCACCTGGGTCTTGGGACCAGGGGGAACCAAGGAGCTAGCAAGGCTGGGAGTGAGAGGTGTTTCAGGTGCCTCCAGGACAGCAGGTCAGGAATCTTGCATCTTGAATCTTGAACCCCAGGGAGAAAGGAAATCTGAAGGGCGAGAATAGGGAAGAAGCCAGGTACAGGAAGGGTCCGAGGAGCCTGTTGGATAGGAGGGCTCTGAGGGGCCGGCATGGCAGCCACAGATGGCATGCCCCGATCTTCCTCTTCCAGAGATGGAGACACAGGCAACTACTCTTGGACTGCTGTTGATACCTGAAGCCCCCACAGGACAGGAGTGGTTCTGGTTCAGGACAGGAACCATGGTCCAAGGTGCTGGGTCCATGGCCAAACCAGAGGAGCATCCTCCCCATTGGAGTGGACTACAGCCAGCGGTGACCAACAGGACAGGCGCTTCTGAGAGTGAGCATCTCCGTAGACTGATGGAGCTCAATGGACACCTCAGGGGACAGATAGGGCTTTGAGGGGACCACAGCAGGCAAGAGGAGCTTGGACACCCCTGAAGCTAGGCAGAGCTCAGACGATCAGGTTAGGCTTGGGACTGGAGATGAGATGGAGCCAGGTGGGACCAGGGCCGTTGGGGCACAGGGAGGAGCAGAAAGAGGCCATGCGGGTTGACGGGTGACGGGTGTTGTGATGGGCACAGATGAGACATTTCAGGACATACTCTTCCACAGGCTCCTTCCAGCCTGGCCACCAGCACCGGCAGCCCAGGAGAAGGGCTGTAACAGTCACCCTGGGGTATCGCACTCCGACCCCAGAGGTGTCAACCTCCAACACAAAGGGTCAGTGGGTTGGGCTGGCACAGCACTGGCACTGAGCTGAAGAGGCCCTTGAGGGAGCGGATTATGGTGTTAGACTCTGCAGTCCACTGGAGGGAGGTGCAACCATTCCACAGAGGAGCAGTGAGAGAGGTGGTCATGGAGCTAAAACTGCAGATGAAACACCTGTTAAAGTTAGCAAACCCAAGGAAGCACTGGAGCTCCTTGGTAGTGTGGGGCTGGGGCTAATCCCGAACTGCCCTTCTCGTCATCCATGCCCATGACCCCGGAATGGATCTGGTACCGCAGGAATTTAAGCAATGGTCATTGGAACTCACACTTCTCCTCTTTCACGAACAAGTGGTTTTCCCAGAGTTGTTGGAAGACCTGGCAAACATGGCTGATGTGCTTTTCAGGGGAACGGGAGTAGATAAGGATGTCGATGCTGATGACAAAGAAGCAGTTGAACATGTTCGTGAAGATGCCATTCATGAAGTTCTGAATGATAGAAGGGCTGTTTGCCAAACCGTAGGGCATCACAAGGTACTTGAACTGACATGTGCCGGTGATGAATGAGATCTTCCATTTGTCACCAGCCCAGATGCAGATCAGGTTGTAGGTGCTATGGAGGTCCAGTCAAGTGAAGATGCATGCCTCTCACGGCTGCTCCAGCTCTAAGGGGATTAGTGATAGCAGCTATCGGCACTTCCTCATGATGGCATTGAGCTCACGGTAGACAATGCATGGTTGAAGGCCCCCCGTCCTTCACAAAAAAGAAGCTTGATGACACTGTGGAGGTAGACCGGCAGATTATACCTCAAGTGAGTTTTTCCCAGATGTACGTCTCCATGGTTTCCTCTTCGGGTCCGGAATGCGCATGGAGGCATGTCTTGAGCCTTTTCAAAGGGGGCCACCGACTCCAGCAGCTCGATCTTCTGCATCCATAGTGCTGTTTCCTGACCAGTAAGTAAGGAGATGACGAAGTTTACCCAATTCTGATCCTCCACGAATATCTCCAAATGGTGGTTGATGTATAACCCACACTGCATGAGAAAAGCACGGCACTGATTGGGATTCCTGTCGTACCACTCCGGCTTGGCAATCGGGATAACAGGGGAAACAGGCGCCCTGCTTCAGCTGTCTGACCAGTTAAGTGAGCTAGTCGGTCTGGTTGTGGGTGTTTCTACAACGGAACACTCGCAGAGACAGAGAAGGAGGAAGTGTCTCCCGGATGGGGCTTTATTGGACCAGAATCAGGACACCAGACAAGCAGACAGAGGGGTCTGAGGTGGGGCTGGGCTTTTCCATGTCTGAGGGCGAAACTGGAGCAATTGCGGGATGAACAGGTGCACGGCAGGTCTCCATAGATATGGAGCTGGGGACTGGATCCAGGCAGATGGAGCTGGCGGGGCAAGAACTGGGCAGGCGGATTGAGTGGACGAAGGGGACAGGAGGTCGGGACTGGGACCAGAATCATGGGCTAGGAAGGAAAGCAGAGAGCCGCTCAGTACATAGCATGCAAGTGCAACAATACTTCACACTGTGTATGAGTTGTGAGGCTCTTTTTAATGAGCCGCACAGAGGTGTGACCCATTCTCGTTGATCCATTGGCCAGCTCACGAGGTGGGCGTGACATTGTGCTAGTATTCATTAAAGGACAGAAATGACTGATATGCATATTCAATATGCTGCATTTGGAGATAGACATTTTTGTATTTTACATCCCTTGAATAAATCAGATCAAGTTAACCCTTTAGAGATGTTACCCTGGGTTGCTTCCTTGACGTATACAGCTGTACAAATGAATCAGATTTTAATTTGGATGAATCAAAGTCTCTTTGAAGGGAATACACAATGAATTGAAAGAGAAAATTATGTGTAGAGAGAAAGTTCTCTTTTTCTGGAAAAGATAAAGGAAAGGAGGGAAGGATCTTCCGCAGTTATCCTAGTGTGGCCTGATTTTGTTTACTGTTTTGGCCTCCAGCTGCTTATGTAGACCATCTGAAGATTGATAGCAAAGTATTTCCTGCGGAGCCATTGACAGCAAGTTACTGAGACGGGAGAATAAAAAGGAGACAATTTTCACCTGACTGAGTGTTGAGAAAATGTTTACTGTGGTTGGCATAGTGATTTTTTTTACATATTTTTTCCTGCCCGGCATGAGCTGTGAGGGCACTTTGATCTGAATGTTATCTGTGTGGCTGGGCCTTAATCCGTTTGTTTGCTCCAAGTCTTAGTTGGATCACTGCACTGAAATCTACAAGGATGAAAAGGCTACAGGGTCGCATACATGGGGAGGGGGGCACAGCGCACACACACCCTCTCTATCGCTCTCAATCAGAGATTGCTTCATGCAAATTAAGATACCCAAAGACAAAATCGAGCACACAAACTCACAAACTGCCAACCCTTCAGTATTCCAGTTAATGAACTGGGGGCATGTTTTTATGCCGAAACACTGACATTAGCCCCGGCATGGCTCCCCCAGTATTAACATCATTGAAATTCTGAAGCCTCCACTACACTTTCCAGTGAAAAATGTTAGGCCTGTTATTCATCCTATTCAGCAAAAGTATACTAAGTTGCGTACTAATCACTGTTTCCTTGTTAGCAGGTCCTGGACCATATAGACCTGTTAGCTTTGCTAGCTACTTGCTGGAGTAAAACATGGTGCCAGAAAAATGTACATAGAATAGCGACATGTACAATAGCACCGTTCACCCGACCTTACACTCTTCAGTAAGGGAGGAGCGTACAGGGACTATTATATACAGTAATGAATATTGCTATTTAAAATTTCCTGAATGTTTATACCTATTCGTTTATTTATTGCTAAAGAGGAATATTAAAAGTGTCAGAGTATAATTTTATGTGTCTGCACACTTATTGAAGCAATTCTTCTGAATCTGATCATACTAAATATACCGCAGCATTTTGTCACATACTTTGGACTTTTTGTATTACTACTGTATTTCAATTGTGTTCATGAGGTGAAGCTGTTATTATATAAAGAAAACTTTAATCAGATTTTCCAATAAAGATTTTTTTTTAAAAACTTCACTAACGCATATGAGTAAACGAATGGATGGTTTTCAAGTAGTCCTACAAAACTATAACACAAGGACTAAATCATTCTCATTACCATATTATCCTGTGAAAGAGCCTGGAAGCGCTATTCACACTGCAGCATAACACCATCTGTAACAGCACTGGAAAAAGAAATGACTTCAAACTGAGTGACCTTCTTTTTACTTTGATAAAAGTGTCCTTAAACTATGGAAAAGTAAACAAAAAGTATATACATAATAAATATTTGCATGATTAAGCTACTGTATACTCTTATTTAATTAAAAATCAAAAACACATTAACACAAGGTTGGAAATTTTATGATAAAATATGTTTTTAACAGATTGGACTGAACAAAAATCCAGTTAATCAAAGCTCAGTCAACCTATAAAATGTGTAAAATGGGAAATGTAAAATTTCAAACAGATTTTTCTGCATTTTCAATAGCAGAGAGATAGCATTGTTTAAGCCACAAAGCTATATTCTCAGGTCTGTTAGAAGCCCAATTAGAATTTCCATTGAGGTTCATTTTGGAGGCACGCACATGGAAATGTTTTATTCAGAAACCTCATTTGTGCTACCCGGAGACTCTGCCCACTTATCTGCTAAATACAGTAGGAAGTAGTTATTACAGGAAGTTAGTCAGAATGTTGTGCTGTTGGTAACACTTTACAAAATACCCTTCAACAAATCAAAACTTTTTATCATACCACTTTCGAGATTGCATGCAAAAAACATGCATGCATGCATGCATGGGCACACACAAATGCACGCATGCTTGCTTATACAGGCATGATTTTCTCTCCCTTAACACAGCAGTCCCTCTAATCCTAACACTACAGAAGTAGACCAAGAAAAAAAAATGTAGAATCTCTATCAGGTAAAAGACAGTGAAAGTATTTTGGGTGATTATAGTGAATATTTGTACCGGGATGTTATTGGACAGAGCCTGCCCCTATTCTGTAGATAAAATTATCTGCTTTTCAATTACTTTCTCCATGGAGTGATATAAACAAAGAGACCTTGCAGCATGGGGTGATAATGAAATAACTTAGTAAATGCGGCTTCGCGGGGAGACAGGCAAGTGATGGTTTTGGCTAAGTTTTCTGGGAGGCACATTTCATTAAGGGTCAGTCTTACAGACTTGGGGGGGGGGGGGGGGTTGTTTAGCACATCAATAATTGAAACACCACACAAAAATCAGGCATTAGCATTTAAAAAAACAAACAAAATTTAAAAATATTAAAAAAAT
>JAODJX010000119.1:25852717-25865165 GCA_026776945.1 Isichthys henryi | reverse complement strand
GTGAGTGTGCCCTGCGATGGGCTGGCCCCCCATCCTGGGTTGTTCCTTGCCTCGTGTCCATTGCTTCCGGGATAGGCTCCGGACCCCCCTAATCCTAAACTTAACCATAACTCCTGCAAAATACCCTAAAGCCAAAGTGTAGGTTTGGAAAATGGATGGATGGATATACACACACACACACGCACAGCACAATTGCGTATTAAAATGTAAATGCTAGAAATATCCCGAAGTCACTTTTCAAAACTTTTGTTTTTTTTACTTAAACAGATAACAGCACTGTTGCTTTTCTAGAGAATATATCATGCTGCACTTTCTTGGCTTCTTTGCCGCACACGTGCAGAGTGATGACAGTCACGCAGCTGACAGTCGCGCAGCTGACAGTCACGCAGCTGACAGTCACGCAGCTCCCATGACGCCACTACAGCGCGGCGATGCCTCCATTTGCATTTCTAATTAACACTTGTTTCTTTCCTAATGCCCTACCTACATTGAGACACCTGTCCCACCCCCTCCAGAGACAGGTGTGTGTGTGTGCTCTGCGGTGGAGGTGAATGTGACATTTCAGAAGATTATCGATGCTTTGTCTCATTTAAATCATTCTGCCATCACCTTGTGAGGGATTTGAAAGGACCGAGCGGTTTGTGCAGCTAAAAAGGATAAAAGCCAGGAGGAAATATGAAAGCCTCTCTTTGTTTCCTGGCATGGGTAGTTTTTGGGCTATAAGTCAGCGATGAGAGACGCAAGGCACGGTATTCTGTCACCATGCAGCTGGAGGAGGGGAGAGGCAGGACGCAGGCCAGTGTAATTACCCTCATGAGAAGAGCCTCTGGTATACAACAGAAGCTGCTCTTGTTCTTTCCTGGCTGTCCGGGTACGTGCTCAGACAGAGATTGGGCAGCCCCAAATCTCTCTGAAAACACCTTTCTAAGAATCCCTCCACTGATTTCAATGCCCCCACCTCCGGAAGACATTTCGCTGGGATTATTTGTCAGGGAGGATTTTGCCTCTGAGCAAAGGTGACGGTGTGCTGTTGGTTGCTCATGTGACATTTATGGTTCTTCATAAGGCAGCGCAGATTTTCAGCCATATTGGGGTCAAGCAGAGGCTTGTGCTGAACCTCTTGTCACCCACACACTTGGGGGATACAGTGAAATATGTACATACAGTGTGGGGCCTTGGCTAGGCATGTACATTGATTGTCTCCCTCCTACTCAGGATTGGGTGAGGAGCAATGTTTTGGTGCCTGGAAAAGGACTGGCTTCCAGAACCCGGGCGCGTGAAAGAGAGAGCTGGTTGTTTAGGCCTGTTCTATGATTAACGTGCAGGAGTCACTGCCAGACCAATGAAGAATATTCACCACTGAGGCAATGGGTTTGGCAGCTGAGAATATATATATCAGTATATCCTGACCTAGTACTGAGTACATTATGGAACATGGACCTGATGGAAATATTTGAATGCTATTAGTGTTGCGTGTGATTTGTTTATTTGTTAATCTGCAGTCCAAGGCTCGTATACGAACGGTTTTTTGAATGTGATTTGACAGCAACAACTTATTGTAGATAAGATTGTTGATGTGATTATTTGCTTACATTAATAATTATCATTTATTGCCAAGTACAGAGATCTCACCTGCATTTGCCTCTTGGCTGCTGGCTCTCCGTAGTCTTGCAAGGCTGTCATGGTTGTCAAAGGACCTCAGCATGCTGTCAGACATTCATGCACCTCATGCAGAGTTTGTTTTGTACGGCGCTGGAGGTCCATCAGCCCATCAGTGGTAGGGCAATAGGCTCTTGAACATGCTTTGTCACCCAGAAGCTTCTAGGCTGTTAGGGGGGTTGGAGGGTCTCTCAGCCACAGAAGGATTGTCTGCTGACTTCCAGTGTCCTTTGTCTTGTCACATTGTCTGCACTTCCTCCATCGTGGTAAACTATGCCGCATCGCAGTGGTGTTTGCTTGTCTTCCTGTTGGCTGTGGCCATTATGCCCCTGAGGTGTCAGAGTCGCTCAGCTAATGTCGGCTCTCCATTGTTCGCGGTAGAGCGATTACAGACTGGTCACATCTCTGGGATAACGCCACATCAGTTTGTGCAATAAAGGAAAGGATGAATAATTTAGCGTATATAGTGTAGTGTAGAGTACAACATGGTGCCTGTGCATGAAAGGTCCAATTACGGAACGATAAATATTCCAAAAATTTTCTTCCGCTTAAATTGAAATATTAAAATGAGATATAGTTGTATGTTGATTGATTAATAAGAGAGAAGCAGATGTAGGGATTCAGTGGAGAGACAAACATTGTGACCCGTAGGGAAGACAGTTTGCCCAAACTCTAAATGAGGCCCCGGTTCCCGTTCCGCCTTCCTTCAAGCTCCATTCAGGTGGTCTGTGGAGGCCAGTGGTTTGGCCTGGAATACAGGCCACTCTTTCCTCCCAGGCTCATTCCCAGACTTCTGTACCTGTTCTGAATAAGCAGGCGTGATCAGCCCTTTGAGAGACTCTTTTTCTGAAGCGTTATCTCATCCTTTCCAGACTCTCCATAAACCCCACCCCCTCTGGCTGAACACGGGGAAAAAAATAAGATTGCAGAGCCTACTGGTCAGTGAGACAACAATGGTGCCCTCATGGGAAGCAGCGCATCACAGAGCCACAGTGGTAGTGCTGGAGAAACTCCTTTCTCAAACATCACTCACTTGTCACTTGGCTTTTCATTTTTTGCAAGTACGTACCACAAGTGCACATCACTATTCTAAACAACAGGGTGGTTTGAGACTCAGTAGACTAAGGACCTGTGCTTGTGATCAGAAGGTCACTAGTTTGAGGCCCAGCCTGAGGCCCAGTTGAATGTCCGTGAGCCCCCGTGCATGGCCCCAAACCCCCAGCTGCAGGGGTGGTGCATGACCCCCAAGGTTGCTCTCGCCTGTACATGCATGGTTGCCAACTTTGGTCAGCTGGCTGGAGTGAGATTCTGTTCTACTTAGATCAGGTGTTTAGGTCTCCTCATGTCTGAGCAGAGAGCTGCTGATGTCAGGCAACACTGAGCCACTCTGCCAGCCAAAGTCTATATAAACTAATAATAAATAATTGAATGAAATTCATACTTAAGTTAGACCGGATTTTTAAAGAGCATTTTAACACACCTGTGAAACAGTAAACAGTTAAAACAGCTTTGTAAAACATTTAATAAATCTCCCGGGAGTGAAATTCCATGAACTTCTATAAAAATTAATAAAACACACATATCATAATAGATCGATAACAGAGTACTATTAACTAAATTCCACAAGACTGAAAGCTGTGAGATATTTGGGATATTAGTTGGTATGGATACATTATTCTACAGATAGTGTGACTTTGGTCATTTACATTTATTATTTATTTATTTACTGCTCAGAGCAAAATGTACGTAGCTATAGAAGCCATCTAGCCAGATGGTCCATTTTAACACGTCCTTCTAATCCACTTTACTGTAATATCTTTTTATAGGCTGCTTCTAAATATACATCCACTATAAATAGACATTTGTTAATTTAAATTTAAAGACTACACTAACAGAAATGCCTCTTTAATAATTCATAACATTTGAATTATTAGAAACATTTGAATCTGGCCTATATAGGACAGTTGAATTTGTTCCGTATATAATTAAACATATTTATCTAGTCTAGTAAGACTAATGATTATAATATACTGTTAATTTATTTATTTTTTTTGGTTCATTTGCTATCGGAGTCTCATATCTGGTTTAATTATGCATTTCACTTTTACTTGCCCTGGTTTCAAATATCTTTGAAGCAATATCTTTAAATAAACTTTGAAACTAATAAACATTCACCATTATAATCATTACTACTATTGAACTGGAGCAGTGGAACAGAAAGTCTTGACATTTCTTACTTAAATGGCATGCGACTGAAGGATTTCCTCCCACATCACCATAATGGTTACGTTATCTCAGAAGACTGCAACATAACATGGTATGTTACAAGGGGAGTAGACAGAATGAAATCTTGTATATTTGTGCTGTTTTGTTGTTTTATGGGTAGCTAAATGAATCGTGGTCTGCAGCATGCGAATGAACCCGGTTATCACAGGCAGTCGACAGCCAGCAGGGACCTGCTGGGGCTCTGGCCACCCAGGCACAGTGCCGACTCCAGCCTGGAGCGGGGTCACAGCGTGCTTGATCCCTCTGATTTGTGACAGGCAGTCCTCGCCTTATTTTCTGCTCTTCTTGGAGACCTGTCTTCTCCCTTGGTACCCATTATAACTGGAATTGGGCATAGCTTTCCCAGCAGTAGAGCCGAAGATTAATTTGTCTCCACTGAGTCCTGGCCACTGAACTGCACCAACTATCCATTCAGTGGTTTGGCGAGGTGAGCTGAATTCTCACGTGCCGCCCTCGCTACATCCCTCGATGGATTCTCTGCCTTCCTTTCCGTCTCTAACTAGCCACAAGTGACTCACAAAGTGAAATTCATTTTGTAAAACCCTGCGTCGGTTAATACAGAAGAATCCCCTTACGTATTTATCATATATTTTGTAAACTGTTAGTGTTATTGAGGAGCAGCCAAAGTACAGTATCAAAATTTAACAATTAGCCCTGCCAAAATATCACCATGCTTTTGGAAATTAGCATTACATAACTGGTATTAATCTGTACGGTTGAAATATCATCGGTATAGATATTATAGCAGCAAAGCATAGTGTCCTCTCTTTGACTCTTGGATTTCCACTATGACAGGTCTCCTTCCGGCGTTTCATCTCACACCTCTGTCAGCCTGTTTTTTCATTCGCGCTTTTTCTCAGAGTGAAGATTGTTTATAATGGGCAGTGACTGGGCCCTCCAGGAAGCTTGCTCACAGCACACCACTGGTTCTCAGAGTAATTGAAAATGTGACCTGGAAAATGTTTGCCCACCAGAGCATGAAAGTTACCTCCAACCAGCGTCTTCTTCTCACCTGGACCCCTGACTTGAAGTGCCTGGGAGCATTGGGAGCCCATGTTAAGAGCTACTTTATTCCTATGCCTTGTGAGCTTATGAATTATTCATCAGGACTAAATAACCAGAGATTGTCAAAAAAAAATTCTGGATTCCCATGCTGGGAAGCAGAAGTTGGAGTGTGACCTCCACAAGGACATTTAGTGAGAGACAGGGAGAGAGCGCTCCACATTGACTTCCAATTTGCTTCACTTGCTGTCTGATCTTCAGGTGGCAAATCGTGCTGTTTTATCGTGGAAAAGCCAAATATCTGAGCATTCTCTGTTTTATTTTCATCGCCTTGTCCTACCTGAAAGATTTATGGGTGGTATCTATTAAAACTAACATAACAACAGCCCATACAAAACGTACCAATCACTCCACTGAAAATAAGAAATTTGTGGCCAAATTTCAAGGAAATATTTGCAGGGAACTCTGAATACATTTGTAAGACTCGGTAGTTTCAAAAGTATATGAATGGGGAAAAAGGCAGATATTCTTGAAGTTAAACTGCTCGTCATCCTGGCCCAATAATGGGGAATTGAGGTGGAAAAAAGCACAGGGTGGGGAGGTGGATGTACACTTTGAGGCATCAGCAAATCAGAATGTAATTAATGCTGTGAATGAGTGCAATCAAAAAATCATCTCCATCCAGCACAGCCCAAGGTCCTTTGGGTCATTTTCATTACATGGAATAATTATTTCAAGAAATCTAATTATTAAAGGTGGTTTTTGCACCCCGTATTCAAAAAGACAAAGCAATGTCAAGCTATTTCACAGTGATGAGGGACAGAGAGAGCGTGTGAATGTGTGTGAAAGTGGGTGCACACCCTGCCTGTGTGTGTGTGTTCCCCGCTGGTGCTGCCTGCTCTCATTGAGCCCTACCTGCCTTTGTTCACCTCCCCAGTAGGCACATGGCACATTGAGGAAGTGTGCGGTTGGTCCCCTGAATGGCGGCAATTGATAACTGCAGTGAAAGGCCTCTCCATTTGCTAAAGCTCCAGCTGCTTCTGCATGGACCTCACTGCGTGTGCTCAGAGCACGCTCACTGCACCACATGGGCACCACCGCATGCACTCAGCGCCCTCACTGCGTGTGCTCAGAGCACGCTCACTGCACCACATGGGCACCACCGCATGCACTCAGCGCCCTCACTGCGTGTGCTCAGAGCACGCTCACTGCACCACACGGGCACCACCGCATGCATTCAGAGTGCCCTCACTGCGTGTGCTCAGCGCGCTCACTGCACCACATGGGCACCACCGCATGCATTCAGAGTGCCCTCACTGCATGTGCTCAGCGCGCACTCACTGCACCACATGGGCACCACCGCATGCACTCAGTGCCCTCACTGCATGTGCTCAGAGCGCGCTCACTGCACCACATGAGCACCACCGCATGCATTCAGAGTGCCGTCACTGCGTGGGGCCCACCACATGCGTTCAGAGTATTCCCACTGCCCTACATGCACCCCACTGCACATACTCAGTCCCCTCTCAGTGCTTGCAGCCGACCCCCATTACTCAGAGCCTCTCACTGCTCCACTCCCTTGCTGAAGTCGGTGCGGCTTTTAATTTCAGACCATTTCAATGGTCTTAATGCAGTGGGGTCAGTGGATTGATGTCACAAGTAACAGCACATTTTGTCTTGTGTGAATGCTGGTCACATGTTCATACTGTAACAGTGCACACTCCTCAGTACAAGGGCTCAAACTATTTGTGAGGTTTTGATATATTTTATACAGTAGTTACAGTTATAGCCTTTATAGTTGGTGTATAAAACAGTGACAATACAAAGTACAATGTAATCCTCTCACTGGTAACTGTTTTGGGTATCTTGCTTTATAATGTATATTACGTGATTATTATGGTACTATACTAAGGTTTTATTTGTTTTTCAAATCTATTTATATATTGTTATTCTTAATTACACCTGACCTCCCTTTTTTTAAAAAAAAAAAAAAAAAAAAAAAAACAGCCCTGACATTGAAAATTAATAGCAAGGAGCCCCCCCGTCTTAGTTCCTGATTAAGCTGAATTGTATATATTGCAAATGTGTAATTTAGTATTGTGGGAACTTGTGTGAACCAGTACTTTATCAGGTTTACAAATCTGCAGGATGTTAATTGTTCTTGAAGAAAGAACGGAATATAATTCATTTTTTTCCTGAATAACCTGGCAACAGAGAACTATATCATTATTTGAAGTGACATGTACCATATAACCCACTGAAAACAATTTCTATTTAATACCCTCGTCTTATTATTATCTCTCCTTCACTTCATTTTATCTATTGTCATTCTTAGTCACAATCATATATGAAACTGCAGCAGCAATTCAGATATATTGTGATATACACGAAATGTACCTTTCTGTGAATGAAAAAATACAGTTTTGTTTGTCTCACTGTAAATAAAACCAGTTCACCCTTCCAGGACTAAGACAGAAAATGTCTGTTTTACCCCAGTCACCTTGTTGTTTACCCTGCCACTGACACGCAGTCGAGATTAGGGCCCTGCATTGATTAAATCTCTGTCATATCTGCTTCATTACTGCAGAGAGTCTTTAATCTCCACCCCCACCCCCCACCTCCCACCACCAATCTGCCTTCTCTTGGAAGGATGCTGTCTAATCAAAAGCTTTCTGTTCCTCCATCATCTCCCCATCGCAGCTTTACAGCTTCCTCATTCCAGCCCAAAGTATCCTAGGGTTACCAAGCAGTGGACCTTCAAAGACCGCATCCCAGCTTCAGCAATTAACACTGAAAGCAGCGCAGCCTTTAAGGTAAAGATAACACTAATAATAATTTTTACAACGCTTGTAAAATTGCCCGGAGTTTGGTTCCTAATAGTGATTAAGCAGGCACTCAGGGATGTGCCAGGGTGTATACACAGACACCCGAAAAGCCCTTGGAGTGGATCCACGCTTTAATTAGTGCATTTGCATCTCATTTTCATTAAGATGATATATGTTGGGAAGTGGGACACGGCAAAGCACCGAGGGCCCGTGTGCTCGTGCATTTTTAGAGGTGTTTAGCCCGGTGTGTGGACCGGGACGGCACCCGGGTTATCAATCACCCCCGTGAGGCAGCTGCATTCTTTTATTAACTTTTTGACCTTTATCATTATTATTGAAATGTAAAAGAGGAAATGCTCGACGTCGCTGTGCATTCTAATGGAATTCCTCCGCCGCCTGACGATGGCCTGCAGCACTAATTCACTTCCTTCAGGATTCTTGCGGAGACATAGCAGAAACAGCTTCTCGAGACAAGGGAAGCTATCAAACAGGAAGCGATCTAAGGTCACTGATGCTTGGCCTTCTCCATAAATTGACCAACGCTTCTCGCAAAAAGAAATCTTTTTTTTTTTTCCAACAGTCCTCGGCAACTGCATTGCAAACTGCAAATGAAAACATTGTTTCTTTGAATTATTTTTTGAAGCCTAGAGAGAACGGAGCTTTAACAAAGATAAAAAGATCTAAAAAGATCTAAAAAGACTATTAACTATACTAATGATATCTATTTAAAAGAAAACTAGAATAAAACAGACAAATGTTGCAGTATTCGTCAGGGATTTGGAAACTTTATTCGGTTATATTTTTATAAATTACACTAGAAAGAGCAAAGCTTTAAGAAAGAAAAAAATATATATTTTTACTAACTATACAAATAATATCTTTTTAAAAGCAAACGAAAAAAATAGACAGATGTTGCAGTATTTGCCAGGGATTTAGAAACTTTAGGAGACTATATATTTTTATAGAAAGATAAAGAAAATGTCTTGCTGAAATCCATATAAATTAATAAATGTATATAAAATATAATCAAATAATAATAATAATAATGTCATTATTGTCAATTCATAAACTTATTGCACTGTTATGTTAAACCTACACTCACCATTTTTAATCATCTGGGCTGATGGTCTGAA
Source organism: Isichthys henryi (assembly GCA_026776945.1). Taxonomy (NCBI): domain Eukaryota; kingdom Metazoa; phylum Chordata; class Actinopteri; order Osteoglossiformes; family Mormyridae; genus Isichthys; species Isichthys henryi. The sequence goes on along the minus strand of JAODJX010000119.1, from coordinate 25,856,260 downwards.
GATGTACAGTAGAGTACCCTACAGTGACTATATCATTACCGCAGCTTAAAGCCCAGCATCACTTGCAGGAGAAGGTCCCACAAAGCATTTAACCTGCGTGGAAATATGTTCAAAAAGCCACCCAGGAGCGTAGCTTCTCCAAAGGAAGAAACAAAGGCTCTTGCATTAAATGAGTTGCACTGTAAAGTGTAGCACTGGATCTTAATTAATCCCGTGTCAACTGGCAGATGATTCTGAAAGGTTTCACACCAGACCTCTTCTTTGTGAATTAGTAATATTAATAATGGGGCAATACCCAGAAGGATTGTTTAATTCATTTTCAATTTATTCATACAGCATTGCAATTACAGTATTACTACAGGTGTCTTAGGTGGAAGAGACTGAGGGCGGAAGAGACACTCATAGTTTTGTATGTTACTGAAAGGATCCACGAGGTCTGCACCACTTCAGCACCCATCCGTCCAAATCAAACCATATATGGGATTCAGCTAAAATTGATAAGGAAACATTAGCACAATAAAGTCGAGATTTGCATGGTTACTCTGACATGCAGTACATTCAGAATCTTAGTATGGCTGGCTGCTTTTACGTTCATACTTACACTTACATGCACGTTTACACACCCTAACCATCCACAGCGAGACAAATGATAAGATTTGTAAGCAAATCAAATGATTATGGGACATATTTAAAGTGCTTCCGCAATATAAGTTACGAAAGAACGACTTAAACATTATAGCTGAAAGCTGGTAGTTTACAGGAGTCCGGCAAAGAAGGTTTTTTTGTTTGGCTGTTACTGTTCATTCAGTCGTCGCTTTCTTTATAACATCCATTTTTGTTATGCACTGCATTTATTTTTTAGTAAATACGCTGAACATTCAAAATGAATACAGTTAGACACAACTCAAGGCACAACATCAACCTTTGGCCATTTCGGAAAGTTTGATAAATTTACGGCCGAAGAATAAAAAAAATTAATAAATAAAATACCATATGTATTTTCTTTTCAAGGTATGTCTAGTATTAATAGCATGTATAAGAAGTTCTCTGCTGTTAAGTACAATTGTTTTGTTAATTACTTGATCGGTTAATTTGCATAATTCATTTTTACCTGTAGTAAACCATTTTGGATCCGGATATCAACCTCACAGGAGTCGTGAATAATGATCTACTGCTGAAACATGAGGCATTCATCTGTTTGTCCCTAACTTCAGAGTTGCATAAGTTGCCCATCCTTTCGATTTGAGAAATGCTGCTGATTCGTGTGATCTGTCATGGCTCGTACCTGACCTACCACGAAGAACTTGAGACACAGCAGGCCGTGCTGTGAGCTGCGTGACGTCGTCTTCCGACGCGACTTCTTAAAATGAAATCACTGACTCTCCTGACCCACAGCAAGCAGCACGAGCCACAATTTGTCCAGCAGCTCAGCTGTGAATAAAATCTGATTGGCAATAATTTAGCTTTATAGTTGCGCCCCCTCCTTGCTGCTTCCCCGCGGCCTGTCTGCAGTATCCGCCCATCTCTGATTGAAACACTGCACACCACAGTAAGGGTCAGGGAGGCAAATGCTGTCATCGCTCAAGCTGGGGGGCTGTCTAGGGGATTCTTCCGTACAGTGGGGCTGGACAAATAATTCTAGAAGGATGCTGCTTAAATGCTGGAAGTGGTCTTGCTGGACAGTTTGACAAGCCTACTTTACCTGTGTCAGCATTCCCCCCCAACTCTTTCCTCAGCTTTCATTTCCTATCTTTCTCTCATTCTACAGTGTGTGTGTACAGGTATGTACATATATATATATATATATACACAAACCGGATTCCAAAAAAGTTGGGACACTATACAAATCGTGAATAAAATCGTGTTGACACCATGACATTTTGAATCAACATATTTTTCCTTTAAAATTATACATTTTCTCAGTTTAAACTTTTGTTCCGTGATTTATGTTCTATTCTGAATAAAATAGAAGTTGGCACCTCCACATCATTGCATTCAGTTTTTATTCACGATTTGTATAGTGTCCCAACTTTTTTGGAATCCGGTTTGTGTGTGTGTGTATATATATATATATATATATATATAGTTGCAGTGTGCAGGGGAACTCTGGGAGCTGGCAGATCGGCCTCACCGTGGCTTTTCCATGTCGTAATGACAGAATGTGAACTTATGAAAGACAATGGTGTGCGACCAGCAGCGAGAAGCTCAGGAAACAATCATGCTTTTCACTTTCTCTCAGTGCCTCCCACTGATTTCTGCCTCTTAGTATGCAGATGATCTCCCCACTCAGGAAAATCCCCTGAAGTCTGAAAAGCAAAACTTCTCATGTACTTATTCATCCATTCATTCATTCATCCATTCATTCATTCGTTTTCAAAACATAATGCGAAGGATGAAGATTATATCAACACTTTGTGACCCTGTTTCTTATGCAGCATATTATCAGACTGCAATTTATCATGTTTCATAATTCTTATTCGGCATGACAGATAATCGGATTGTATAGGATCCTTAAGAGTATATGATTTGTGTTCTGTAACTCAGCATTGTATTACCTTTATACTCTCAAATCTAAAGTGACAAATACATGTGTATCTATTTATGAATAAGATGATTAGTGCTGTAAACATCTACTTAAAAACTGAGAGAATAGCTGTGAGGACATTATGGAGGGTAAAAGCAATGCAGAAGCTGGCTGGCATTGGAATTAACTTCTCAGCTGACTCACTGATGTGCAACATTTAAAATGGCTCTTGAGGGTGACCTCTGTGGAACCTCTAGCTCTCATTAAGAGAGATTTGGGACAGACCGGGCACAAATAAAGCCTGTTTAGATGGACGCTGCTTTATGTGCTGCAGATCCTGGAGAGAAGTGCCTATGTAAAAATCATTTCAAGACACACTGAGAGTGCTTTAATGTGCCTTGTTTATTACTTTTGCCTTAAACGGCATTGTGGAAATAAACTGCACAGGGCAAAAGAGGGCAAAAAAGAGAGTGCAGAAAAAAGACAACTGTATAGCTTCAGGAATAATGGACAGGTTGATATAGCATCTGCAATGAAAGTCTCATAAAAGCTCTATCCTAAGGCTTAAAGAAGATATTCTATCTCCCTCTACTAACAACCAAACTTAAAATCACCCTCTCAATCATAGTCGAGCCCACTGTTAATACTCATACCACGGTCACAACACTGAGAAAGCATAAGAATGAATATCATTGAATATTATCATGTGTACTCATTCAACTGAAAACCATTTCTTAATTTCTGTATATATATATATATACATACAATTATATTCAGATCAGATAAGGCCTTGTCATCATGCAGAGTACTGTGCAATGCCAATGAACTGCAGTCAGCATCTGACCAGAACTTCAAGAACAGCATTTTTAAAAGAAAGTACCGTAATAATTTACAATAAAATGCAGAAGTGAGGAGCATGTACAGAATGTATAACTGAAGAAATCACAGTATAATTGAAGAAAGCACTGGGTATATTTTAGTCTAAACATTCAACTAGTCACACTCTCAATCAGTCAATT
>JAODJX010000119.1:25828086-25852406 GCA_026776945.1 Isichthys henryi | reverse complement strand
TATATATATAATCTTTCAGGTTAAAATTTGAATTAGAAAAAGACTATTGATGTTAACACCAAATTTGATAGTACAGAAATTCCATTTTACTATCAGTAATCATACTCAACCAATTGGAACAACAGGCAAAGACAATGTGCTTACACTACATTACGAGCCTTTATACTGCATACAGGAATACAAAGGAATGCTTTTAACTGTATTTCCTTGGAAATGTCCCTTAAGAAAAATGTTTTTGAAAGAAATAACTTTTCCCTGAAGACATTTCTTGAATCTGGTGATTTTTTTTTTTTGTAGGAGTAGACTAATATAGTTTTCAAATTTTCATTGAGAAAAGGGAATGCAGATTATCTTGCAGTTACAGATTAGCTTACAAAAACAGTATTCTGAATACTGTCTCAAAGTATTTCCTCATCAAAACCACCGCAGAGATTGAGAACTTATTTCCCAATTGAGATAATTGAAATTTAACTCAAGACGTAATAGAAAAAGAAGGTTTAACTCCCACGCATGACTGGGCCTCTGAGAAGATAGCTGCAGATGTCATTTACTTTACTGTTTTTCTCTTATCTTTTTCTATTTTCTCCTCATTCCCTGTTCTTATATCTTTTCATGATGTTTACTGTCATTTTCTGCGGCCTGACTGACCACGCCACTAAAATATTGATTTTCTTCTCCATTTTTCATGCTGGCTGATTCGGAAGGTCTGAGCTGCCCCACAATTCACAACTTTGGTGGCTGGTTTCATTTGATGCTGCTGCTTCCTTGTCAAATGGGGTCCTCAGCTGCGTCACATCTCCGCAGGCATGTCCAATGGCCACCTGCACTGCAAGCCAAAAATGCAAAAAAGTGCCTCATGTTTATCAAATTATGACATTCATATTTGAAATACTGGAAATGTGAGAAGCAGTAATAAAACTGACCCAATAAACACCAAGGAATGAATGAAAAACCTAAATATTAAAAACGGTGGGTTTTGGTAAAAATTCAAACTCAGCATTAGCAAAATAAAGACAATGTTGATCATTGTGCTTATCTGTAATATTGGAAATAAAATGTATTTACAGAATTCAACTAGTAAATACAGTATGCAGAGCTACATAAGTGTCAAAAATTGTCCCATAAACATTGCCAAAAAAGTTTTTTTAATGTAACAATATGAATTTACTTAACTATACTTCACTGCACAATAACAAAATACAGTGTAACACACAAATACATAGAAATGCACACACCGTTTAATATAATGGTTTTCTTTACTACCTTGTACAGTACCTAGATTACATGTAGGGTACTCTCATAGGGTAATTGCTGTAATTAAAGAGAATTAAACCACCATCACGGAGGGGCGGGCGGTTTGCAGATGTTATGCTGATTATGAGCGTGACTAAATTAATAAGAAGACAGGTAGTAGGGCAGTCCTAGTTTTGTCTTTGATTTGCCCTCATTCCAGTTTGTTCCCTTGTACATTAGACTCATTTATGCATACTTTCCCACACACACACACACACACACACACACACACAATTCCTGCCACGGTAGCACATGCTACTTCAATAATAACTATAATTTTATATAGCAACTATACTCACACATACATGCACATACACGGATATCTTTGAAGTATTGCAAGGGCCAAATAAGAAAGATTTTCGATCCAAGATCACAGCTTCAGTTCCAAACTTTTCCTCCAGGGCACTCCAACCATTCCAATTACATATTAAATTTCGCAACCAGCTCACTTATTTAATTTACTCAATTCATTAATTAACTTCATGGGATATTGATTAGCCAGCAAGGTGTCCTAGCGGGTCAAGTCCAATAAATTCATGAGTATGTTGGATGATAACCGCAAATACTGTGCTGTGAGCAGAGATTTAGGAATGCTAAGCTAACAACAATTTGATATATATAAAACCACAGTTAACACTAACATAAGCATGATGTATCATAATTTTATTGGTCAACTAGCCCACGACTTTGAACAGTGCTGCATATCAGTCCATGCATGCATAAACTCACAATTCAAAGACATCAGTTTACTTATCTGCATGTTTTTGGACTGCAGGAGTCAACCCCACAAACAGACGGCGACCATGAAAATTTCACACGCACGGAGCCAAGGGGCAGGAAAATGACAGAACGCCAGGCTACAGTTCTACACACTAACGAACTATGTCACCCAAAGTGAATAAAAAACTTATTTTTTTCTGCAACAGCAGATAACTTGATGACTTGACAGGAGCAGTAATCCCGGAATTACCACACACTTTTTTTGACAATATTACAGACCATGGTAAAGCAGGTTGCAACATTTGTATTTCACTAATCTAAAGGAATGGCAGCACAATATATTGTTTGAAAATTGTTTCAGTGTTTTTTCAGATGATTTTATTGTAACAGTAAAAAATGTGCCAAAAATATTGCCTGACGGGATCTGGCATGAATACCGAACATGAGTATTTCATAAAACATTCACTACTGGTATAAATGGGTGGAATTTACAGTGAAGCTGATCTGAGCACTGCATATAAATGACTATTTTGTCGTTGTCAAAATCAGTTCCATTATTAGCTGTCACAGGAGATTTTACATATATTAAAACACGTTATAGTAAATTTGACATGTCAGGTTCTGAATCCTTGATACTACAAACAGTATGTCATAATACAACATTCGTAACATGTCGATGTCATGAATATCACATGTACATTTCTCCAGGCGAAATTAACAGATATGAAATTCAGTAACTACATCCCTTCAACAGATTCAAGATGTCAGAGATATAGGTTTTGAAAATGTTGTGAAGAAGTCGTGGTAATCATTTATTTTTCCGACTTACATATTTTGCATTTATGACGCCATTCCTGTTTTTGTATACCGGGAATGATCACTGGAGAGCAAGAACATGCCCCCCCCCCTTTTTATCACTATAGAAATCTTCCTAATACAAAGCAAACAATTCCAAGGTTCAGTGACAAGCTAAACTATTAATGGTAAATATAAAAGGATATTGTAGGTGGTGCCAAACCTTAAAACCAGTCACTACAGAGGACATGAGCAGTAAGTCATTTAATACGATTTAGTATTCAGCCGTCTCCTGTCACTTACTATAAACAAGACAGTGACGTATTGAGAACAATTCAAAGAGGAAAATATTCTGACTTTTGACCCAAGATGCATTGCAAAAAAGGTCAACCTGACAGTCATCATTTCATCAATTCATAGCTCAGTTTCACTCGATCCTAGGAGACTCTCAGACCATGGGTCCATGTCAAAGACAGACCATCCAGAACTGGATCGACCTTCATCGTCTTATCATTGTTAAAGGTCAGAGTGTGGCTCCTGAAACCAAATCGATGGTGAATCTTTTTCCCTTCTTTTCTGTTTTATCTTAGTGGACATGCTGTTCCTGATGTTTTTAAGGGAGATTGTTAAATAGAGATAGGGATGCATAAATGTTGCAGGTATCACTCACCGCAGTCGCGTTCTACAAGCAGTTTAGAGGTGAGCAAACTGAATGAGATGAACACAATCTTAGCATAACTGTTATTACACTGTAATGCTTAAAAATGCAGAAAAGTTATTAGCCTCCTGAAAATGTTTATGAAACATATACTTAATAATCAAGTATAATTTGCTGCATACAAATTGGCCAGAAAATATTTGGTGAAAAATGCAGTCTGCAAGACTTCAGATATACGTATGAAGATACAGAAAATGTATACATTCCTTTTTAAATGTTTTTCCACATGCTGAAATTCTTTCCCGCATTAACACACAGACATACACACACACACAGACATACACACTTTAGCTTTCTCACAAAAACACAATCAAATATTTCACCATTACACTTCCATCATGGTCAATTAGCCTGACACTTTTCCAGCTTTTATCTCTTAAACCAGAGGCTTCATCTGTTATTTATGTGTCATAGTCTCTTCTATGAATTATTCAGCAGAGGAGGAAAATTTACTACTGCCATCCTTCCAGGGCCAGGCCGTAAATCCACAGCTGAGAGGAAAGGAGAGGGAGAGGGGAAAAGGAGGCCGAGAGGGGGAGGCGGGTGGGAGGCAAAGTGGCCCCGAGTGGGTGATAGGCTCACACTGGCAACATCATAAAGTTAACATTAGAATGCTGTATTTATAACACCCAGCTGCCAGTGGCTGCAGCTTATTTGATTGCAAAGGGATACTAGGGATTCTACTGCTCCTTCATAATAATAAGCACCGCCCCTTTAAGTATGCTTTACATACACACGTACTTATACAGTATGCATATATAGTATACATACTATGTGTGTAACCAGAACAATAATGCTTTGACATTGGTTTAAGATCTGACACACACAATGAGTGATGGACGTAACAAGGGTGGAGAGACAGACTGCTGGCGGAGGGATACATTGAAGACAAATCTAACTTAATATCTAGATTCCTCAGTAACTGCCTGAAAGCAGCGAACGCAGTTTTACCGAACACACATACTGTATAACATACAGTCAAAATTATTTAGTGATTCCAGAATTACTTGGATATACATGAACTGTAATTATTGTGTGATTTGTGGCTGTATAGTATTTGGTCAAATGTCAATTTGTAAAATACTCTGAACCTTATACTTCAATCCAACATATGAATCTTAATGTGCTTCCTAACTGCATTTGTGTTTAAAATTCAGTGTGTAAGAGCAATTGCCCCTTTTCTGTGTAAGTCAATAAGTCTTGAGTGATAAACACCAAAAGCAAAATATTTACTAATGAATTCATCCCAATTTATAAATTCTATAAATTTCTAAATTCTTCACATTTCCAAACTTGACATTCACAGTTTTGGTTATTCATGAGTTGGCCATGAACAATTAAAAACGGGAATAGTTCTAGGGCTTGCTATAAGATCATAGGAACTCTCAGATGAAAGACCCGGAAGGCAAAATTGTTTTTGTCGTTGAAGTATAAATACAAGAAGATGTTTCTTGTGCAGACATCTGTGCTTTTGACACTTAAAAAAAAGTGCATCATAGTTTTCCTCCAAAAATATTCTGTTATTAAAATGAAGAATTTAACATTTATTGAGTCTTTTTTAAATTTAAATAAATTCTACTAAAATCAGCTTGTTTCACTGTATTGAAAATATTGATCGTGTAGGCTGTTGCTGAATCGAATTATATTGCATTGGAGTACCATTTCAAATCTTGTCAAATTGCTGCTTTGCAAAATTGAAATTCTATCGGGGCCAGTACAATTATGGTAAAATAACTTTCTTTCACTGTAATGCTTTTGAATCGAACAAGTAAAGCAACAACTAATAAGATTTACATATCTGCTTAAATTAAATATTTCAACTTTAGCTAAAATAAAGACCACAATTTTAAACTAGACTCAAAAAGCAAAACAAATACACTTGTACCGTTAATTTTAATTGTAAAATTAGGTCCCATATTTACGTAATTTGAGTTTGTAACAATACAAATGATACACAGCTGTGGAAAAAATTAAGAGACCACAGCACAATTTTTAGTTTCACTCATTTCTGAGTTTATTGTTGTGCATCTGTGAATAATGTATTTTTTTTGCAACCTGCAGCCTGGTTCTTCCCTGTTTCTCTGTAGTGAAGATCTCCTTCCTTGCTTTATGGGACTTCAGTTCTGCTTCTAGGAGCCTGATACGAACTGTCCTAGCAGTGCACTTCACACCTGCACTTAATGTTTCCCTTCTGAAGGTCACTTAATGTCATCCTGCGATTCATGAGAAATTCTCATAAGTTAACGGTCATCTATGGCATTAGAAAGTCACTTCCACCCTACAATTGCAGATTTGCTTAAAAATACAGTATAGGGCATATAGGTCTCAATTTTTTTACACTGTAAGGACAATCACCCTGTGGACTTTTTTTCCAAGGTATGTAGGAAACACAAATATCAACCGGCTTTAAATAACTTTTAAGATAAACCATGTTAAGACTAACAGACAGACCTCCGCTTCTGCTAAACATGCAAGAGTAGGAAATACTTTCTGACTTTGGAGACGTGACGTTTGGAGAGTACGCCATAACGTTGACTTACTGTACGCATGAGCTATAGTGCTTGGAAGCAGATTTTCCTAAGTAGAAAAAAAGGGCAGAACACCTGATGCACAAATGTGAATCGGTAAGTCTTACCATCCCTAGTATACTGTTCTATCTCAATGCAATGGGTGAAACATCAATTTAAACAGCAAATGAAAAGATGTTCGGCATTATGATTTCAATTTATCGATTGTTGTGTTAGTTCATTTAATTTTTTTTATACTGTAGCTGGAATTCCCTTACTCAAACATAACAGCCTTCTCAGTTCAACAACAATCCCAGCATCCAATACTCCCAAAGCACCCCCCACAGGACTGCCAGTATCCTTGTGAAGGTAAAGAGTTAGTCCAGTGTTCCATGACCAGTATGGAATTTGTATTGCTCCTCCTGGAACCAAGTTTCGACCAATGGAAAGTCCCCCTCTCTCCTGTACCCTGGCATAGACCCATGGAGGCTGAGGATTATGATCCCTTTGTAGTTGGAATTTACCCTCCAGTGACATTTCTTAAAGACTGGGTTCATCACCCCAGTCTGTGAATACAAAGGCACTGCCCCTAACCTCCACGCAATATTGAAGAGGCGTGTAATCAAGACAACATTAACATCCTTTTGGAACACAGGGTGCATCTCATCCACCTCTGGCACCTTACCACTGAGCAGTTTTTTTTTTTACTTCAGTGACCTAATCCCTAGTGATGGGGAAGTCCATCTCTCAGTCCTACTCTACTTCTTGAAAGGAAGGTGTGTTACTGAGATGGTGGTCCTTGAAGTACTTCTTCTAGTGCCTGACTATATCCCCAGTTGAAGTGAACAGCACTATATTCCTACTGTAAATACCTTGGACAAAATCCTGAATCATCTGATGGGTTGCAAGAATCTCTTTGAGGTTCACCGAAGTCTTTTTATACCTGAGTTTTTGCTTCCACAACTGCCAAAGCCACATTCCACTGAGCCTGCCAGTACCTGTCAGCCGCTTCCAAGGAGGCTTTCCAAGCAACCACCTCAGCAATAGAGGCATGGAACTGGTTGGTGTCTAGCTTCCTTTAAAATGCAAGAGAAGTACTGCTGGAGGTGTGAGATCACCCAAACCGGGGCTTTTGCTAACTGCTCCCAGCATACCCCTCTGTACTGTACATGATTGGATCTACCAGGTCAGTCCAGGATTTTCCCCTACCATCTGATCCAACTCACCACCAGTTTTTGATAAGTTGACAGTGAGCTCCTTTCCTCACTCAAGAGTCCAAGACATAGTCGCAGATGTGATGATACGATTACAAAATAAATCATCATGCTCTGGCCTAGGGTGCTCTGGTGTGAGGTGCACTTATGAACACCCTTATGCTCAAACATGGTGTTTGCTATCAACAAACTGTGATTAGCACAAGTCCAACAACAGAGCATCACTTGGGTTCATATCCGGCAGGATGTTCTCCTAATCATACCCTTCCAGCTTACACTGTCATTACCCATGTCCTCGAGTCAGTGGAGTCCTCAGAGGGATTCTCTGAACTGGAGTTCATTGCATAAGTACAGACAATGGTCAGAGCCCATCCCCCAATTCACAGTCAAAGGGAGATGATCTTCTTGTTCTCTGGCATGAAATCCAAGGTACTGGTGCTGAAGCGGGGGTTTCAGAAACTCTTTTTAAGGGGGGAAATTACAATTCTTGTATAGCTAGATTATATAGAGTAGGAACCTCATTAGCTATCTAACAAATGTGCTTAGCAGCTAGTTTGTTGTTGAACATTCAGGACACAAACTTGCTAAACCCAACTGATATTGTGTTTTTGAGCAAGCACTTTGAATCTCAACTATGCCATTTTGTTCTTATGGGATAGTTACACAGAGAGTTATGATTTTCACTAAATAATGAATGGAAATTGGTATTTCATATATGAGTTTCAGCTAAGCTTAAATGAATACTATAAATTAAAAAAATGGCTTTGCAATTTAGGAGTATAATAATGTATAATAACTAAATATTCAGAGCCCTCTCCCCCCGGCTCTGAACCTTAGTTGATCATTCCCCTTTTCTTTACAGCCCCATCCCGCCACAGGAACTTTTTCAGGAACCAGGAACTTCCATCTCTTTCCCTCCATAGGCACTTAGCCTGACTGTAGTTCCTTGGAGGAACTTCCTGTACCTGTTTGTTGGCTCTACTCCTTAGACATTGCTGGCATGGGACTTACAGTGATAAACTTTCTGATTGATTGACCACAAGCACTGGCTCTAAGTTGGAAGCAGAAGTGCAGGGAAAAGAGAGAGATGTAGTGGTGTCATGATCCGTCTCCATCACCCTGTCCTGTTCCTGTTTGGCCAGCAGATGTCACTGCTGGCCACCTTGTGCCCTCTTGTTTGCGATTCTCATCCCTTGTAATGAATTAATTATTATGGTCCACACCTACCCCTCATGTACTCCTCATTATCTGGGTGCATATGTGCCTGCCCTCACCTGCCTGCATAGGTCAGTCGTTATTGTCATATGCTCATCTGTACTCACCAAAAATAAAACCTCCTTTTTGGTTACCATCAATGCCAGCTTACAGACGTCATTGTCTCCTAACATTAGAATGTGACAACTGGAACAAAAATAGAGCAGACAGAATTATTCTTGTGTTTCAGTTGCATTATAATGGACAACTTTTTTTTGCTTGATTCCATATTTCTGCCTCAGAAAATTCCGTACCCATAAATTCGACGTAATAATAATACTGTGCAGCATGTGGCTCAGTGGGCTGAGCCTGTACGCCTGTAATGACAAGGTCGCCGGTTGAAACCCAGTCTTAACATGTCTGCGGGTCCTTGAGCAAGGCTCTTAACCCCCAGCTCCCTGGGTGCCCCAACAGGTGACTGCCCTTCGTGGACAACTTACTCTACAAAGAGCAAGTTGAGGGAGGCGTAAAACCAATCCCCCAACGGGCACTAATAAAGGAAGATTGTTATTAATAATACTAAAAGCTTTCCTGTAATTTTTTTACAGTGCTGCACCAATATGAAAATCTTGATTGCCCTGCCTGACCTTCATGTTTCCTCCCTGCCTATTGTTCGTTCGTCTTACCTCTTATTCCAGCCCTCATGTGATGCATTCCACGTGCCTCTCGTTACACCCCCTAGATACTCCTGTATTTAAGTGCCTCCCTGTCCTGTGAACGCCAGTTCCATCGTTGCTGTTGCGATGCCTCAGTTTTCTGCGCCTTACCTTTTCCTTTTTCATCCACCACTATCCTGTGGTTTTGTTTGTTTTTGTTAATAAAGCCTGTTTGTTTTCCCAGTACCCTTCTCCCGCGTCCTCAGTGCCTCCCTGTGCTGTGATAGAATGATAGAATTCCATAAGCTGCCCAGCAGCTTACCCAGAGGGTACAGCATCCTCTGTATCTCCGCATGCTCACTCTCCCTGATCGCCAGCCTTCAGCTCCCATATGATCCATTGGTCTACACATCCAGGTGGTTCATAGAGATACCTCTTCTCGAGCCCATGACCAACAATGACCTGGAGGAGCTCGAGGAGGAGGAGATGGAGGATTCTGGGGAGGCTGGCAGATGCCCCAACATAGTGTGTGTTGTACTGGGCTTCCTTAGGCGGCAAGGAAGAGAGGCCCATACCGCTTCCCCCAGAAACCCGGCACTCCGAAAGGGACAAACGATTAGTGGATATGCCAGCAAGTTCCTTGTTACCCGCCTCCCATTCGCAGGAAGCAGCAATAGACGAAGTGGGTGGAACCCACGCGAGAGCCGTCCCCACTATGACACCCGACCGCCTTCCTCGACCAGAGGCCCCTGTGGCGATTCTGGGGATGTCCCCAACTCCCAGCTGGGCTGCCCTTTGGAGTAGGTGTCAGACCCTGCTTCAAGATATCACATGCATCGGAGATCCAGAGCTGGTAGATAGCCCCGCTCAGTTAGAGGATTTGCTGCTGGAGTTTGCCCTGGGATCCAAGGCGTGGGAGAGGGATCAGGCAGGTGAGAGCCATACCTGCATTCAGGACTTCCGACGTGGGCTTAGCCCGTACCCACAGCATCTGACACTGGTGAGATCTCCATCAGCCCAGGAAATTCGTGCATCGCAGCCTCCGCGGCCAAATCTGGTGAGATCCCCGGCGAACTCATAGAGGTCATCTTGGTCCCGGTCCCGCCCAGACCCATCCTTGTAGCTGTGGTGATCATTCCTCCTGGTACACCTCTGGACATTACGGTTTTGCTTGTTTCACCTCTGGATGTTCTGGCTTTGCTCATCTTGCTTCTAGTCGTCAGGGGCCAACAACTGTGGGGCAGGAGGAGCCGTGGCTGCTTATGGCTGTGCATCACTTGCCTCCCGGCCACCTGACTTCACCCCGCTCACCTCCTGGCCACTCGGCTTCATCTCACTCACTGCAAGTAGTCATTCCTGCTCCTGCCCCATAGACAGCCTCCATCTTGCCTGTGCCCACTTCGACAGCCTCTGTCTTACCCATGGCCACCTCGTCCTCCCCCCCCCCCCCTTTTTATGGCGCTGATGGGGAGGTATCTGGATTGCATTTCACTGCTGGGTTTTTCATTAAATTACCATGCGAATGTGATTCAAAATGCAGCTATTTATAATACGAATAGCGATCTTCTGGTGAGGGCAGTACTACACGTCCCCGATGCAGGTAAAACAAAGAAAGGTGACATGGTTTACTTTTTTGCCGAACAAACATTCTCTCTGGAAATATTTTGATTATGCTATCAGATAATTTAAAATTAAGATTAGAAGTAACTTAAGTTATGTAATGGAGTAAATGCTAAATTGTTATGGCTACAGGAAAAAAAATTGTAAAGAATGTTGTAGCCAAAATATGGATTTTTGGTTTTTATGGATTAATAAGTATAATATTTCAATTTTAATGGGAATATTTTAAAATTAAATATGTGTTTTGTATAAGTTCTATTATATTTTGTCTGTACTTGTGAACAAACGTAAGTCACTACAAAGGTGTGGTGTGTTGAAGGAAAGGAGAGAAATGTCGGTTGGTTAAAGGTTTGGGGAAAAAAGTTTTCGTTTGCATACCCTATGGATGTTACTCTCAAGTATGTTCTGTAAATGTTTCGTTCATGGAATTAAATAATTTAAGTTGGATTAGAAGTGCGTTAAAAACTCCTACATCACTGGTATAGCTGGCCAGGGCTTTAACAATGGCTGGAAAGCTGATGCACCTACAGAATGAATGATGGATTCCCAGGTAATCATAAAACTGTGAAAGCTCATAGAGATTTTATTAAGAAACTGGACTCACACACACACACACACACAAATGCCCAGTAATACAGTACTGTATATAAACTATCAATAGACATATTCTGGATGCTAAGACATGCATAATATATAAAATAACACATTTTTTGAAACCATGGTGACTGACAGATTCAAATTACTGTATTATCCTTTTCAGTTCCGATGTACCTCTTTGTGTATAACTCCCTGGCTATTTTTATGTATCTATCTTCGTCTGTTGCTTGTATATTGGATAAAGTCACCTGTCATATTTGCTCGACAAACAATATTGATTGAAAACATACATCGTGAAGATATTAAAGAATGGATCCATCCTGTCTTGTATTAACAACACAAGCTGCTGGTGGTGGTGTAATGGTTTGGCAAATATTTCTTTGGCAAACTTTGGGCGCATTAGTACCAACTGAGCATTGTTTGAATGCCACAACCTACCAGAGTATTATTGCTGTACAGGTCCATCCTTTCATGATCACAGCGTACCCAGTTTTGAACGACTATTTCCAGCAGGATATCATGCCATGTCACAAAGCTCATATCATCTCAGGCTAGTTTCTTGTCCATGACAATGAGTTCACTGGCCACCACAATCACCAAATCTTAATCCAATAGAACCATGGACCTCAACCTTTTCAACATTAAGGGCCACCTACAGTATTTATAACTGCATGTTGTCAAGGCCTACTGGACCACGTTAGATAATAACCAAGTACTGATATTCATGTTTCAAAAAATGTCATTTCTTTGACACGGAAACAAAATTCACATTCAGACACAGCTAACATATGGGGAATTGTTAAGATAATTTACATGAAAAATGAAAGATTTGTTTTATGTATAATTCAAAAACTTTAACGAAAATGGTCCTGAAAATGCTGAGTGACCCTCCAGCAGCCTTCAGTGTTGATCTCCTTTCCTGCATTGGGAACAACCTGGCAAGTACATAGACCTGGGCGATATAGCCAAAAATGTTATTGCGATAATTTTCGTATCAGTAGATATTGGTATTTATCACAATAAATGTAAAATCATTATTTATTTCCAGTTTAAAAGCTGTTTTTAACTCCTGACTTCAGTGGCGGAGACCGAAAATTGTGGGGCAATTGGTCATTTTGGGCTGCCACATAAATCTAAATATGAACATATGGCATCTAGAAAATAAAGGAATATCTAAGGTACTTAAACACTATAATTCTACATTGTTTATAATTCGGGTAGTCGTGGAATTATCAAATACACATTTAAAATATCAATATCAGGCAGTTAAGGTACCAAGTTTACACTTAAGTACGGGATCCCCATATTTCTGCATTGCTATTGTTCTGAGAGCACATGTTTAGCTCAGCAGAACTACACTACGAGTTCATCCTTTATCAGCATATCATCAGGGGCACAGAGAAGCAGTTATGTTATCAAAAGAGTTTTTTATTTTTAATCAAATTCTGATTTAACCATAAAATTGCAATTACGGTGGGGGTGGCCAGTGTGGTGGCCAGGTTTCAGTCCTTTCCACCCCTTACAAATGAGGATGAAGAAACCAGATGTAAAAATTGTACAAATAAAACAATTCCAGTAAGAAAAAAACTATAGAGATCCTGCGACTAGCACTGCTCCGGCCCCTAATAATAGCACCTTTCTGTAAACAATCTCTGACCATGAAATAGCTAGGTAATTGACTTATAGCTCAGCAGCGGAATCAATATTTTTTCCCACCACAAGTGTAACCTTTCTGGGTTTCTGTTGTTTGGGGGCGTATCCACAGTCGTTTTCAGCTACATGACTGGTCAGCATGACTGGCACGTGAGGAGCACGGCACTTCTGATTGGTGAGAATGACTGTCAGACAAGGAGGACAGCAAGACAGTTTTGAGCCCTGGGTCCAGACATGCTGTATAATGCATATCCTAAATCACAGCCTTTGTGATTTGCTAATTGCGTTGTTCCAAACTGATTCAGATTTCCACTTGAAATCAATAAATTGTTCAACCCTACTATATTTACTGACCAAATTATGCATGGGGCTGGGGGCTCTTTATGGACCAATGGCCTTTTGAATTTTTAGATTTAGTGGGCCGTCGCCCAGTGGTCGAGAAACCCAGCAAAAGAGCACATATGGGGTAATAAAAATAATAATTATTATTGATACTTTATTGATTCCTGTTGGGAAATTCTCTTTTTGCCTGTCCCATCTTGCTCTCTGTAGGTGAGAGCAAGCTGGCCATGAAGGGCAGCCACCCATGGCGGTGCCCAGAGAGCTGAGGGTTAAGGGCCTTTCTCAAGGAGCCGCAGGCATGGCGAGGTCTGACTTTAACCAGTGACCTGATCATGGGCACAGAGGCTTACTGTAGCTCACCGAACCACACATTGTTCCTCAATATAGTGGTGGAATAGGAGATTCACATCATGAAAGTGCAGCCCACAAAACTGCAGCAATCGCATGCACCAAAGTCTCTGAGTAATGGAGTCTGAAATCTCTGAAGCTGATGATCCAGACTATGTGAGGCAGGATCAAGAAGGAGTCAAGGAATTGTTGGTGTGCCTGGGAGATCAGTTCTCATGAATGAAGAGGACTCCAATGCTGAATTAGTAGACTCTTCTTTTTTCTTCTGAAAGAGAATCTCAGACACATGCTAACAAATTGAGTAGAAATGGGTTTTACTACAAGGAGGCTCTGCCCTCTAAAGGCAGAGCAAGAATCTGTAATATAGTGATAAACTACACTGGTCCTGCACCAGGATCAAAAAATGTTTCACCAGATGATGCCTTTGATATGTTTATTACTGCCAGAATCATTGAGGAGGTGATAAAATGCACCTACTTAACGGGGCAGGGAGCAGCACCATCAAAAGCGAAAGAGTTGAGAAGCATCACCAAAGAGGAATTCATGGCATTAATTGGTTTGACCCTTCTTGCAGGGGTGGACAAGACCTTGGATATATAAGACCACAATGGGGGGTCAGGAGATAAAAGGATATCTGAAGCGTTCTGTGTTTTGACAAGAGGACTGGGGCTTTGTGTCAGCAGACTGACCATATAGCATCAATTACCTATACTGTATGTGGAGCTGGTTTCTTGTCAACTGCAGAACAAAGTTCATCCCCAGTGACTGTGTCACTGTAGAGAAGCAGCTTCTGCCGTTCTGGAGGAGCTTCTAGTTCATACAATATATGTCCAGTAATCCTGACAAATATGGAATAAAAATCTTCTGGATATGCAACACAAGGGTCTCATGACATCGATGGAATGATCTACACAATGGAGGATGATGGAAAGATCCTAGGAGAAAATGTTGGCCTAGAGTTGAGCAGTGGAATCAGACAAACAAGGGATTATAAAATCTGCAGAAGTGAGTATACTCTCGAAGATAATTTAGAGAATTCCATACTGAATTTTTTGATCTATTTGTTCTTAACTGAGAGTCGTAACATCACAAAGAACAACTTCTTCATCACTGTCCCTTTACGCGAGAAGCTCCTTAAGAAGTGACCACCCACTCTGAGGACTCAAAGAGAAGACAAGAAATAAACTGCCAAAGGTCTGTGTCAAATTAAAGGAAAGACTTCCAGAAACACTTTAGCACTAAGTGCCATCATTTTTCAAAACTGAAATCTGAACAGATTCTCTCCAAGTACTAGGTGCAGTATGTGGCCATGACATTGCCAAGGTCACGAAGGCTGAAATATGACCACAATTCAATAAGATACACATGCTAAAACATCACAAATGGGCACACACGTGTCTCAAGACTGATTTTACAAAGCTTTTCTGGATAGATGACATGGAAAGTGATTCTTGATGGAGCAGATGGATGGCCCCAGTGGATGGATACCCTCTTCAAGCACCAACAAGGTGATGGTGGAGAGATTGTGGGGGCTGCAGTCATCAGTGATGAACCTGTTAGACCTTTCTGACTTGCAGATTTTTCTCCATCCAGGTGTAACACTGATGACTACAAAGCAAGACCAGGTTAGGTTATCCAGAGCTTTTTGATGTGTCAGTGGAATTGACTTAATATGACTCTACCAACAGCAATGCATTATACATTTGATGAAATTGTAAATATAAATTCCAATGAAAAGAAATCGATGAAATCCCTTAATGGGTCCCACATATATTTCCTCTTGTGACCTGGAGTAGTTTTGATATGAGTATCTGGCCCTAAAATTGACAAACACACACACACACACAGGCTTGTTATTATACCTTTGTGGGGACTTCCATTAATTTCTATGGGGAAATCTGTAATCACAGCATGACGAACTTAAGCCCCACCTCTCAGTCCCGCACATCACGGATCTCTGTTAGAGATTGATACTGAAAGGGATTTAAAATTAATGAAGATCAATAGAAATTATTTGTGGATGGCAGTGCTACACGGGCTTGATGTGCTTCAACTGGTTTACCTGGCTGAGGTTATCTGATTTTAACAGATCCCATAATGGGCCCATTTTACATCACTGGTGATGTTTCTGAATATATTGGAAGATTAGACAGGCATAAATTTAAGAAAATGGCAGTTGCAAAACCACTTTGGTACCTCACTGAAGATTCATATGCAGTCTGCATAACACTGAGATTGAACAAGTTAAACACCAAATGATCCATAACATTAAGCTATGCACTGATAAAATGTACTGTATGAGAGAGGAATCCCGTTCAAGTAAAGTTATTAAAGTATATATTCTGTGAGCTGAGCTGTGCAGAAATATTTTGAGGAACATTGGCTCAAGCATAGAAAAAGGGCACCTGTCCCCCCAAAAAATGTTAGATACCATCATAGACATGGCAATGGTAGCTACTGTACCAGACAATGGGAATTAAATCCTTAACTGATACGAATACCAATAAAACAGTTTGAACACACCAACACATAGAAAAGTCAATTTGCACTATTCTCTACATTTTAGAATTGTTATGAAGACATCAAAACTCTAAAATAACATAAATATAATTACAGACTATGCAAAAAATTATTTAAAAAATGTGTTGGGGGGTGGGTGGCTGCAGCACTGTGGATTGGGACTCAGAAGGTTTCCAGTTCAAATCCCAAGATCAGTAAATAATCCCACCATTGAACCCTTGAGAAAGGCCCTTAACCCCAATTGCTCCAGAGACTGGCTGACCCTAATTTTGCCTCTACATCAGTTTCATGAGGTGGCCTCCAGAGATTCTTTTCCCGCTATTCTGAAGGAGGTCCCACATATGCTGAGAATGCATTAGCCCCTTTACCATCACTGTCTGCTCAAAATCTTCCAAAAGCATTTCTACTGTGTTTAGGTCAGGTAGCCAGGTCATGTGATGTAACACTGTCCATTGTAGTCAGCAGGCCCTGTTCAAATTTTTGACTGGTACTGTACATCCATCCATCCATTTTCTGTAACCAGTTATCCTATTCAGGGTCACGGGGGTCAATGGTGGAGACTCAAACCCTGCTGCCAGAATTGTAAGGCAACAGTGAGAACCACTCCTCCACCCCTACTGTATGTCAAGCAAGTAAACATTAGTTTTACATTCCAAATATACCCAACCATCCATCCATCCACCCATCCATCCATCCATTTTTTGAAACCGTTTGTCTTATTCAAGGTCACAGGAGGTCTGGAGCCTATCCTGGAGGGGAACAGAGAACAACCTAGGATGGGGAGCCAACCCATCACAAGGCACATTCACACACCATTCACTCACACAAACACAATTCAAAATATGTATCTATTTTCAAAAAAAAAAATCTAGATTCCTTTTATACGGAGCCCCTAAGGGAACAAAGGAGGAGGAGAAAAAAAACGGCAGAAGAAAAAAATCTAAGAATTATAACCCAAAACTTTTTTTTAACACTGCACTCTAAAAAATAAAACTAAGCAATAGTTGACACGGTGCATTAAAATCTGTTGTTCCATTTTGTACATGTTAAAATTTTGGAATGACTTGTATTCTTTTGTCATATATTTTGGCATTGAATGGGAAAATATTCATTCTTTGTAATGAATGTTCCTTTATCTGCGCATGGGCCAGAGCATGTTCCATTACCAACATCTACCAAAAGAAAAAGGCTACATCGTAATATAATTTAATGTTTTGATGACATCTACCCACTACAGAAAACAAAACAATCTGTTAGTTTATCGAACAGAAGATCTTGACGTAGAGCAGTCACTTTCAACGTGTAAAAATGAAGCACACACCGGTGCACCCTAGTGAATCACACAGGCACCCCCGTCTCCCTTACTATATGAGAGATGTATGGTACAGTAAGCGGCACATTTCCACGACTGTCAGTCTAACTACCGACGTGCTGAACACCATGCCGTTATTGAGTCATTTATTTAGTCGAAAGGGGCAACTTAGCAAAGTTGGGCAAAGGGGTAGTGGCTTGGCCCACTGTACAGTAGTTGCTGCCCTCTGCATGTGCTGCTAGAGAGCTTTTGTTGGTGGGATCATGGATTGGATTTTCAAATTGTCAGTCATCCACAGGAAAAGCTAATGCATCACTGAGCATGATATTGTTATTTTAATTATCTCTAAAAATTCATGATTGCACAAAACCAACACAAAAAACTTCAGACAATATGTTGCATATTTCCAAGGCTGTTTCAAATCACACTATTACAGACTTTGTAACACGGTAAAATGGAAAATACTGCATTCTGTATATCGGTCTGTAAACAGCATGCTAAATGTATGGTGCATCAAGCTTAATAATTCATCATCTGAATCATCTAAAAATATCAGACCCTTATTAACAATGTTATTGTGTATGGGTTGGTCTCGCATTTGCATTATTCTTTAGCTAAAGGCCAGAAATCCACTATTCCACAATAGAATAAAATATCAACGGAACACGTACCTGTAGCTGTCATATGTATCTCCTGAGGGAGCCGCTTCCTCATCTCATGATTTGATTTACACTCTCAACTTGTAGGGACACTGAGTAACTGAGAGAGAAATCTAAGGGGAAACTTTGGGAGAGAAAAAAATGAATACTGAGACGCAAAGAGGGAACCTTTATTCCCTTTAAATTGAAGTTTCATTCTAGCTGAACTTACCTTAAAAGACAGTCGCTGCTGTGGAAGAAGAAGCTCGCTTCAGCATACTCTAATTCAGATGGGCCACATATTTCGAGGGGACAAATTCGCCAGCAAATTCCCAGAGAAAATTGAACGCTGTCATGGATGGATTAGCTCTGTAATGGTGGGACACATATCTCAGCTGACGAGCCTGGCTCAGAACCATTGGGCAAATGAAAAAGAGGAATGAAAATCATTTCATACCTCCTCAAGCACACTCGCTCGGGGAGCGGCCCTTTTAAAAGGCTGAACTAAACCTCAGAAAAGTTGTTCAACTTTCAAAGAGTTGTACAGCATGGGGTCTCCGTGCCTGTGCAGAGCCCCTCACCTGTTAGGACAAAACATTCACCTGTCACTGGGTGGGGTGAAAAACTGCTTCAGGAGTGACCAGCACCTTAAGGACCTTAAGGAGCTGAATGATGGCATTTGGTCTCTGTTTTTAAAAACCATTTACAACTTCTTTACAATTAGAAAAGTGCTGAAATACAACCCTGTATACGAAACAGTAACATATATTAAATAAAATATCCTGTTTTTAATATTGATTGTTGCTCTCAATCTATCTATCTCTCTGCACACAGACACACACACTCAATATCCACTCGCATACATACATACATACATGTATATGAGCTAAAACATTATGACCATCCCCACATTAAGTGAATAATGTTGACTATCTAGTAAAAATGGTCTGTATATCCAAAGCAGCTTGGCTTATGCAGTGGTGAGTACCTACTGTGAGTAGCCTGAGAAGGGAAAAATCACGATGTTGGCCAGCCAGGACTCGTCAATGCAGGATGTGAACGAAGGCTAATGCTAACAGAAGGGCTACTGTGTCATGACTGGCAAGTAAGTAGATGTACATCTTTATTCCTGCTCCACTCTTCTTCATTCAACATGTTTACTACAAGTACCAAATGTTCCATTTAATATGCTAAACCTCGACACACTGTTCTTACAAGATCAAAATTATTTGCGTGACATGGGATCGGTCATAATATTTAGCCTCATCTATGAATATTATCCCTTTTCATTGACAACAAAATAAATCCTTATTTTCCCAGGAGACATTTTAAAATGTATAAATGACTATTCCATCTTTATCCAAAATTGTATTTCATACTGGAGATCTTTAGGATAAGGCTCCCACTGTTACTAGTTACCCTTGCTGTCTTCAGAAAGTTGCTGACGATCCCTGTCCCTCTCCTGCCTGCTGCCTACAAAGGTGGTGCTGTTCTTTTATATAGTCATCAACTGCTATTTTCTCAGCCTTCCTCCTCTTGACAGATGCACCTTCTTCTTCAAATGATGAGAAGAATACAAATTCGTGGATGAGAGAGCTAATACCTACCACTTGCCTTCCCAAGTGAAAGGTTGCATTTCCAGGGGGGAGTGTTTGACTGTGTAGTCAGTTTTTCAGTGAAATACTTGACAGGGTGAATGTGCTAACAGGTGGGGTGGATAAGATGAAGATGTGGAGGTAACATTTTAGAAGAGTTTCTGGGTAACAAGTCCCCTTATCGTTGAGAAAAGTTTCATTCATTTTTGTTTGGCTAACAATGTTACAATATTACGATGGGGCTACTGAAAACAGAACTGTTACATTGGATTTTAAAATACAATTAAAAAAATGGGTGTGCCGATTAGATAGGATAGATAGATAGATAGATAGAGAGAGAGAGAGAGAGAGAGAGAGAGAGAGAGAGGTTAGGTCACCGCATGATGAAACATCACAGGATCCCGGCTGGCGACCCCCCAGGCAGACACAGGGTCCAGTCCCACCCTCCAGAATTGGCCATCTATCCATATAGATATATAAAGAAACAAATACATAAAGCCCAATAAAATATCAATGTTCTGTGCATTTCCTCAGAGGTTTCCTCCCACAGTCCAGAAAATTGCAATTACACTAATGAAATCTCTGAATTACCCACAGTGCATGATTGTGCATGTGAGGGTATGTGCCCTATGATGGACTGGCATCCCATCCAGGCCCTCCTGCCATACTGACAAGGAAAAGAGGCTGGGAGATGGATACAATATACAAGCATTACATCAGGTTGTAGCCTAATACTTCCATTGCCACTATTGCTTTATTGATTGTTAGACCATTTCATTTATCTGTTTTCTTTATTTTTAGTGTTGCACTGTTGATTTATCAATGCATATATTTGCTTGCATGCTCGCCTGCATGCACATTTCATTTAATTATGCAATGCCTTAAGAAATGGTGATTTGTGGGGCCTTTTCATTTCCACAATACTGAGTAATAAGATAAAATGATGATAATTGATAATAATTCAATTTCCATCTGAAGTGTTTCTGGGCAATTAACATATTGAAATAATAATTGCATCTGCTTATAAAATGATTTACCAAGGAATGAAACCCAGTAAAAACCCAGGGAAATTGTAGCTGTTGTTGGTGTATTTGTCTTCAACTAATGGCAACCATACAAGTAGCATTTCGTCGGAACATTCGGGTCAGAAGCTTGTATCACAAAGCCTGATTTCTTGCTTGGCTGGATAACTTGTTAGATTTGAGTGACTGCCGTTTACATATCATCATTCATTTACATATAGCATTATGATATTTTTCAGTGTAGTGTGTTTCAATAATATGGCCCAAGAGGAGACGGCTTCAGTCTAGTTGCATGTGCTTAAAGTGAAAGACTTTATTTGCAAAATGCAGTCTATGGTATTCTTAAATTAAAAGTGTTCAACACCAAATATATCCATACTCTTCCAGTCATGACTATAAGCACTAAACAGCTGATCCAGTCTCCATTGTTTCTTCTTTGGTTTCTTCACATTTACTGTAAATGCAGTCCTGTTTTGTACTCTCCCCTTCCTTGTCTTTTATGCTCATTATGGCTACAAATCTTCTTCAATTTCTGCTATAGGTGTGGATTCATCAACACATCCTGAGTCCATAGTTGTCTTCTTCCAATCTAGCTTCTCTAATTAGGTCTTCAACTCGCAAGGAAGGCAAATATGTGCATTAGGTTAAATAGGAAGGCAATATGGTACAGCAGGCATGTACTGTAGCCATGCAGTATGATAACAGGAAGATAACACGCCTCTCAAAATGAGCTTAAAATAATTTTCTATTGACCGCAGAAATCTCCAGAGAGGGGGCCTCCAACTGTATTTCTGGCTATGAGACTGCAATGCACATTTTTTTCCCTGGTAAAATGTTATAGAAAATCTGTAATTTCAACATAGTCGTAACATTTTTTGTTTTAATGAATAAGGTACATGGTGAACCTCTTCTGACAGTCCCTGTTTTCTTTCTGTACCCTTTTACGTGTCAGAAATTAAGGCACTTTTTCCCTTGGCCTTTTCAGAATCCAGATTATACATCAGGCAATTATCTTTCTATATAGGGATATAACCTGCATTAAATATTATTTTTCATAACTTTACTGGCATGAAATAGGGAAATGTAGTGATTTTTTTTTTGCTCATCCCATATATTATCACATGTCCTTTTTTGGGAATTTGAATATATACAGATAGAAACTTTGCTATTGGATTCCTCTTCAAAGTGAATGTAGCATCTCCAGAGAACATATGGGGACCCACGTGTCTAATGATGTTTTTGTGTTCTACTTAACCTCATTTCCTGCTATAACACCAACAGTGTCCCAGAGCGTATGACAACAAACTCCATAAAGCGAGACAATTAAATTAACCTGTTAATACCAAGCCCCTGTAGTGCAATTAATTATTTAAGTGATTTCTATTCATAATAAGGAAGGTGCGTCTGCTAGGATGCTCTGTGAGGAATCCTACTTTATCCCTTATGACTTGCAGGCCATTCATCTGAGAGGTACACATACGGTAGAAATGATCTTCAACTAAGACATCATTTAAAAATAATTAAAAAAGATATAATTTATATGTATTTATATTTTAGTAGTAAGAGTGTATGATTAATTGTGTCGTAATCAAGTTTTGTGGACTGTGTGGTACAGTAGATTAGATGCATATTTAGTTGTTTTTATGCTTGTTTTTTTATTATTTTTGCATTCAATAATCACCTAAATAAGTAATACAGGTAGCCCTGTACAGACCACTCTTAATTATAAATGCACTGCAATGAAGTCTATTATATTAAGAATTTGGGTTAAACACGATGGTTTGTAATAGCCAACGCATGCAAAACTTTGGGACGGTCGTGAAAATATTTCATGGCTTTAGCGGTTCATTGGCTTGAGGGACAGGACCATATGTAATATTATTACTGTATTGTAATTATGTATTGAATTAATATTTTCCCAACTCACCTACAAAATCGACTTCAAGACGGACTTAGGAAACAGATTTCGCTCGTAGCCTGGGGACTGCATGTATACAGCTAGTTCTGCAGCTAACTATTTTATTGTGCTTCTTTCATGAAAAAATAACTCAACTTTTTCTTTCCTTGACTGTTATTCTTAATGCATTTTTTGATCCAACCAAACTCTGTGATGCACAATTCTCTCTGATGTCACAGATACGGTATGAGTGACCTTTGGTATTACAAGCCCAACAAAGTTTGACTTTTGATGGCAGTCTCACCCCCGAAGTCAGCCACCGCAAAGCGGACAGTCTAGCGGCAATGCAAGATAAGTGTTAATCTCGGTCAGCAGCAGTGTGGTGCTTCGCCTCACTCCAGAACCAAATGTTCAGCACATTATGATAACAGAAATGTAGCTAGTGCAGAGAGAGAGCGGCGAGACCTTTATCAAGGAGTATCCAAGTGACCATATTTTATAGACCTCTGTGAGAGAGAGAGAGAGAGAGAGAGAAGTGGGGAAACCATTCAGGTTATATTAAAAAGCTTTATTTAAAAATTGCATCACTTTACAATTTGAAAAAATGTACAAGGAAATTTCTATTATATAATTTAAAATTATAAATGCTAGTGGGCATTTGTTAAGTACACTACTGTATATGGACAAAGGTATTGGGAAATCTAACCATTTCACCTACTGAACAAAAACTTTTGACATCCAAATCGAAACCCTTAGGCATCAATATGGAGTTGGTCCTCTCGTTGTAGCTATAACAGCTGCTACTCTTCTGGGAAGGATTTAGACAAGATTTTGGAGTGTGTCTGTGGGAATTTTTGCCCATTCACCCAGAAGAACATTTGTGAGGTCAGACACTGATGTTTGACGTGAAGGCCAAAATTTGAACAATATTGTTAAAATTGTTAACAGTGGTTCTGGGTGAGGTTGCCATATTTGTAAATAAATAGTAACTCTGTTACGTTATGCTGAAGAGCAATAAAATTTGAATTTGGATTTTGACCCAATAGATAATAGAACCCACCCCCCTTTGAATGGAGTCCTATGTATAAAAATAGCATAAAACAGTAACAGGCCATAAAGTGTGAGGTATTGTGTGTTTCAAGCAGCCGTGATGATAACCCAGAGTGTAATCAGCATCTGACTGGCACAGTCTCACTTTCCTAGCAATTGTCTGCATTGCTGGCTAAAGATTACAGCCAAACAACTTAATCGTGTCAGTGCTAATGAGACAAGTCATTTGAACCAGGGCCTTTCAACACACCCTCTGTGGGTCCGGTGCTGGAGGCTTTGACCACCGTTAATCATAGGGAGGTCCTTGATGTAGATGCTCTCTGTGCGTTCTTGGTCTGGTTCATGGTGATTGATCCAGAGTGCAGTACAGCAAAGTACAGTGTCAGTAGTTGATATGTTGCTCCACACAAATTTCAGGCACCCCCAGCTGTTAAAAATTTGGATTTGCACTTGGCATTTGATGTGTTTTACTGCCTTTTACATTTCTCTTGTTTAGTCTCAATTTCCAAAATGTATGAAAATACACTGTGTATGGATATATAATATACAATATAATATCCATCCATCCATCCATTTTCCAAACCGCTTATCCTTACTGGGTCGCGGGGGGTCCGGAGCCTATCCCGGAA
>JAODJX010000119.1:25797170-25809139 GCA_026776945.1 Isichthys henryi | reverse complement strand
GCCACCCACTGAGCCTCCATGCCACCTGTACTGTACAGTGACACCCACTGAGCATCTATGCCACCTTTAGTGTACAGTGCCACCCACTGAGCATCTATGCCACCTTTAGTGTACAGTGCCACCCACTGAGCCTCCATGCCACCTGTACTGTACAGTGACACCCACTGAGCATCTATGCCACCTTTAGTGTACAGAGCCACTAAGCCACCTTTATTGCAGAGTGCTACCCACCGAGCCATCTTCAAATTCTCTTCTAAAATCACCCCAGGATTTGTAGCAACCAGCCAATACACCCATGCTGGTTTTGACTCAACTACTGGCACACCTGATATGGCTAATCAACACCTCTTTGCCTTTTTTTAACTAAAAAAATGAATTAATTAAGTAAGCTTGGGAGGAAATAAAGCATTCTTCTAGCCATCCAACAAGATGTCACATATTCACATTACCATGTATACACTATAGGGACAAAAGCATTGTCCACCTACACGAACTTTCCTGACATTGCATTCTAAATTCATAGGTATCAATATGGAGATGCCCCCCCTCCCCCCACTTGCAGCTATAACCGCTGCCCCTTTTCTGGGAAGCCTTTCCACAAGTTTATGGAGTGTGTCTGTGGGAATGTTTGCCAATCATGCAGAAGAGCATTTGGGAGGGCAAGCACTGATGTGGGCATTAAGGTCTGGTTCTCAATCTCCTTTCTAGTGAATGCCAAAGGTGTTCGATAGGGTTGAGGTCAGGGCTTTGTGTGGGCCAGGCAAATTTTTCCACATCACATTTACCCAACCATGTCTTTATGGATCTCACTTTGTGCACTGGGGCACAGTTATACTGGAACAGAAAAGGGCCTTCCTTCCCCAAACTGTTCCAACAAAGTTGGAAGCGTAGAATAGTCCAAAATGTCTTGGTATGCTGAAGCATTAAGAGTTCCCTTTACTAGAACTAAGGGGCCTAGCCCAACCCCTGAAAAACAACCCCATACCACAATCCCACCTTCTACAAACTTTACAAATTGCTCAGTACAGTCAGACAGGTAACGTTGTCCTGGCATTGACCAAACTCAGACTCATGCATCAGACTGCCAGACAGAGTAGCTTGATTTAGCACTCCACAGGACAAATTTCCACTGCTCAGAGTCCAGTGGTGGTGTGCTTTACACCACTCTATCCAACGATTGGCATCTCGCTTGCTGATTTGAGGTTTTCATTCCGCAGCTTGGCTATGGAAGCCCGTTCCATGAAGCTCCCAGTGCACAGTTTTTGTACTGGGGTTTATGCCAGAGGAAGCTTGGAACTCCACAGTTATTGAGTCATCAGGGCATTGGCCACTTATACGTACTACGCTTCTCAGCACTCGGCGACCCCGCTCTGCTACTTTGTGTGGTTTGCCAGTTCTTGGCTGAGTTTCTGTTGTTCTTAGATGCTTCTACTTTGTAATGATACCATTTACAGTTCACCATGGAATATCTAGCAGGGAAGAAATTTCATAAACTGACTTATTGAAAGGTAGCATCCTATGACAGTACCACGCTTCAATTCACTGCGCTCTTAAAAACACCCTGTTCATTCACAAATGTTTGTTAGCCTGTCTGCATGGCTAGGTTCTTGATATTATACACCTGTAGCAATGGGTTCTGAATAGAACACCTGAATTCAGTGATTAAAAGGTGTGTCTCCTTTTGTCAATATATTGTGTGTGTTTGTGTATATACACACACATGCATACTTTAAGTATACCTATTTACCTGCTCGTTGAAGCAAATGTCTGATCAGCTTTTCTGATATTAGCATGTCAATCATCGTAAAGAGGACAAAGGTGTTTTAAGCAACTTTGAATGTGGTATGGTTTTTAGTGCCAGACGAGCTGGTATGAGTATTTGAGAAACTGCTGATCTGGAATTTACGCACACAACTCTCTCTGTGGTTTACAGTGAATGCCCCAAAAAATTGCCTTCTTATTGGCAGAGGTGAGAGAAGAATGTCCAGAATGTTTCAATCTGATAGAAAGGCAATGGCAACTGAAATAACCAAGGCATGCAGAAGAGCATCTCTGAAGGCACAACACACCTAGCCTTGAGGTAGATGGGCTGCAACTGCAGGAGACCACATCAGGTGCCACTCCTGTCCATTAAGACTAGGAATCTGAGGCTTCAGTGAGAACGTGCTCACCAAAATTGGATAATGGAAGACTGCAAAAACGTTACCTGCTGAGTCTCAATTTCTATGGCACAAACAATATGATATCATGGGTCCATCCTGCCTTGTATCAACAATTCTAGCTGGTGGTGATGCTGTAATGTGGTGGATATTTTCTTAGCACATTTTGGACCCCTTAGGACCAATTAACATTGTTTAAATGCTACAACGTACCTGATTATTGTTGCTGACCATATACATCCCGTTATGAACACCGTTTACCTATCTACTTCCATTAGAATAAACCCATATAACAAAGCTCATATAATCTCAGACTGGTTTCTTGAACATGACAGTGAATTTACTGTATTCAACAGTCATCAGATCTCAATCCAATAAAGCACTTGCAGGATGTGGTGGAATGGAAGATTTGCATCATGGAGATGCAGCTGACAAATCTGCAGCAACTGTGTAATGCTGTCATGTCAACATGGATGAAAGTCTCTGAGGAATGTTTGAAGCATCTTGTCGTATCAATGTCATGAAGAATTAAAGTAGTTCTGAAGGCAAGATTGGGTACAACCTGATACAGTGATGCCTGCAGTTCATGAACACAATCCGTTCCAGGAAAGTGGTCGTGAACCAATTTGTACGCAAACCAAGGTCATTTTTCCCATAAGAAAGCATTGAAATTTGATTAATTTGTTCACAAGCCTACCAAATAATAATATTTCTTAATTAATTTTCTGGTTTTTATAGTACAGTAGAAACACAATATAGTGTAGCGACGGGTGGACCGAGGCATCGAGGGAGCAGAGAGAGACATGGAGACTTGCTTGTCAGGGAAATCATGCTCTTTATTAACAGTCCTTAACCCTTGTATAGTTGTTCTTAATGTTAATGGTTCTACTATTGTCACGTGTGTGTTTGCCTGTGTCTTGTGTGTACCCGATCCGATCCTCGTGTGTATTTAGCGTGTGTAAATCTTCCACCGTGTGTGCACGTGAAGCAATGCATTTTTTTCACGAAATTTTTGGTTGTGACCCAAATTGTTCGTACACCACAGCATTCGTATGCCACAGGTACCACTGTACTAGCAAGGTGTGCCTAATAAAGTGGTCAGTGAGTGTATATTTTTATTCAAATTAATGCACAGTTTTTTCCATAAATTTCCATCCTTGAAATCAGGATGTCTCTGCTCCTGAAATAGTATACCAAAAAATAAAGAAAAATTCCCATGTAGTAAAATCCTGGCTGGAAAATTGCAGAAGTAACTTTCTTAATGATATCAAAATATTTGTGTTTTGACATTTGAATCTGTATGTTTCAAGCCGTGAGTGGCCAGATGTCAAGCTTTAACAGTTTAATTATTAATTAAAGCATATTCAGAACTCAATCATATCACATTAGCTAAGCATAATAATTCTTACTGAAGATTGGGAGTAATCATTAAAATGACACCCATTAATACAATTGGAAATGCTAATACTAATGATGACAATTAGTTTGGAATATTGTTGCCTAGTTACTATTGTCTTGTAATTGTGCAATGTGACATATCTAATCACATCTACATCTAAAATTGTGAGAATTTCATCCTGCTCAAGGCTGACACCTTTTTATTGTTTGATAGACAACTCATAGATGACAAACAAAACATAGTTTAAAACCTGTAGCCATTCTTTGCTTTGTGACTATGACAGCTATACGATTGAATTTGAACTAATAATTTTGTATATGAGTAGTGCCAGAAAACTTTTGTGAGAACATTTGCTTTCCTTGGCTATGAACATCTGCAGACTCAGCAGCAAGTGTGACTTGGAGTTTAGAGAAATCACTCTGCTGACTCTCCGAGAACATGCTTGCCTCTGTTTTTAATAAGCTATGTTTAATGGCTTCACGTCTCCATCGTTGTTTGTTCTTCATGACTTCAGAGGTCAGGTTAGATCACTTATGAAAAGGGAAGAGAGAAAAGTAGTTCACATGGGACCAGAGATCTTATAAAAGAAACACATTTATATACATATATTGGTGTGTTTGGATATTTGTACGTGTTCGTGTTTACAGTAATTAGCAATGCTGCTTTTTTTATGGAGGTGAGGGATTTTGTGAATAGCTTGGGTTCATATGTTTTAGAAAGGGGATTGTTCTCAAATATGTATTTGCTTAAATTGTGTGTGTGTATGTGTGTGTGTGTATAAAATCTAATTCTTCACTGTAAAGAATCAGCTTAAGTGTCCACTTACAGGGAAACCTAAAGGGAGGATATATGTCTTCCTTGGAGGTGTCTGACTTTTATGCTGAGATGGCTGTTGTGGGGGAATTAATCTGTTTGGGATATTAACTCAGTGTCTTTTTTTTAACATTTTCAACAGAAATTTATTTCGTAATCATCCGATCACCATTGGCATATTCACAAATCAAATGCAAATCCTATGTTCTGAATCAAAAGATGCTACTTCAGTGTGATTGCTGCCTAATCTTGCTCTAATACAATACAAACAATGTTAACAGAACAATGCCAAAGCATAGTGCCCTGATGTCATCAGTCTCTTTTGTAAGATATCATTTTTTCCTGCATAAAAGGATTAAAAAGACAGTTGTCAGATTTGTGCCAGATGAGTTGCTGATAAAGGAGATTACATTTGTTTAGATGGATTTACAGATAGATAAGTATGAAGATTTGTTACATAACCATTGTCTGCAGAATTTCAATATGTTCATCCAGAAATGAAGAAAAACATCTTTGTAAAATGTCTTTGCAGACATTTGGGAACCGCACTGAACATTAGTGCAGGGGATTCCTGTGTGGGAGGTAAATGCCTGAAGCTGTGCTCTCGATTTCATTCTTTGTTTTAATCCTTCAAATCTTTGTTTTCTTATTTCACTCTTGTGTTACCAAAAGAATTACCTAGCAAGGTTGTAATTGTTAACGAATACTGACACAAAGTAATAAAAAAAAGCATTTCACTAATCAAAATTAAAATAAAGTAAAAGACTAAGACATAAAAACTGAAATTAAAACAACAAACACCGTAATTAACTGAAATAAAATGAGTAGAAATTACTCATTTTAAAGTTACAAATTTTAACTTTATTTTTGAGTTTCACATCCTGCCTATAGGCTATCATTGTCCTCCCAGATGCTAATCCTCTAAGTGATTGAAGGTGAGTATAGTATATGATAAGCATCTCAAAAAGATAGCATTACGTATTCCCTTGCAATACTGAAATGGTATTAGATTAGGGATGGGCAATACCACTGAAAATCACAAAACCCTAGAGATGCACAGTATATCAGTTAAAATATCGATATTGGTCAATTTTCATTAAAAATCAAGATATGAGCAGCACTATAGACATAACTACTACAGTAATGGGGTTGATTGTGTTGGATGATCCAATTTCCATAGTGGAGGGTGAGGTCTTGGAGGATTCCTGAGGGAACTAGGATTGGGGTGTTTAGCATGCATTCAGGGGCCTGGAGGAAAATGGTTACCTGCACTTCTACCGCCACCTGTCCCTGTGTCTGTCTAATGAACAACAGCTATACGATGATGATGTAGGGACGGGCAGCAAAGCGGGTCAATTTGTTGCCCTAACCTGACTACTAGCAGATCACAATTAACTGTTGCTCAATTCAGAGGTGGATGAAAAGGTGCAGACTTTTCTCGTCGACATCAGAGCCACCGGATCTAGTTAGAGAGAAGAGGAGGTGGGTTGGGGGTTCCCACCCTGGGAAGAGCTTTAAAGATTGTAGGAGTGTCTGGGATTCCAGGACTCTTAAAAGAAACAAACACTCACACTAGTGTAGTTCTGTGTTGCTGTACTTTACTGATCACACCAAATTAACCCGTAAACCTGTTAGGCTGAGGCCAAATGGATAAACTGGGTACCATCCTTGAAGTAGGGAACGGAAGAGCTTCTGTGACTTCAGATTCTTTACAACTGATGTGCCTCACTTTTCAAGACACCTAGACTACAAGACTACACACAGAGATCTAAACCCTTAGTGGATGACTGTGGAGTTACAGTTGACTGCGATGTGGACTGAAGAGGGGAAGAAAGCTTTGACAGATGTGAAGTAGGTAGGGAATTCCAGACTATCAGAAATCCTTTATGTGGTGTGGAGGCTTCTTGACTAGTTTTGGGAAGGCCATCCAACATCATAAAATTTTGGACCCTCCAATGCTGCCATAACAGGTTGCGATAGTATAAAAGTGGCAATATACAGTTAACAGCGCATCCACATCGCTCATCCAATGGCTGATGAGAGATGAAGTCGTCATCATAGACCACCCGGCTTCATACAAACCCACAATGCCCCCCTATCAAACAATGTTTTAATTGTTTGCCATTTTTGTTTAAGCATAAATCTTCCGCTCCTGTTAGGATGAAGAAATTCCCATTTATAAAAGCCAGGTGGTTCCCAAAAAGGTTCTAGTAATTAATAAGGGCTATGTTATAGTAAGGACTATATGTTATAGTAAGGGGCCTGAGACAACTGGATTCAAATATTTTATTTTTGCACATAAATAAATGAAGTTACTCCGTAATACTTTAAATTATTGAACTTTATATCATTGGCTACAATGGGAACAACCAAGAGGGGCTTCTTCATTACTGGAAAGTGAGTTGTTTTTCACCGCAGTGTTGGAAACTCTGGCCCCAGGGAGGCATTTTATGAAAACTGCTGCATTACTCTTGTTAGAAACGCTTACATTTACAACTACAGGGTCTCCAATTATGAGAACCTTCGCTGCTTCCACAAACACACTGACTGTGATGCAGGGAATTGCACTTGTCCACACTGCCATCATATTTTTCCAGCAGGGCAGTGATGAGTTTGCTTCACCCTGACTGGAGGTGGCTGGCAGGGATGGAGCCGATTGAGGAATATGGATCTCAGACAGCATCGTAGGTGTTGACGTTAAAGGAGTCATTATCAGAGTAGAGAGCAAGCATGGACCAGTTCAGCAGACATCTTCTTATGGCAAAACACAGCGGTGTGAAGCTCTACTGGACCTACTGTCAAAGTTTAGGTAATCTATAAGTAATCAGACTATACACAGAATATTCTGTGGTCTTTCATTTAACAAAGCCAAACAGAACTGAAAACTCAATGCTGTCAACTGGAAAGCAACTAGAAATAAAAAACAGGACAGAACAACATAAGAACATAAGAAATTTACAAACGAGAGGAGGCCATTCGGCCCATAAAGCTTGTTTAGGGAGAACTTAACTAATAGCTAGTTAGATTGAAGATCCAAGTTGTAATGTTGAGAAACTGGCACATCAGTACAACAAAAAATTAGTCAAACTGCTTATTACAGAGTAAACTCAGAATGCCTTACAGGGGACTACTACAGTCAACTTTAGTAAATTGGTGAGGATGACCAGGGTAGGGTATGATGAAGGCCTGGACTGGATCCCAGATCTAGGCATGGACTGGTTTGATACCCTGACAATACAATTACTGTAAATAGATTCCTAGAAATTAATGGACAGTATACACATTGCATTATGTACAGCATTTTATGTTCCTACAGTTTTATGACAATGCATGTATTAAAGCACAACTTTAAAAGAGGTCTGGATGGATTTTTCTTTTTAACTTGCCTCAGGCTCTGATGGTGCTGTTGGCATTAACAACTCTCAGAGTGCACAGTCTGACCCAGTGAGCTCCTCCCAAAGTAAAGGACCTCACAAGTGGGTCAGCATGTCCCTGAACTCACACATTTCCTGGCCTTGTCCTGAATTCCACAGATTACCGAGAGAAAGTATAGATGCATTAATGCTTTCTAATTTGTCCGAGGCATTTCTCACAGTATACAATTTCATACTTCATCCACGACAATTACAGAAAAAATTCAGGTTAACTATCCTAAGAGAACAAGAGATAGCCACCACCTT
Organism: Isichthys henryi; assembly: GCA_026776945.1. Taxonomy (NCBI): domain Eukaryota; kingdom Metazoa; phylum Chordata; class Actinopteri; order Osteoglossiformes; family Mormyridae; genus Isichthys; species Isichthys henryi. The sequence continues at coordinate 25,801,088 of JAODJX010000119.1, read as the reverse complement.
AGATTTGAGTAACCATTTTAAACCAGATTTTTGTGGAATAATTTTACTTATTTTACACTGAAATGCATTAGGTTAACAACGCAACAATTCAGGGTGTTGTCCTTCATTATCTGTTATGCCAATTGTATCTTTTTTTTAACTTATGGGCTTATCTGACACTTGGATATGACTTGCTGTCATATCATAACACAAATCTGACACTTAATGCAACAGATGATAAATGCTCAGCAATAAGAAGTTAAAAACTTCTAACAAGCATTCATTCCGATATGGACTTGCTAGATCTCCATCAAAATAAATCCAACAAAACTGAATGCACCTTTAGTTTACTCTCATTTCTGCCTACTTTCATTTTTGAAACTGGTGGAATCATGGGCAGGTTCTCAAGATAGCAAGCGAGAACCAGCCGAGCACCGGCTCCGTCTTGGTGGGAATGAGGCACATGTGGTGGTTTTTAGATTCACCTGTAAAGAGGAGTGATACAGCTAATGTGAAATGTCCAAGTGCAGTAACACTCTGATAACAGCACTCACAGAACACCTCCTGACCAGTCAGATGTCTTGGTTGCACAAAACCATTATTATGCATTCATAAAGTATTATAATCATAGCTACAACTATTATATAAAAAGGCAAAACACAATATAGTAATGGGTATTATGCAAGCTGAACGCTCTATGAATGTCCCATATGTAATGCACTATAAATACTTTAATAACGTAGCACAAATCATTCTTAATTCTTATACTGACCATTATAATGCACTATGAAGGTCTTTATATTGCATTATACTGTAGATGAGAGTTTCATAGAGTATTTGTAATGAATAATAAACATGGCTATAATGTGTTATGCTGTTTTTTAAATATTCATAGCCATGTTTATAATGCATTATGAAGGCATTTTAAGGTGTCCTGGGTTTATTCATAGATTCTTATAAGCATGGGCTTTGTAGGAAGTGTTACCGAACATTCAGTGCACATTCATAATGCATCCATAGACCATTCATAAGGATCATGTAAGTATACCTTAACATCCTAACATACCCTAATAGCTTTAACATACATTAATAACAAACATTATATGATTATAAAGGCATGACCAGATATTTCTATGTGGATAAATATAATAAAACCAAATATGTGCACAAAATGTAGTCACCGTGTATGTTGCAATTGTGACTTTTTCAGACATTACAGAATGATGAAGGATGCAGGTGGTAACACAACAAAATAATTTCCGGGTCCTGTCCTGTATCATGTAGGATCATGGTGTTGTCACTATAAACCCTAAGGGAATGGCATGGTGCAGATTACTGCAAGGTCTCACTCGAGACCTACACACACCAATGGCTGTCATGTGTCTGTTTGGGGAAGATTTAAGGGAGAGTCACAAACTAGCTGAGGCACCACCACACAGCACAGGTGTTCGGAGACAACAGAGTGGATGGCTGCCAAGGCTCCCGGAGTACTCTGGATAGCAATGTAAAAAAAAACAAGAAAAAATAAAATGAAATCTGTGCCATGCTGTAGGGAAGAAGCTGAGGGGCCTTCATAGTGGCCTGGGGGCCTTCAGATGACACATGATCCACGCTCCAAGCTCAGTGATCCTGGAGTGCACTGCAGGTTTGTACAGATGTCATTACACCTGTGCCACACACTTTCCTGACACCCGACAACGCTTGTCATGTAGTCGGGTGTCGCCCTTTTCCTTTAACCACAAGTGAGGCGAAACAAAGAGGGTCTGTGTGTTTGATTGCCACATGGCAAAATGGCAAGATTAACTCTCCCCGAGGGTTCAAACTTCACTGCCTCGGAGTTTATATAACGGATGATGGTTAAACGCTGTCAGTTTCGCTGTATATTTACTGATATGCTCAACAACTCCAGTGGAAGCCCAGTAGGGTAGTACCTGTTCTTAATTCCAAAAACAGACTTCATTTGGTGTTTGTTTATGGGGGACTGCTTTAGCAATTTATGCTGTAACCAAGGGGATTCAGATCCACAACCATGGTTTGCTATTGTATAACAAATCAAGTAAATTAATCATGATGTACTGTTTACCTTAGAAAAGAATGTGCATGGGAAAATTGCTTTTACCTTTCCTTGTCTGCCTCTAGACACTGCCATTTATCAAAAGGGAAACATTAGGTAGGGGACAGGTGAGTATCGGCGGAGTGTGGAGATTGACTGTGCCCAGAGCACTGTACGCATGTTTGTCGAGACTAATAGGTCAGAGGCAAAGCACATATAAGAGTCTCCTTTCACATATACGCATTTGTCTGCAGTTATTCAAAGGATCTGTGCAGGTAGAGTTTCATAAAACTTTCAAGCTCAGCCGAGCCATGAACCTCACACCCGAGACCCTCTGTAAGCTGTGTGTTGCCATTTTCAGTCAACAACCAAGGCCGCTATTAAGGACTCGGTAGCCTTGTGAAATTCTTTAGTTTTGCTTCACAGTGTTAAAAAAGAAACTGTTCACCTGGACTGTGCACATTTACAACTAAAGTTACTGTTTATTAATTACTCCAATGACATGGCATTTACTGTTGTAAAATGGCAAATAAGAACAAATGGGTAAGAAAGATAATCATGCCGATTTGGATGATATAATTATGGCAACTAAGCAAGTAAATGTTGAGGTGCTGATGCACTGTAGTTCATTATTGTAACACACGTCACGCACAACAAAAGTCTGAAAATTCCACCCTTAAAACAGGCCCCCTGGTAAATAGCAAAAGTAACGGGTTAAAAACTTAAAATATGGGTCTTTTACACATTTGCATAGATTCCCGTTTAATCTAAAATATTATAATTTATTGCACAATATCGTTCTAAACGGTTTCCAAAATATATTTTAAATAATTAGTTAATTATTTTCACTTATGTTTAAAAAAATGCTAATATTGTGCTGTAGGTGCTATCAGATTTAAAAAAAAGGTGATTCCTGTATTTCAGCTGCTTTTTTACATGCTATCATTGAGTATTAAAAGCAATTATCTTATGGTAATGATGGAAAGTGGCTGTTACAGCAGCAGTTGGTGTTTTGAAATCGCGACAAAATGTTGGAAAATGTGGAGAAATGAAATTCAACATTATGAAAGACCTTCTTTTTCATTATTTCAAGCTGGCATTTTCAAATAAAATTTGCAACTGAGCTGTAATTTTCTTTACGCTTAGCGTACTACTTCAAATGGCTGCTCTGTCAGGCATGTCATGAACCAGTGTGCAGGTTACGTAGTACATTGGTGACAATGTTCCCCTTTTGGGACTAATGGCCTATACTGACATTGTGCAGTTGATCACACAAAATTAAATCCAGTGGACTGACCGGTAGCTGGGTAAGCGATGGGAGTCAATGAATATTTTGGTCAACTGTGCAAAGAATATGCAGGCAGACAACAAAAACCGAGAACTCGAAAACCAGGCAACAAAATGCCCACCAAAATGGACTTTTTTACAAAGGAGTAAATGCAGGCTGCGTCAGAATGTGGGGGCAATTTTTAATTGTCATTACGCCATGCAGACTACTATCGAATTCTTGAATCAGAAGGATATTAACTCTTCATGCTTGCACATATAGTGCAGGCCAAGCGAATCATTCTTGTACATCAATGTGTGATTATAATCTGATTTTTTTACTTTACTTAACAGAAACTATAAAAACAAAGACAATGGTACAAGTCACTTAAACGGCAACAGTGCTGTGGTCAGTAATTAAAAACCAAGATGAACATATTCATAGACAGATAGATAGCTTTTCAGTTAACGTTAGTCTACAGTACATTGTACTGTAGATGCGACAGCATAAACTAAGGAGCATTGCTTCCGCGTTTTGGTGCGCTCTGTCTCTTGTGATGGTCAAAGAGGTTAAGCCCACAGTGCAGTGTTGTGTCTGATTCCTTGACTTGCTGTGGTGG
>JAODJX010000119.1:25774763-25796722 GCA_026776945.1 Isichthys henryi | reverse complement strand
TGGGGGTTCAGATCAGGCTGGATACGGAAGAGGTATGGGAGGGGATGCCTACAGCCATTTCATTACCAAAAGTGTCTGTCCAGCAGATGGAAAAAGTATTATCCACGAAACAGGATTATTCTGAGGGACAATTTGAAGGCTGAACTCACAGAGGGGAAGTGTCGTATAGGGCGCGAGTCTTCAGTTAGCTAAATCGTACTGTTATTATCAGCCACACATATATATGGACCTCTCAATGTTCCAGTGCAGTTAATTTAGCATTTTCAATAATGAGCTCAATTATTTTTCGCAAGTTTTCACATTCGGGGTCACTGGGTGGTGAGTTGCGTCTAGTTCTTGTATGCTGCAGTGTTTCTCTGAACATAACATTCTGGATTTTCATCAGAAAGCAGATGCCTCCAGTCAGCCAGGGTTTACAACAGTGATATTGTCTATGCAGTTGTTGATACATCCAATAACGGCCCTTGGATATATTTGCAAGTCCGTGGTGTTGTCACATGTGGCATGTTTCTTTAAAAATATAATTTTGTGATTTCTTGCAATGCAGTAGCCTATGGCCACATTATAACTTTGCTGCTCGCTTACAGCATTGTAAAGTTCACTCATAGCCTCCTTCGCATTAGCAGTTGAGGTTACGGAGACTGCCACAATTGCGAAGAGCTCCCTTGGTAAATAGAAGGGTCTGCTTTTCACCGTAATGAACTCTACATGCTGTGAACACAGTTGCGAAACCGCCTCAGCATCTTGACACTATGATTTATTGATGTAAACAGCCAGTCCACCTCCAGAAGCTTACCAGATTGCAACGCTATTCTGTCCATTCTATGGAGTGTCAGCCCATCCAGCTGAATTGCGTTATCCGTGATTGTTTTGGTCAGGCACGTTTCTGTAAACACGAGGATGCAATAGTCTCTAATGCTGCGCTGAGAAGCTCTCAAAAGACATATGTCATCAATTTCATTGTCCAACGAATGGACATTGGCCAGCAAAACAGTTGGAATCGGCAATTTCTTTGGGTTACCAGTCAGCCTAGCTTGCACTTGTCTGCGTTTGCCCCGTTTCCATGTCCTGTCAAACTGTTATCAATGCTTCCTCTTCTGTGTATAATTCTGCAAGGCCATGCACTCCGAGTGCAGCTAGCCAAGCTCACTGAGGTGACAGTGATTCTCATAACTGTCATTTTTTATTGCCAATGTCCAGAAGAAACTGACAGTTGTAAACATATTTCCCATATTTTCGTCTATTAGTTGCACTTGACCATGTATACATACACAAAGAGAGAAACGAGAAAAATAAAGGCACTGTGTTATCAGAACTAGGCGAGGGTGCCGTAAGTGTTGGTCACGTCACCATCTTGGCTCAAGATGACAGAGCTGCAGCTTTCATCTCACAACATATCTGAAATTAGGGCACGATAACAGTATGTTATATTTTGACTTATTAAAAATGTCGTGTGTTCATGCCCCTTTTAAAATGCCATGTAAAAAACCACGATAAATCCTTTCAAAACTTTTCCCACCTTTAATGTGACCTGTAACCTTTACATTCCAACAAGGAAGAAGAAGTACGTTTACAAGATCTTCCTTTCTGCAAGTTTGAAAGTGCTGAAAGGGATGAGGTGGGGTTGTATTAACGCAACGAAAATGGAAACAAGGATCTACAAATCAGAAAAGAAGCACAGGATTTCAAGTGGGGCACAAATCACACTTGAAAAAAAAACTTCAATGTTACTGGGGGGGGGAAACAAAACAGAGAATGCCACTTTATACACGTTTGAAATCAAAATATAGAGTAATTCGTCAGATCATTTTAAGTGTCTGATCAACACAAAGCACTCTGTTACATTAAAATGGAAAATTCTCTTCCATATTCTAAGCATCTAGTCATGGGGGATCCTGCAGCCTACGGTAGGCAGTATATGGCACAAGTATAATGGTCACAGTGGAGATACACAAAAGGCACTTTAGAAATGGCATGTTTTGGATTGAGGAGGGGTAAACCTGTGCCACACAGGGAGATCATGCTAACGTCCCACACAAAGAATGGGCGTGGGATTGTTTAAGGGCCCTGCAAGTAAACTCACTTTGGAGCTCTTCACTCCCTCAAGCATAGTGACTGTTAGAGTGGCAGTAAATACTGCCACTATATAGCATTCAAATCCCCAACAGAGGAGGTATGAGGCAGCAGTACTACCCACTGAGGCACCAAGACATCTTCTCCAAACAAATGATAATAAACACTTGCAAAAGTATCTCCCACTTTGCTATGACATTTTGAAATATTGTGCAGTACAATTCTGTCTTCAGAGATCACAAACTATTTAAATTTCATTTTTAGGTCTCAGATTAAGTACATCTGTCTTTGGGAGGTACCACAGTGAATTTCTATCAAAAGCTACATAATAAAAGCAAGGATCATTTAAGGGTACGGTTCTTAAAAACTGCAGTCTGGGAGATGAGCCCTCCTCATCATTAATACCTATGGAGAATATGGCCCAGAACAGGCAACCCTTTAGCAGTTGCAGTACATTCTTTTCTGAAAACTATTCATGTACGTTATTGGAGATCAGCAAAATGAAGTCTGCTTTTGAAAAAAAAATCTCACTTTACAAGATATGCAGCAGACACTGGGGATCCATTTTTATATTGTTCATAAAATAAGCTAAATATTAACTTTCATAATACAACCCTGTTTCCAAAAAAGATGGGATGCTGTGTACAATGTAAATAAAAACATAATGCAATAATTTACAAATCATATAAACCCATATTTAACTGAAGATAGAACAAAGACAACATATCAAATGTTGAAACTGAAAAATTTTATTGTTTTGATGCCACTGTCTTCAAATATTTTTTTTTCCAGTACAATTAATTGTTTTCCCCAGACTCCTGGAAATACGTATGGTTTGTAGTTTCAGAGTTACAAGTCACAACACAGACTCAGAGCAGTCACATAAAACCACATTTATTGACTGTCACATTTCCAGGTGATCCATTCAGTATTTCCACAAATTGTACAAGTTTGTGAGTGTGGGATGAGTATAGGTTAGATGGGCGGAACAAGTGATGGGGCCAATGCTGTCATTTGTAATAGCCCCCTTTCTAGCTGAAGAGCATCACTCACTCAGTCCATTTTTTGTTGTTTATGAAATGAGACTGGCAATGACAAAAAAGTCAGGCTTCCTCATCATACATTACAGTATTGGGAACAAAACTCACGCAGTCCTCATATAATTCAACAAAGTACTTTTGTTAAATCTCCAAAACTCAGTAAGTCTACATAAATTGGACTGAGTGTGTATTTATGTGTAAGTAGAATGCCTTAAACAGTCTACATACACATTCTGCCTCATTGTATTTTGCTATTTAAAAAAAGGTAACTTTTAATTTTTCATTCTCAACATGCTGTGGAACCTTAACCTTCACCATTCTATTTCCATCTTATATAGATGGTACTACTGTAGGAGTAAACAAAGTATGTTCAAATAAAATCACATAAAAACACAAAGTAAAGGTTTTACTCATAACGTGTTAGCTCAAAACAAATGTATTACAGAAAAGTCAGCCAAAAAATTTACTTAATTAGTTTTGGTGTCATGTTATTAATTTGTTATTAACATATTGTCAAAAATTAATTCCTAGATGTCTAACATTCACATTACCTATTTCACAACCTACTTGTACAAGCAAGAAAATTGTATTGGTTATCTGAAGAATCCTGAAAGAATTGTTCTGGTTTGCAAAACACCTGAGAATATGCACAATATTTTCCAGAGGTACGATGACCCAACTCACACAGCAGAAACCGACAAAGTCCATTGGAAGTAGAACAACGATGGACTCTTTCAGACTTCACAAAGTGTGGTCTATTTAGTGAGAACACACTGGTGTAAAATTCAGATTTACAGATGCTCAAACAGTAGGAGCTTACTCAAATACAATTAAAGCTGTAATTCCTGTCAAAATGCTTCTAAAAGTGTATTAAATGATTAATGCTTACATAAAATGTTATTATTTCACATTAGCATTTTTGTAAATACTGTCTTTAGTATAGTGTCATTTCTAACATTCAGTTTCATTATAATGGCAGTTTTAATACAGTATTTGTCTTTCCTTTGTAACTGAACTGAAACTGAAGTTTTTGGTGCAGCAAGTAAAAGTTGGGGTAATATTAAAAAGAGTAATTTAAAGTGGTAATATAAAAATCTATTCTCTGCATAATATGAATAAAAGAGGGCAAATGTGCAAATAACTATGACAGCCCCCCATCCAAATATAAACTAGTAAAATGGAAATTTGCGGGGGGCAAGGAGTTTGAAAATACATGTCGATTTCAGCTCATTTACACAGTTTCTGCTGGAAGGTCCTTGACAAAACAATGATGGAGACATGAGAGATGTCAAGGCGATTTGCATTTGACATGGTGATGTCTCCCACTTGTCATGTAATATTAATGTTTTTGAAGATTGTTGATCCAGCTCTCTTGCTTCAATGCAGTAATAAGACAACTTGCTCTGCTACCATAAAGCAGCAATAGCAATCACTGCTACAGTAGGAGAGATGACGGTCTCACAGAGTCAGACACGCAGCACAATTTATCTGTAATGCTCTAATTTACAGAAAAACAACCCCAGATTTCAACAGTTTTAAAAAGCCTTTGTCAGCTAATAAACTGTGTAGATCCGTAGCCAAAGTACTGTACAGTACATTAATAATTGTAGTAACCTCACAAATTATGACCAGCTTCTCGATGAGTAGCTTCGCTTCTCGTTTCTGATAAGAGACACATATAACTGTGAAATGTGTTATAATAGAGCTGATGATTCAGTGGAACCCTTGTAATATGCAATTGATGACTGGGTTACATTTTCCCACTCGGTCAAGCTAAGAGTGTGTGTGTGTCATTTCTCAAAGTTCTTATTCATAGCAGCTTGAAATTTGTATTTAAGGTCATTATTGCTGTAAACAGACCAGTCCTGCATAATGGATTTAATCTGAGATCGTAGAGATTGCTCTTGTGAAATAAATTTCAGTGAATTTCAAAGCCGTCCTTAATGAATGCATGAAGCGCATATTTTGATTGCCTGCTCTCAGTTGCACCTCGATTGCAAGCTTTTTTATTGCTGTGCAATTGCACGGTGTTTCTCTGGCCTTGCTGTGTCCATCTGTATATACTTTTTTTTTTCTCCGTTTTTCGAGGTATTGGAGTCAACGTTACACTTCACTTTCTGCTGGCGTACTAACATGATCTGTGTTTGGACCCAGCAAAGAACAACATCAGTCCTTGCACAAATCGCAAAATAAGTTACTCATAACAGCTATTGTAGTAGGATATCAGAAAGACTCTATTGCAAATATATGATTCTTTGAAATTTCCACACAATTCTAATGTACATTTTTTGGGTTGCCTTTTGTTTCAGTGAGTGCTAAATTTGTTAGTTGCTGTACACCTGCAGTTTTCTTCAAAGCTGTCACTGGTTAACGTGACTAGAATAATAAACCAATCTTCCATGTCACATATAGCTTTTCAATATGAAATATCACACCAAGCAAATGCTTGCAAAACACCATCTTCACTTCAACTGTTGCTTCATTCTTTTGAACGCATGCTGCATATATTGTCAGCACAGACTGTACTTCCATGGCCTTGGACGCTGCCATCAGTTATCCGAGAGTGTAGTGGGACTCCTTATCCCAAGGTGACCTGTGCTTGTTTTGATCCTAGCTTGGACACTGAGGTTCAGACAGATGGAGCAAGGCTGCTGCTGAACGGAGATCTAAAGTGCATTACAGCACACACTCATGGACTACAGGGTCATGTTCCTTCAGCAGCTACAAGACAGGAAATCTATTTAATTACCTGTGAAGCAGAAGATGCTATACAGGCCTGACAGCAAAGTCTGTGTTCCAGAGCACTTTGCCAGGGAGCTCTGTCTCTCCACTCTATACTTTTGCTGTCCGATTTCTCTCTCTCTCCCTCTTGAGAACAGAATTGTCCAGGCAGGCAGGCCTAGATAATACAGCGTTGACTCAGTGTACTGACCCACTGAAGAGCTGAATATTTGAAATATTGTGCAATGGCCTAAAATGACAAAATGACATGAAAAAAAGGGTTAGTCCATGGATCATTACTATCCTTGACTGCCTTTACAAAAACACTTACTGTTAACCGTTGGTGTTAATTATGTAGAATATTGTTTCACTTGAAAGAATGTCATTTTAATATTTGTCAACTCATCATTTTATCAAGTACTTTAGTAAAAAAAAATATTGAAAGGTGACACTACATTTACTGCACCTTCATAAGGCCTTTATAATGCATTCATAGAACATTCAGTACACCTTCATAGTGTATTCATATTGCATCCATAAGCAGCCTTAGCCTCCTAACATACTGCACCTTAACAGCTTTAATATACATTAATACCAATATTATATGATAATAACAAACATTATAATTATTATAGTATGTAATCATGTAATGTTTGTTATTAATGTATATTACAGTTATGGATGTTCTATGAATGCATTATTATGGTGCACTAAATGTTTTATGAAGGCATAATGAATGCGTTATAAATATGCAGTTAATGTAAAATGTTTCCTATTAAAATGTGTCTTAAAATGACTCCATCCATGCTTTCTCCTTTCATTCTGTGACTGATTTCTTTAATCTAAAGTCATGGAGTAGAGCAAAGTCAAACAGATATGATGATTGTAAAGTATTCACAAGACACTTTCTTCTTATGAGAGTTGTGAACAGTTTTGGGATGGCCCTGTGTTTTACCTCAAACTTTACAGAGTGTAAACCATCTCCTATGATGTTTCCTGCCTGGAGGAAATTTGTTTGACGTCGTCTCACAGATGCAGAGGACTTTCTGCATGTTCTCCACTGAGTACTGTGCCTCATTCCTGCAAAGCAGGGCTGTTTTCATGTCTTCATCTAGCTGTGGCGTTATTCTCTTGACAATGGAGTGGGAACAGTGACAGCAGAACACTTCCGAGCAAAGGCGCAGGAGTGTTGTTTTCTACAAGTCTGGCCCAGAGCCCAGCTGTGGAACTGACAGCATGTGACATTCTCCTGGCTGTAGGGTGATGGGAGTGTCACCTCCAAATTGAAAATGCAGTATATGTTCAGTTCTAAAGGCACTGGCTGCAGAAATCCCAACATTCACGTTTCCTTTCCCAATCAAGTAAACATAAAAAAGAGGAGGGGAAAAGAGCTGGCATAGGATGCAAGGGGCTTTCGACAGATCTGTAAGCAGATGCTGAATTTTTATACACAAAGCAAGCGAAACTCGGGCCTGTGGCACATTGATTTGCACGAATCTTTGGCTGATTGGACAGCTTGCTTTTGTGTACAACATAAGAGGCTCACATGGAGCCATTTCAGTATCATGCCGAAATGAGGAGACTCTATGCATTCACATCGGACTAGTCATTACCGCACATGGCAGAAATATTACTAAATATGTTCATCATTTGCATATAGATGTATTTATTTATTTAGTTACGCATACGGTTTGTGATGGAAAGAAGTCCAAGGTTAATATATTTTTCAGTGTCATGAATTTATTCATATTTTTTCCCCAATATTTTTTTTCTCTGGAATGTAGCAGAGTTAAACAAAATGGAAAAAAAATATTATCTTTGGCTTATGGTTTCCCAGGAGACGATTGCTACCCTTACTTATTATTTTACTGGTTCTTGGTGCGTAATCGCCAGGTTGCCAAGGGGAGGGGAGTCGTCAGGGGCGGCCTCACCTCCCACACCGAGGGGCTGCCACCCATTCTGGGCAGTGTCAGCTGGTTAACGATCCACAGAGTGAAAGTCCCAGGAGAGGAGGTTCATACACAGTTCAGGCCCTGACTCAGAGCAAGTGCAGGCCCCATGTCTCAGCTTTGGAGAAGTAAGGAATGCATCATCGTCCGTTATAATTACCCTGCCACATACATGCAAAACTGATCTACCACAGCTACTTTTACTGATTTGAAAGGCAACTTCTGTACACAGTGTAATTAACCTGAAATGTAAGTCAAAAATGAACAAACAGTAACATATGTAAATTTCATTTTGTGTGTGTGTGTGTGTATATATATATATATATATATATTGGAAATAATTATCTTACCAACACGGTGCAAGAACTGGACATATGCTCTTTCAAAGAAAAGATGACTGAAACAAAGTTATGACAAGAATAACTATTTGTTATCTAAAAACTATTTGAAGTAATAATAGATCCATTAAGTCTTTTTGCATGAGGCGGCAACAGTTATCAATGTCATGAGAAATGGGAAGGGATGCACTTGTCATGAAATGTCATATGTCTGCATTAAATTCAAGTCAGTGAGATTTATAACTATAGATCAATTGTAACCTATAAGGTGTCTGCATTGCCAATGGCAATTTGTTTCAGCCCTTCAAATGGAATATAATACTATATTACAAGCTGAGTTTGCAAAGATTCATTTTCACACTCCAGCTGGGCTTGAATATGAGCACCCATTTTTGTTACCTGGGGATATATTGTATATTTACTCTTTATTTTCATATCAGCTGGTCCTTCTAGCAATCTCTCTGGTGTATTCCAGTAGAGATAAAATAGAAAATAATTGCATTATTGTCATAGCAGTACAATTGTTTTATAGATATATTATTAACAGAGTCTTATTTTCACAGTATAGAAAGCGCCAGCAATTATGTGGACTCACCACTGGCAAATAGTGCTTCTTAAGTTTTATTTCCTTAATATCTGTAACACTTGAAACTGCATGGCCAGTCCTACAGCCAGATATGACTTTATGGAGTATGTAATTCTGATTATTTTCCAGGATATTTCCTTTTATTTTAGCCACACGTTACATTTATTTATATAGTAGATGCTTTTATCCAAAACAATGTATAATGTATATGCATGTGTGTGTGTGTGTGGGGGGGGGGGGTGGCGAAGGGGAGATGTACCCCCCAGTATTTAATTTGACTTCATTCATTCATTCAATCATACCTCCCAGTAAATAAACATTTGTATTTGTTAAGTTGCCCCCCCCCTCATATCAAACTGTAACCCTGTATTGTTTTAATTGCACATGCATGCACAAACTCACACACACATGCAGGTTTGTAATTATATCTTTGTGGGGACTCTCCATTCATTTCTATGGGGAAAACTCTAATCCCAACACGACGACCTTAACCCCTACCCAGCCATAACCTTACTATAAGTAACCAAACAAAATATGAGACTTTTGGCATTTTTTTATTATTTGATTATATAGATCTTTGTGGGGACCTGAAAAATAGTCCCCACAACATCAAAAATATTTGGACCCCACAATACAATATAAACCTAATCACACAAACATACACACACACACACACACACAACCAGATTGAAATAATAATCTGTATATTTTAGATGGGTCACCTTACTTTGATAAACACCTCACTTCACTCAGCAATTTCTGACAGACACTTCAGAGAAGAATGACTCAGCAGTTCATTTATGCAACATTTTTAAGCAGTGATTTTGACAACTGCAGGTTAAGAGCACATTCTGTGTCTAATCAAACTCAGCCCATAAGGAACAGCAGAACTCATTGTGTTGAAAATAATTAATAACATATTTAATAAATTGCTTCTGCACCATTCATGCACTCCCACCATCTGCTACTGTATAATGCTCCTTCTTTATTAATGTGATACAGTAATTAGATGGCTATGAAGATGCCATAATAATACATGGCATAATTCAAATGCTATTTGTCTCTTTAAATTCCACTCTGAAAACCTGCTTTTTATATTTAATGACTGATTTATTTGGGACCTCTTTGGTAAATGTGAGGTTGGTCTCTGATCCCAACTGCTGTTATGCCTGTCTCCCTCCTCCTGAACACTGGTGCCCCCAAAAGAGCCAGTTACGCCTCTTCTTTAGAGGGTGGGGGGAAGCACCATATATGGTGCGCATATGGACCTGTTGGACTCTAGTCATCGGAGGGAAAGGCTGGAGTACCTGGTTGACTGAGAAGGTGACTCCAGTAAACCTGAATACCAGAACGTGACATCCTGGACCCAGCCCCGATTGAAGGATTTCTCCACCTGCAACCCACTTGTCTGGCTCTCCTTCCTCGTGGCCACCAGCCTTGCAGATGTCAGTGGGCTTCAAACCACCAGTGAAGGGGGTGTACAGTCACAGCTGCATCTGACCAGACCCCACCACACCCCAAAACTCCCCTGAAACGACACGCCTCCAGAGATCATCAGAATACTGAACAGTTGCAATGCATCCCAGCATAATTATCAACCCAATGAAAGCTCATCTAGTCCTATGCAAAGTAGTCAGTGCCTGCATCTATCGGAGTATTTCCCATGGTTCATAGCTTCCTGTGTAAAACTTGTATTTTCAACTTCTTGGACTCCTACTTCTTGCTTTTGTGTCTTCTTAGATTTGGTTGCCTCACTGTTTCTCTTCTCGTCATCAGCCCTGCTTGCACCTGCACTTTTTGGTCTGGATTTCTCCTGCGGCTTGTTCCTGCCTCTTTGGTTTTGACCCTACTTGTTTGTAACGTAGATTTGACCCTCCAAATGAAATAGCAGTTCACCCCGCGTCTAGATCCGTTCAGTCTTCATTACAGTCCCTCCTGCTTTTAGACAGCAGGCGCATTTATTTTTATAGATACTTATCTACAAAGGAAAAATAGAGCAGAGCAGATGGACCACAAATTCAAACAAAATTTCATCAGCACCCAATTTTATAAGTCCTCTATAGTCCACTAAAGGCACACAACAAATAGAGACTAATCTAATGTACTACCAAGGGTCAATAAGGGATTACTGAATCATAGTGGATACAGAGGGACCTATTTGTTTTTAGGTAGCGTCTGTTTAATGGCAGAATGCTAAATATACACAAGTATTCTTGTAAAGTCTAGAACTTCCATCTACTATGGCACATTTCAACTACAATTTATTCATAACCATTAGAATTCAGTAATAAGAAATCCTCAAAATGAGAGATTACTTTCTTTTTTTTACTATTACAATGCACTAGCGAAATGTGAAAGACAACAACAGGCTTTGTTATGTCTCCTATGTGGTCTATGCTGTCCCACATGACAGCAGCAAGATAATGTTCTAGATGTCACATATGGGTTAAATGCAATGGACACATTTCGTTATTGTGCACTGTGTGCTGTGGTGAGTCAACAATGACAATTAATCTAATTCTAAATACATTTATGGGTCAAATAGTCTTTTATTGGCTTTAGAAAAGTTATGCCTTTCAGTTGGTGTTAAAAGCAAAGGATGAAAAATCCATATGGAGTAAGATAAAGAGACACAGTAAAACTACTGCTAGGTCTTCTTCTGAAGATCAGGGTCGTGGACCTCTTCAGGCTCCTGGACAATTCTGATGAGCCTCAGAACTAATGGAGGTGAAACATGCCAGAGCTTATATTAAATAATATGGTATTACAAAGTATTAACTTATACAGTCTCAGTGTTTCACATATGAGGGAAAGAAAGGAAAGGAAAAGTGCACAGAGGAAAAAAAGACTAGTACTATGACTTACAGTATGTGAATGATTCATATGCACTGTTTCGAATAATGGAGGGATAGAATATTATATATTAATATGCAATAACTTGCAAAACAGCACATATATTTCATTACTTTTATATATATGCTTTGAAATACATGAACGTTATAGTTGCAATTTTCCTGTATTGAAAAATTTGCTATTGGTGATGAGGCAAACATTAAAAGATGCTTTAATATAAATTTATACTTTTATACTATTTAGACTGTACCAACTTTTATGAATATTTCATAACGTAATAAATACAGAGCACAAACGGAGTGCTTTTGCCAAGCGCACTCATTTATAACAGTGGCCCAGTTATGCTGATGAGATTTATGTCTCGGCTATGGGAGTGACTGTTTGTACACTCCCTCAGATGTATCGATCTGTCGTGCAGCTCTCATAACGCCAAGCGTCTTGCTGTCAGAGCTTATGTTTCACCCAAAACCTGGCCTGTTCTGTGTTGGGAAATCATTACCTGTCCTTGAGTGTATGCATCAACTCCTCCTAAAAAAAGAATATTAGATTCCACCCTCTATTTCCGCCTCCACTTTCAAACGTCCCCCTTCTATGCGTAGCAGGTGATAATGGTGGGAATGCTCTCTGCTGGGAGTGTCGTTTTTTTAGCTCTCGGTTATTAGACACACTTGGTAATTTGTTGAATGAAGGAAAGCCTGTCTGAGCCTTTGCGGAGTGATGATGCCAGGTTTTAATGAATCAGTGTAGATTTGCAGCACAATCATGGATGAGTTCTCACGTCGTCCAATGTATCATATTCATATTCTCATTTAAGGTATCGTTGTGTTAAGAGGATAAGTACCGAACGTTGTTATGCAAGAAATATCTGCATGTCTTCGAAGTTATTGGAAACTATCACTTAAAAGTTATTTTTAAATCATTTTTTTAAATTAAAGAAATACAGAAGAATCAACAAACAATAACATCTTTCACAAAATATCAAAAACACCCAAAACGAGATACTTCTGTAGCATGTGTCTACATACATGCTACACATTTAAGTCCAACTCAGTAGATTTTACCAAATACATTTCATTTAATGACTACTTTGTTTTTCTGATGAAAAAGTTACACTAATGAGCCCATATACATGCTCCTATATCAAATCACGGTATGCTTTTTTGAAATAAAAATTTTCATCATTTCCATGAACATTTTCATTTCATAATAAAAAAACCAAAATGCTGTACCTGTATCCTATTTTTAACCAGTATGGGATGCAATGTTTCTCTTATTTCTTCAGAATGAAATGAAAAACCCTAATTGCTGGTTTTCTGACACCAAGAACTTGTATATTTTCATGGCCAAAAGTTCTGAGAATGAAGTATTAGTTTTCACAAAGTTTGCTGCTTCAGTGTTTGTAGATGTTTTTGTCAGATGTTTCTATGGTATACTGAAGTATAATCACAAACATTTCATAAGTATCAAAGGTTTTACTGACAATTACATGAAGTTTATGCAAAGAGTCAATGTTTGCAGTGTTGATTCTTCAATTCGCTCTGACATGCTGTCAATCAACTTCCAGGCCAAATTCTAACTGATAGCAGCCCATTCTTGCATAATCGATGGTTGGAGTTTATCAGAATCTGTCGGTTTTTGTTTGTCCACCTGCCTCTTGAGGACCGACCCCAAGTTCTCAATAGGATTAAGGTCTGGGGAGTTTTCTGGCCATGGACCCAAAACGTCGATGCATTCCTCGCCAGATTCTTTCCTTCCACTCCCTGTATACATCCAGTTGCAACATTTTCTTGTCTTTATTTTTCTTTATGTTCATATGTGTTTTAGAGGCAAAGTAAACTTCTACTGTCATCTCAGCTATACGCGTAAACAGTGAGGCAAGGTGACATGGTTCTGGTTTTTACAGCTTATGAAGAAAGGCACATAAAATAGACATATATAAATATACTGTAAATATAAACTCTAATCATGAAGCAAAAACGGGAAATTTAGTACAAAAGACATTTTTAACATTCAGAAATTGTGCAGATATTGCATCAGCAGCCAATACAGAAGACAAATAGTTGCATAATGGAATGTAATTATGTGTGAGCACTTTATCAGTGGTGTGGGACTTTGAACGCAAGTTTTTCACTCACTTGTGCTTACAGAGTGTGAAGTGATGTGACAAATAAAGTAAGTTGATTCTTTTTGTTTTAATAGACGGCAGAACTTCAAGTGGTGAAATGCGTTTGCATCATTTCTAGTTTTCGTCTATAGCACACTGCACCAGTCTGTTGCATGTCAGACTTTCATCTGTAAAAAGTATCTTGTTTATCCACAATAACTTATTTTAAAAAAAGATCTATAGCTACTGAGCAGTCTCTTTCTTCACTGACACATGAAGTTTCCTCTGAGTGCCATGATATTACCAAAGCTGTAGTATATGGCATGCAGTACTCCCCTAACTCAGTCAGCCATGCTGCTGTGCTTTTGATTGGACATAGCTTGTCTAGTCTTAAAAGACTACTCTATGATTGGTTGGAATTGGGCTCGATTCTGTGATTTAATAGGCTGAAATGTGCTATCAAGCAGTGTTCTTTATCAACAGTTTATTGAACTTTTCATTTTCTTATCCTTTTTACATTTTACATGATAATAAACCAATTTACTGTTTATGTTGCCCAGCCCTGCTATGGATCATAATAATGCATAAACATTTACTACTGAAGTATTAATTTTTACATGGTCAGATAGAAGCTCTTTAAGGCCCTGTCATAGTGCCTGGGAGTGTAAATGACCAGTTGTGGTTGACAACTGTTATTGACAGCTGTGCGGAGCAATAAAGGGTGTTGCTTGCCTTTTGGGTGATTAGTATTTGATGTGTGTTTCAGCTGAGCTATTTTTGCTACACATTAAAACTTTTTTAAATCGGTTGCGTGTTAAAGAAGGGACATATTGTTATATTTCTGCTATTTGTCAGGACATTAGGACACATTGCCGTAAATTGGTACTGTCACAGTCGAACTGGGACGTCTGGCCATCCTACCTAACAATATCAATTAGTCTACGCTAATATAAGGAATTTGTGGCTTGGGGCTCAGTCTTGCTATTCTTTGAATGTACTTGGTACTGTTTTCTTTTATTATTTAACTTTTCTGTCATTTATCCAGTATCATTTATTGAAGAAGTGCTGTTGATTCAAACTCTATATTGCACTACTTGGCCCTGGGTAATTTTAACCAGTAAGCGTTTGTAAACTGGTGCTGTTACTCATCTCCCAAATCCATCTACCATAAAATTTACGTGCTACTGTGAATATTTTAAGATTGTTTTCCAAAGTATATTTTGTAGGTGTGTAGCTTTTAAAAATGCATGGTAAGAGAATAATGCAGAACAAACTCTTCCATTGTACTACCAGAAAAAGCACTAGCTGATAAAATTATTGGAGCTTGGGGTTGTAAAAAATACTGTGTTAAAATAAATTGATCCTACTCCCCAGAATTTATATCACAGATTAAACCTGATATAAAATACTTCAGTCTGTGGGAGAAATATATACAAGTATCTAAAGGAGGGGCATGTGCTTAGCCAAGTGAAGCAAATCTACCATCCTTCTCACTACTTTTATCCTGGCATAATTATAACTTTTTCCACACTTTGGATTTATTCAGCAAACATGTCAGGATGTGTCATAGAGAAGATGGCAAGTACAATGAGAGGCAAATCCAACAGATTTTTTGCTGTTCTGGTGAAAATGGTCAGTGCCTAGTACTACGAATGTAACTTCTTCCTTAGTTCCTAGCTTTCTCAAACTGGATGATATCTCCAGCAAAATTCTGGATATCACCAAATGTATTGTGGAAGTGAAAAGCTAAATTTCAAATATAGGGGAAGAAACCTGGAGCAAAGCTGGTAAGTAACCATCAGGAGTGAAAATGGCTACGGTGGGCTAGAGAACAACTCCCGACGAGAGAAGAACAGTGCTCACAGACTGGGTCAGCGCCACATGGGAATAGGGGTGGCTGGGGAGATAACCATGACCGGTGATAATGAAACTATACAGCTTCCAGGACATGGGCTAGATTTCTGCTGCAATTAAGATTAAGGGACATCTGATCTACAACAGCAATGAGCTTCGTCCAGGCAGGGAATAACTTAAGGAACTGAATGCCAAGTTCAGTAGGTCCTTCCCTGACATTCTAATGACCCTTTACAGCATCTGCACTTCCATGTGTATCTCATCGATGAAAGTAGAAGATATTTTTGGCCAAATTTGGGGAATTTCAAAACTGGTTGGTACCAGGGTTTTCAGTACCTGAAATGTTTTACTTACAGTAAAACACACTGACAGTAGAATGTTTCTTTTATCATTATTATTGTTGACCAAGATCCCAGTTTAGCTTTTGTGACCATGATGTTACACAGCATCAATCCATGTTGCGCTGCAACGTCAGAGACAATGGGCATATTATTGAATATGTTCTGGATCAATATCATACGGGTAATGTTGTTGTAACTGACCACTGCTGGATATTACACTTTCTCACATTTTCCCTTGATCTTTTCCCCTTATATCCTGCAATCATAGGAGGCCCTGCCTTGGTGATGAGCTGACTTAGTCAATCATTTCCACTTTTTTATTCTCTGGTTTTTAAATCCATCACTAGAGGACTAGGTTTATGCATTATGTGTGTTTAAATTAAAAAGGTGGACATTTTAAAATTTTATATAGCGTGACCTCTTCCTGCTTGTTAATGTTTAAATTAGGATCATCATTTTATTCTGTTTAATTCATGGGTGAAATCAAAATAAAGCTTGAACTGAAAGGAATGAGTTTTGTAAGTAAATGGAACAAGTACACATTTGCAATATGTTCACCTGATACTGATAATGCCAAATTAGAAATGGACCTGGGGGGGGCAGATATTTTTCTCTGTAATATCAGAATTCTTCTGTTCTCCTTTCCCATTTTAACTGGATATACAGATGAGGATGACAGATATATGACAAGTTCAGGTTACCTATACAGTGCACTAACTAAGATTAACAACAACCAACATAACTCTTTCCAACCTTCCATGCAGGGATGTAGCTGTTTCTTCCAGTCACTTTGCAGTGCTGGGGAGTTTTTAATTTTATATTGGATGTGGAAGGTAACCAAAAACTTGCACTTTCAAACAGAAACACTAGATGAAAGCATTAAGGAACTTCTTCAATTTTGAATTCAATGGAATTCAATTTGTGTAGTGCATTTTCACAACATCCCATTGTCTCACAGTGCTGCCCAATCTTTTAAGCTCCCCCTTAGCTATTTTTTATAGATATGAATGAAACGGCAGATGCCTGCCCTTTGATATTACGGGAAACCTGAAGTGTGCCGTTTTCGTTTACACTATTTCCAAGAAGAGAGAACTGAGACAGATTCATTGAAAACTAGAAGCCAAGCTGACAGATTTGTAATACAAATTTAAGGACTCGCCTGACAAGCATCTTTTTTCCCAAGAAATCCTGACAACAAGATCAGCTCTTGATCAGAGCTAAATCAGCTCTATTTTATGCCAGACTTAAGATGTATGAGCCAGGGGAAGTTACTGGCAAGAATAGGTAGGCCAACTTATAATCTGATCTCATCTTTAAAGGACAGGAACTGCAAAACATATCATCTGACCATAACAATAAATATTCTTATGAGACTGTATTATACTCAGCTCTATTCATCTAACATGACATTGTTTAAGAATGTGATGAAGGTTTTCTTAGATAATGTCACCCCTCCCAAAAAAAAAAAACTCACTGAAGAGAATCCAGAAGTGGTATTGGCTGATATTGCACATTGTCATTGATGCAATTAGGTCTTTGAAGAATGGCAACGTATGAGGCCCAAATGGCGTTCGCCTAGAAATTTATTTAAGGTATGTGGTAATGACATATTGATGAACTGCTAAAGATACCAGTTTGAAGTGTTTCACTGCTCTAAGTTGGGAAGCAGTTTTGTGAAATGGATATCGTTAATTTACCATTCAACTCAGGCCTTTTTCTTAGCCAGTGGTATTCAAGAACCCGCCTATAAACTTTGCTATGAGACCCAATGCAACTGCCCCTTGTCAACATTACAGCTTGCATTGGCTTTTGATCTATTGGCAGCAGCCATTAGAAATTATGAAGTGCATAGTCACATATGCTGGAGAATGTTTCTGTTACCTCAGCTATAGAAATACATTCAATTCAACAGATACATTTGTTCCTTTTTTGGGTTACAATGTACTGCACATTTTAGGCAATCTGAGGCAATGTCCTTTCGCAATGACACGAAAACTAGTTTCAAGGTGTGGTAGACTGTTGGCAGTTTCTGTTGTTTGGAAATTAATATCACCCCAAACCCTCTGGTCAAATTTAACTTCACGCTCATTAACGAGAAGGTCGTGGAAGAGTATGAAAACCTTGAATGCATCGTTAAAATGAATGTTCTCCTCGCATTATGTAACAATGAATTTCGCAATACATTTCTAAATTCTAATCACTGCTTGAAGAACTAGGGTCTAGATCTACCGCTCATTGTTCTTCTTACTGGTGAATGTTAGTTGATATGTAATTTTTGCCCATTTAATGAAAAATGTGGTAGCTGAATGAACAGTACAGATTTTGTTCTCTAACAAGTCTATTAGCTTGTATGATAATATCCTTTGTAAGCTACCATAGCCTACTGGGTTGCTGCATGAGATGAAGGGGGGCAATGCAGCATAGACATACTGTAGCAAGTCCAGTTGCAAAATATTTTATGTTTATTTGTTAAGAGAAGCTGTGAAAAGGAAGTGTAAAAGAGCATATGGAATGCATTTATGTAAACCAAAAAAATGTAAATCAGAATATTAATATACAAAGTTGGAAAAAGACTCGGAGAAACTGGAATAGAACTGAAACAGTTAAAAACACTGTATACTGTAAGGACAGAAGCTCAGAGACCCACATGCAGAAAGCAGGGAGTTCATTAGAGGAACCAGCAAACAGACCAAATGAGCGGCAGGCAGGAATGTTGGCTGGGGTAACGAATGCGAAGAGGTCGATAGTCAGGGGAGTCAGTGCCACAAACACACAAGGTGAGGAGGGTAAGAACATAGGGGATGTTTGAGGGTTGTCTGGGCAGCGGAAATCTGGAACTGGAAAGGAAAGTTAAGGCAGTATGCAAGACAGAGATAGAACTCGGTACGCTGCATGTTACAAAAAATACCTCGCAGTGAGGGATCAAGCAGGTAAGCTTAGGTATGAATGGAACAGGTGTGGCTTGTGATTAGCTCTGCTCATTACAGTAACTCGCATTCGCACATGAGCCATCACATGGACCAGGGGTGGGCAAACATTCATTATTTTAATTATAAGGCAGGTCGCTTCAGTTACAGATAGCCAAACATAAATTTATGGTTGTGGTGACTGATTTAACCTAATGCGATTTTTTTTAATGTGAAGGCTTTTCCTGCCACATAATTTCTGAGAATCGCTGGTTGTTTCTTATTTTTAAATGCAACATGAAAACAAATCCTATTCGTATCCTTATTTTTATTCACGTTAGGCAAACCAGTCACTATGTATGACAGAGGTAACGTCAAACAGGCACCAACAATGAACATGGGACACAGTGTGAAAAATTTGTCAGGATTACAGTTTGTCAGAACCCCCCTTCAGCTCCCACACCTATCCCCCACTGCCAACAAAAATTGTTTACATTTCCCACCCACCCATCGACAAAAAATAGCAATAACTGTCATTTTTATTAAGACATTTGGAACAATACAAATGTTCATACAAATATTCATGAAGAGATGAAATAGCTACATGCCTTTAGCTTTTGCGCTTTTCTTGTTTGTTGATGGTTAAGTCATCTTCTTATCCATTTGCATTAATTTGGCAATCGAGCATCAATACATCACCCGTCGCCCAACACTGCCAACCAAGAGTCACGACTAAACCAGTTCACCTTGGTGGCATGCAGACTGGCTTTATATTATTCTTAATGATCTCACACAAACCAGAAAAAATACAACAGTATGTCTGTGAAACTATAAATTCATAGTATTGTGAATGAATTGTGGTTTATATTGTAGCATTTTGCAGTGTGGCTTATTTTACTAATTCTATTAGTGCTGCACATAGTTATAAATGTGCTTTTTGATAGGGTGAGGTGGGAATATATCTCGGGCTTCCAGTGGGGGTTACAACAAATGAACATTTAATTAAAAAATAACTTGTCTAATTACTAATTTCAGTCAGCTCATGGCACGTTATCACCCAGAAGTGTCTGTCCTTGATTTGACCAGCTTGCTAATGTTCTGATAAGCAATGCATGTAAGCGATTCTGAGAACAGGTCTAGATTTAGAACATTGTGACTGGACAAAAAGTGACTGGACTTGGCGGTAGCAAAGTTATTTTTACAAAGAGTTTTATTTGGATAAATCTGTTTCTTGTAATTGTTTTTCAGCAAAAGTGTCATAAGTGGACTTGCCGAGTACTTGATGAAATTTGCATGGTTTCTACATTAGAAATGTATTTTTTTTTTAGAAAATTATCTGTGTTCAGTGTTTGAGGCAGAAACACATCCTTGCAATTTGTCTAAGCGTGGGTTCTCTGCATGCACACCTTTAGGAGGCCTGCTCAGAAACAGTGTGGTCACTTCTTGCCTAAGGCTCTCAGATATTCATACTTTTCAAAGGGATTTTTGGGCAGTGGGGAACTGTAGGTGGGCTTGGGGGGGGGGGGGCGGCAGGGCATACAGATTCATGTTGTCAGGGTTCAGGCAGGGATTTTTGCAAGAAGTAATCATAGTGTTGTTCTTGCAACTACCTTCATGTCTCCAAGCTATGCCAGAAATGCCTAGGGCCAAAGAAATAATAAAAAAGAGAAACCCAAATAAATATTCTCTACTTCCTTTGCTCAAAACTAGGGGTTTCTACCCCTGAATAAATAATGACTAGCAAAAATATACAGTGGCACGAAAAAAGTATGTGAGCCCTTTCTAGTTACCTGCATTTATGTATAAATTTGTCTTAAAATATAGTCTGCTCTCCATATAAATGACAATAATGAACAACCCCGATCTGGTTTATCGAATAACACACAAATTATTGTATTATTATGCTACGTACTGAATATACAGGGCTCACAGATAGTCTTGGGACGCTTGCTTAATTCAGTAAAAAAATTTGCAAATGTATTGGTCAATTAACAAAAATTATTTATTAATTATTTTTTTGTAATTACTTGTAATTTCAAGTAATTTCAACGTTGATCTCAAGTGCAGGCAGTCCCTGAGTTAAGAACATCTGATATACGGACAACTTGTATTTACAAACAGACTGTCATAAAGCCTATTACAGTATATTAAAATGGAAGTTAATACAATGATTCGTAATAATGAATGCACACACTACTTTATGACATTTGTGAAAAATTGCATGGTTCATTGACTCGAAGTACAGTACAATCCCATATGTAGTAACTGGTATTATTACTGAATAATAATTCTTACTATGTACAGTACTGCATTACTATTTCTCTGACTTACCCATAAATACAATTTAAAGACAGGAATGGATCTCATTCAGACTGCCTGTAGTTTATTAACTGAATAGAACTGAATGAATCAGTAAAAAAAAATCATGACTCTAAATTAAATGAAGATTGCGGAAGAACTTCATAGAATGGGTTTCCTTGGCTGAGCAGCTGCATCCAAGCCTTAGGTCACCAAGTGCAATGCAAAGCGTCAGATGCAATGGTGTTAAGCACGCCACCACTGGACTCTAAAGCAGTGTAGATGTGGTCAAAGTCATCTGGACAATTTCTTGCTCCCAACTTTGTGGGAACAGTTTGGGGATGGACCCTTCCTGTTCCAACATGACTGCACACCAGTGCACAAAGCAAAGTCCATAAGGACATGGATGAACAAGTATGGTGTGGATGAACTTGACTGACCTGCACAGAGCCCTGACCTCAACCTGATAGAACACATTTGGGATGAATTAGAGCAGAGACTGCGAGCCAGACCTTCGCATCCAACATCAGTGCCTGACCTCAGAAATGCTCTCCTGGATGAATGGTCAACAATTCCCATGTATTAAGAATGGAATCTCATTTAAGTTCATGTGTGTGTAAAGGCAGGTATCCCAGTACTTTCGACAATATAGAGTAGTGTATTAGAACAGGTTTAAGACAGAAACACACACCATCTGAATTTTTAGAGTACTCCTCCTTGGCTAACTTCATGCAGTGAGAGGAGGACTATCACATGCAGAAATTAACACACTTTTATGGATAAGTATGAAATTGTCACCCGGGTTCAAGGCTCCGCCTGGATCACATGTGTGTGGAGTTTGCATGTTCTCCCCATGTCGTCGTGGGGTTTCCTCTGGGTACTCCGGTTTCCCCCCA